>JARHVA010000373.1:505000-737500 GCA_037957365.1 Torreya grandis | reverse complement strand
TTTACACACTTTAACATATAGGGAAATTATGTACACATTTGACTCTTGTATATACTTTCTCCTATCCATATACCCATCTATTTTATTATCCATCCTTATCCTCCAAATATACTTATCTATGAATAACCCATTATATGTAGGAGTACTCCATAATATTAAATAGACATTTTTTATGTTTTATATCACTTTTTCACTCCTAGGATAGTACTGGTAATATTTGTATGCTTTTGGTTACTACATGATAAATTTTTCCAACATTGTCTAAGAACACTTAGCAACTATTTTCAAATTATGAAGTTTTCATTATGTTATTTTATACATGTTTCATGGGTCATTCATATTAATAAATATCAGAGAGTTAGCTATAAATAAAAATCAATCCTAAGCTTATACTCATATTGGAAATTATTAACAAACTTGAGCTAATAAGTAACACTCTTTTTGGACATTATCATGAAGGCATAAAAATATATAAACCCATTAAATCAAAATCCCTAGATCCAAATTTGAATACACATAGGCCAAATTTACATGGTTCCATGTTTTCAAAGCCAAATATTATAATATATTATAGAGTGATCATGATGGTGCACACACACAACTAGATATGATAACTATTTATGGTTTTTGGATGTAGGAAATGCTTAATCACTCAGTAGGATGTGGTTTCTAGTGGTTTAACCCAAATTACTAATCTAGTTTTCAAGGGTCATCTTTTTTAAAAAGTGACAGTAGGGTTTAAAAGAAAGGATAATCAAAATAGGTATCATTTCACATGAATAAAGGAAATTACACACACACATGAAGAATATATAGATGTAGAATTAGTGGTTTAATGAGTCATTAAACTACACAATCTATAGGGACACTAATGGAAAAGAAAAGATAGTATTGGTCATCATAGGCTTTTAACTATTGTTGGTAGCATCCAAAGCTTTCTAATATAAACAGTGATGAAAGATTTAAAAACTATTCTTAGGATCTATGATGACTATCATGAGTATAAATATATAAAAATAAGCTAAGTAGATATATTTTTTAGTGTTTTATCAATTTCTAATATTATAAGTATAATACCAATTTATTCCAATCCTAATTGAGATTAAGGTATTACTTTTACATTTTACATGATCTAAATTAGTTGTAGTTTTAATTTATTTATATCACATTAATAAAAAATAATTAAAACATTCTAGTGAATTATACCATTGTCTTAATAATGAGAAAACCATCAGTCTTTTCTACCTTAAAGATTTTTCCTTTAATGCCTTTCAAATATTTCTAATTTTTATCATCCACATAAGTAAAAACATAAAATAATTACAATGAAAGATATTATTAAAGTAAATACTCATATAAGAAATGATTATACTTATTTTCATGATAGTTATAATTATAGAGATAAGTGTAATTTATATATATTATTAAATTAATCCACATATGATTCATGCCATATGTAACTAGATATGAAAATAAAAATCTTTCTAAGGAACCCAAATTCGAGTAGCAACATGTTATACTCTTGAATTATACTAATTTAAATTTTATAGGTATAGATAATATTATAAGGGTTCATACCATTGTTTTGATTGATATTATCCTTGTTTTTACACATATGGCTACACAAGTGATTCTTATACCTAATATGAGTGTAATATAAGTTACTCTTCATATTTGTATAGTTTCCATATGTAACATATTTTTGTTCCTCCTAGTCTTTATACTCATCTATCACCACCTTTTTCTAATTAATCTAATTTTACTACCAATAAAATGATTGTAAAAAAATGTTTTTATCTTAAAGATAAGGATAATCTAATGGAACAATGTTCTCATAAATCAAGTCATTCAAAAAACTCATAATTATAATTAGAACACCATTTTTCCCCATATATTTATATTTATCATTTATCTATAAGATTCGTTACACCTAATTGTTGTAGAGTTGTCAATGATGTCATGGAGGTGTCTTGATAAGTGGATGAAGTACCTTGATAGTCTATGTGATAATGACAAAGTGTGTAATGTGTTTCTTCTTATATGTTTGAGGGAGGATTGGTTGTTTTTTAGTGTTGACATGGTTAAAGGTATTTAGGGATGAGTATTGAGTATTGATAATGTGTAAGGGGTCATATAAGAGGTTTTATATGCTTTGAGTGCTTATGTTCATGAGTGTAATTCATCTAGTTGATCATAGTTTTCATTTAGACATTTTGGTCTAGTGGTAGAAAATCTGAGTAGGTAGTTTAATGACATCACCATTGCCACATGAGAATGAGTCAAGGGGAGCTATTCATATGGTTGTGCCTAGTTGTTATTTTCCAAATCTCAAGTCATGCATTAAAGTTTAGTCAAAGATGTGAGGGTGCAAAGTTGGATTCTCAGTTAGAATTCATTATTTTCCCATACTTGGCCAAATTTGCATATGGCCAAAAGGAGTTGAGTAAGTAGTTTGATGATGGAATATCTCACACATGTGGAAATTTTAGGAGAAGATGATCATATGGGTTTATGTAGTCATATAAAATGTGAAAACTAGTAACTTAAGCTTGGCTAATGATACCCAACCCATAAGTCCCTTCTGTTTGCTTTCATGGCCCTCATAGGCATCTTTTCATTGATTCTCAATCATCTATAGCCTTCTATACCTAATCCTAGCTCAATTAGACTAATTTTTCCATGAAAAATCCACCCCTAGGTCTTGTTAGTTAAGGACAATAGCACCCAACTTGGATTATAGCACTGATGCCACTACTATCCACATCTGACACTCTTATCCAAGTGCATTTTTATCCCCAATGGTTAGTTACTTCTAGTTCCCCATCCTTCTCTTTATCATCCTAACATGAGTACATATAACCCATGATAAATATATCCCTATAAAATCCCATTAAAATATCATTTGGAAAGGTTTGGAAATTATCACTAAGCAAGCAAGACTAATTAGTCAATCTTCCCTATTCTCTATATATAGCCAGCCAATACACTTACAAGCTTATCCAAATTCTTATACTAGTCCCTAGCCACCTCAGACACATTTAGTTTAGAATTTTTCATATTAATACACATTATTTCACAAAGCACATCAAGTGGAAGAGCTACATATGGCTTGATCCCTCCTTAGAGTATTGGTATGTAGGCAGTGTGCCCACATAAGGGGTGTGGATACACGTTCAGTGAATATTTCACAGACTAACCCCCCCCCCCTCTTTCTCAAATTTGGTCAAATTATAAATGAATATAGGGTTTGAAGATTAAAATTAATCTATATGGATTTCTACAAATATTTGGGAATCAAAACTTCATAAGTAAGGTCACATAGACATAGCAAACAAAACCTAGAAAGTTTAGGTCTCCTAGACAATAGCAGTAGAAGTAGACTACAATACTAGTACCACTAGTGTCGTATTTTGGAGCTCCTATAAAATCATAAAATGAACTCTAGATCCTAATTTATGACATTGTTCTAGTCTTACATAATAAATTTTAGACCCTACAATAACCGTCTCAGTTAATATTTAGCTAAGTCTTATTTTCTCTCCTTTATTACTATTTTTAGAAAGGTTAAAATCACAATCAAATTTATACAAATCAGTAGCTTAATTATTTTATATATATTTAATTATTTTACTAATTAGATCCTTTAACTAAATTAGGAATAATACACTAATATTCCCAAAATTGTTAAATCATTTGGTGAACCCAACTTACTTTGTTTGCACAAGAAAACCCTAAAAACCCTAGGGTAAATTTCTTACTAATTTTTCCTATTTTTTTATAATTTTTTAACTTCATAATAAAATAAAAAATTAGCATTAAATTTTAAAAATTTTGTAGTAATTTTAAAATAATTTTATTTCAAACCCTAGTTGCCCATACTAGGTCCCGATATTTTCCCAATAATTTTTCAATACTATTCTGATTTTTTATTAGCATTTTAAAATAAAAAATTCACCTTAAATTTCAAAATTCAATAGTAATTTCTAAAAATATTTATTTTTTAAAGTCCTAGTGGCATATCCTAGGTCCGTTAAATCACAAATTTTCCAATAAATTTTAGATTTTTTTACTTGCATATTTCACTCAAAAATTCACTTTAAATTTTAAAAATTCATAGTAATTTTCAAAATAATCATATTTCAAACCCTAGTTATATATAATAGGTCCCATTGATTCTTGAGGTATCACCTTACATATTTGTGAGTTTCATATCCTTTTTATGCATATTCTAGTTCCTTGTTTAGATTATATCTATTTAGTCTTTTATACTATTATCCAAGTTATTTTCCTTATGCCACTTAAGCTCCTTGCATCTCTTCCTTTGATATGAAGTGCAAGACTTAGTGTCAACCCTCTTGAATTCACCTATATTTCTTCAACTTGATCATATACCATGGATAAATAACCATTCCAAGTTTCATCTATAAATCCTACACATCTAGATTACACCAATTTCAATGAGGATAATTTTAATGATGAGCATTATGAGAATAATAAGGATGATACAAACACTGATATTCATGAGCCACCACATCATACTCTTGATCAATTTTCACCAATTATTAATAGTGAAGTTGTCCTCAACAAAGATTTAATCCTACAAAGTTTTTGAGAAAGACTTAGGGACCAACCCTGAGATTTACTCTTATTTTATAATCTATCAAGGAAATCAAAAAGGATAAATAAGATGAGTCTTCCATTCTTTCAAAGAAACTAGTTGTAAATGACACTAAGGGGTAACTATCTCTCAACAACCCCCTATAGTAGCTCAACTTGCCTCTATGCAAATAGCTACAGCTAGTACATCTTTGTCTCCTGATGTGGTAGCCCTTATGCAAGAGATAAGATATATTAAATCTAAGGTGCTACATCTTGAGCAAGGTGCCTCTAGACCTAAGTAGGCTTTGGATTATTTTTTTATATTACATACACCATTAGCACATCACATTGATTTTACACCCTTGCCATAAGGTTTTTTTCAACCCAAGATTACTCTATATGATGGCAAGGGTGATCCAAATACACATTTGAGATATTTTCACATAGCATGCTTAGACTATGTACCAAATGATTGGATACTTACCAAGATATTTCCATAGAGCCTAAAGTATTATGATTTACAATGGTTTTATAGTCTACCAAATCAGTCATTCAATGCATTCAATCCTTTAGCCAACATGTTCCTAGCTCATTTCAACATTAACATTGATGATAAGGTTTCATATTCCGAAGTTGCATAATAGAAACAAAGGTCAAATGAACACCTCATAGATTATGTTATTTGATATAAGACTATTTCGATTAAGATGACTATCCCCATGACTAATCAAGAGTTATAAGACCTCTTCAAATATAATCTTCTACCAAATTTAATGAATCAGTTATGTTTAAAATATTCTCTTCCTTCATTGAATTATGTCACACACTAAAGGAAAGATAAGTCAAACTAATTTCAATATGCAAACTCAAGTACACAAGTATCTCAAAAATAATAAACAAGAGCAACAAAAAAGTCCCATACAAAGTCAAGGTCAATGATAGCAAGAGTCAAAATCAACTGATAGTTAATGTGGCTTTTGATCCCCCTCAAAGTGTGGTTTTATCAACACTTTCTTTATGAACCTTTACCAATCTACCAATTTTTCTAGCTAGAGTTTTATAGTAGCTATTGGAATATAACATCATATCTCTCCCTCCTATTTAAGAAGTTGACCCAACAAAGCCTCTTCCATGGGGATATGATCAACATGCATTTTGTGAGTTTCATAGGGCACCAAGCCATACAACAAATAGATGCATTAGTTTGAGACATAAGATATAGGATTTGATAGACAAGAATCATATTGATCTTAGCACTTCAATTGAGCCTCATAAAGCAATCAAACACATGATAAATCTCTAAAAATATTCTCAAATCCCTTTCTATAGCACTCTAAATAAGATATAGGGGACACATCAGGGGTTCACCATGTATATCATACACATCTACCATGAGATACATATAGGGAACTTTTAGTTGAGTCATATCCTTTAAGTATCATGATTGGTGTATAAAATTATAGAGTTCTAACTAGATCTTCCATCTCCTTCTCAGATTAAGAGATAGTCAAGAACAATTCACATTATCATGCACTCTTTATCAGATCTTACATTCATAATCATCATATTCATAGTGTTCTCATAGATAATAGATCCATCATGAACATGTGCACTATGACATTATTATAGCATTTAGGATATTTAGAGTAGGATATTACCCTGATGGACATAGTTATCAGTGGATTCAATGAGCACATACAAAGTTAATTGGGTGAGATTATACTTCTTATGTAGGCTGGTCCAACACACGTGGCCACACCATTCACTATAGTTCCCAGTGTAAATTTTTTTGATATGTTACATGGTTAACCATGGAATCATAAACTTCAAGTAGTACCTTATACATTTCATATATGCATGAAATTAATTCACACTAATTAAGTTGTTATATTTGGTGGAGTTTCATATGACTTACCACTCCCCACTTTAGATCCATCTACTATTTTGTAGCCACCAGTTATAGTTCCTCCTCTAGTTCTAATTTAGACATAGTTGACACATTCATCACTAGGATAGAGATTTTATATACCTCCATAACTTCAATATTCTAGACAACTTCTAGCTATAGTGTTCACACCCAAGGTAGTAACATTAAGATCTCATATGTCTACATATAGAGTACATGTTCAAAAATCTTCTCATACTTTTAGATGGGTCTCTAAGAGCCCCATAGCTACATCCACTTCTCAAAGTTACAAGAGGACCCCATAGTTGGTTCTAATTTAGAGATTTTACTACATTTACCACATATATAGCTTTCAGATCCATAGTCTCAACATTTCCATTATGCTTCATGATCATGCATAATTCATCTCCTTAATATAGGACACCATGATAGGGAGTCTCCCATGAGACTCATCAGTTAGTATCATCTCTTCTCAGCTTTTCTTATACATAGTTTCCTTATGATTTATCGTACATAGTTCCTTCTCAATATCTTGTACATAGTATTCTTATGATTGATTACACATAGCTCAAATCTCAAAAATTCAAAAACAATTTATCAAAATATAAAAAACATTCAAATATTTCAAAATATAAAAATATACAAACAATCCAAGAACACCAAAAATATTTTGATTGTCTGCACCATACATGCTTTACTTTACTACTATCGTACTAGAGTTACATTTGGTATTCTATGCTATTGTTTGTCAATTTATCTACATTACCATGCTTCACTTGATCTTCTTTGAGTGTGTGTAGTGACATCTAGATCCTTGATTGTTTCACTCCACCCATTGAGGGGGAATCCTACTTCTACATCAAGACATACATAGTTATATAGACCCACTAGGGGCATCTTCTACATGACTACACCATCCAAGTTATGTCATTATAACACCACATACTATAGTTATCACGTTGATGTGCATTACTTACTAGTTTACATAGACTACTCTATTTACACTCACTAATATATATGACTCACATATTTTTAGAATATACCTAGTCTTTTACTAACATGCATTGCATACATTCACTTCTTGCTTTGATTAGTTAGATGTGATTGTATTTATAGATTTTACATGCTTTCCTTTATTGATTTTTTTAGATAGATGTGATTGCATTTCTCAGTTCTAATTTTGTCTCTAGTGTGTGCCTTAAGACATTTACCAATGTCCTTTGATTATTTTCTTATGTGTCCCTTGGGACATTTTCCAATGTCCTTTATCTATACTCTTCTATGTGGTTGTGGCTTTCAAGCCAACCTTGCTTGTTTTATTATATGTGTATGTGTCATTTGAACATACTTTGTATACTTTTTTTTCAATTTGAGTGTCTTGTGTGTATGTCCCTTGTTTGCTTGTCCCCTTGTCCATTCTTGTATGCTCCTTGATTTTTAGCTTGTCTACTTATTGCTTGATTGCATTTTCAATTGTTTGTAATACCATGATCCATATCATGCATTATCTTACTTTCTTAGATGCCATGATGGACATCATGTTCCATCCCTCCATGAAAACTAACAACTAACAAGTAACCAAAATTATAGTTCTAGTTCATTATATTCCACATGATATTACTTTTTTATATCTATCTAGGCATACTCCTATTGATCTGACAATCTCTCATTACAAATAATGTTATATTTTGAGATGTCTTGTCGATTATCATTGTTATATCATGTAACTTCACAGCATAGCACACTTTTAGGGATCTTTCTTCTGAGGGTAGGGTCTTCATACCTACCCTCAAAAGAGGGGGAAACAAATAGGGGATTTTTCATAGAGATCAGAGCTCCTAGGTAGATAGTGAAAACACCCAAAATAACAACCAGACATCAAACTAGGTAGATAGTGAAAATGTCATAATAGTTACCATATTTGGCCTAGGACAAAAATGCCAAGATTAGAATATAGATTTAGTGACACTATTGTCCATTTTTGGTGCTCCTGTCTAAAAAATAAAAAAACCAAACTTTCTATAAGTAGATAGAAAAGTAGGTTCAACTACAATTTTTGTATAGTCAGACTAGTTATAGAATTAGTAGTTTTTAGTACGCTTTTACTCAGAGAATCCAGATATAGGGGGCATCATGCACAACATGATGGCTCTCAATTCTAGTTTTAGATACAAAAATTGGTATAACTATAAAATTAGAATCCATGTTTTAGACACCAATGATTGGGGGTAATGTGTGCAACACATTTGTTTTCTTTTCTTTCTAAGTTTAGTATTACCCAAGCATTCTGAGTAGTTGCATGCCTTTTGCCATTTTTAGGTGGTTGGTATCATTTTATAGTGGCTTTCATACCAACCTAACTTCCACATTTTGGAGTGGCTTTCATATAAGCCTAGTGCACTAGTTTTGGAGTGGCTTTCATACAAGCCTAATCTCCATCTTTCAAAGTGGCCAAGAGTGACCTAGTTTCCAGCATACATTTAACTATCCATGCCAACATTATTAGATCATAGTAAATTCATGGGCTTTAATATCCATCCCATACAACACACATCCATACTAGTATTAGTTCATAACTTCACTTCACGTGGCAATGATGGAGCCAAAAGACTAGCTATCCTTTGTATTTTTGAGCCACCTACTTAGAGGGATTAGACACATAGTCCAAACATTGATTAGTATATGTATGACCACCTAGATTCACTTACTAGGTGATGATGTAACTAAAGGGCCAATATTTACATTCTTGAGCCACTTTTAGGGAATTAATCACTCAGCTCCATTTGAGATATTACTTTTGGTACAACACACATCTAGCATCACTTAGTATCACAATAAGTTTTGTATTAGTCTGCATACATGATGATGAGTTGTATTCATTCCTTTCTCTTCCTCTCTCTCTTACAAAACTTGTATTCATTATTATTTTAGATATATCATATCTAGTAAGAACTAATCTACTCTTTTTTTTCTCTTGTAGATTTTCCCTACATAAAATTTTCTCTCTATTCACACCCAACATCACACAACTTCATGGGCTTTACCTTTATAGGTAAGTTTAGGTACACTTCCTATTTTTCCTTTATCCTAGTATTTCACTTTGTTGTATCACTAGAATAAATGGGGTCAAAATGTATTCATATAAAATGTGAAAACTAGTAACCTAAGTGTGGCTAATGACACCCAACCCATAGGCCCCTCTTGTTCCCTTTCATGACCCTCATAGGCATATTTTCATTGATTCCCAATCATTCATAGCCTCTCAGACCTGATCCTAGCTCAGTTAGATTGCTCTTTACATGACAAATCCATGCCCTAGGTCCTATTAACTAAGGATAATAGTTCCTAAATTGTATTATAGCACTGGTGCCACTATAGTCTACTTTTAGCACTCCTATCCAAGTGTGTTTTTGGCTACAATGGTCAGTTTCTTATGGTTCTCCATCCTTCTCCTTGTCGGCCTAACATGAGTACATTCAACCCATGACCAATATATCCCTATCAAACCCCATTCAAAGATAATTTGAAAAAGGTTGGAAATCATCACTAAGTAAGAAAGAATACAAGCAAGACTGCTTAGGCAATCTTCCCTATTCTCTACATATAGCTAGCCAATACACTTACAAGCTTATCCAAATCCTTACGCTAGTTTATATCCACCTTAAACACATCTAGTTTAGCATTGTTCATATTCATACACATTATTATACAAAGCACATCAAGTGGGAAAACTACATATGGTTTTATCCCTTTTTAGAGTATTGGTGTGTAGGTAGTGTGCCCACACAAGGGGTGTAGATACACATTTAGTGAATTTTGCACACACTAAATCCTCTTATTTCTCAAATTCAGTCAAATTAAAAAGTAATCTAGGGTTTGAAGACAAAATATACTCTATAGGGAGTTTTACAAATATCTGATTGTCAAATTTGCATAGGCAGGGTCACATAAATATAGTGAATAAAACATAAAAAGCTTAGGTCTCCTAGATAATAAAAACAAAGGTGGACTACAATGCTGGTGCCACTAGTGTATTGTTTTGATGCTCTTATCTAATCATAAAATGAACTCCATATCTTGATTTGTGACATTGTCCTAGTCCTACACATCAAACCCTGCAACAACCATCTCGATCAAATTTTAGCTAAGTTTATTTTCTCTCCTTTATTACTTTTTTATAAAGGTTAAAATTGAAATCAAATTTATAAAAATCAATAGCTTAATTACTATATATTTATTTACTAATTTTACTACTTAGACCTTTTAAATAAGTTATGAATAATAACACCAATATTCCCAAAATTGTTAAATTAGTTTGTTTAGTTTTGAGCATAGTTTCTTTTCACTAAATTTAATATCATGTAATGAAGTGTGTCAAAAGATGTGCATATGCAAAATTAGGATCCCAAGTATTTTGGATTTATTTTCCCATACTTATCCAATTTTTTAATATGGAAAGAAGAGCTAAGTGAGCATTTTGATGGTGGCATATCTTACACATGTGAAGGTGTCAAGAAAAACTAATATTATGGGTTTATTTAGTTTTGATCCTAGTTTATTTGTGATAAATTTCAGATCATGCATTAAATCACAAAAAAGGATATGTATGTTCAAATTTTTCCTCTCAGGTAGGTTTTGACATAGTTGTCTTTATGACAAAAGATTTTGAGAAGGCATTTTAATCACATTATATCTCACACATGTGAGGGTTCTAAGAGATGTATGTTATATGGTTAAATTATCCTATGTGAGGAGATCATATGGTATGAATTATATATCATGGATATAAGCATATAATAAGTTATTAAGGTTTAAAAATGGATACTCAAGTAGATAAGCAATGTTCTCATAGTCATTTTTGCATAAGTTAAAGTTTGAGCATGATCAACAGTGTGCATTTCTGTAAGAAGTCAAGAAGTAATGAGATGAAGATAGGTGCATGATGTTTAATGAATGAGTAAAGGTATAGGATAAAGATATAATGGTGATTGGGTGTTCATATATATTGATCAAATGGTGAACATTGACAGTTAAAGACCTGATTGATCCATAGAGATCAATGGATCACATTGAGTCAACATTTCAAGATTGTATGAGATGAGGTCAAATATATTGAGGTTTAAAATTAGGAATTGGAAAACTATGCATTAAATATTATACATGATCGATCGTGAAATATTGATCCAAAGCTAAGAGGACATGAGTTTTGATCATTGTGTTCAAAGGTTAACTATGATCGTTTGAATTCAAATATTTGAATTTAACATAGGGAAAAACTAGAGCTTTGTATTTATCCATAACTTTTGATAGAGGTCAAATTTTTTAGTGATATAAAAAAAAAATATGAAGAGGACTCCATGTTACATCTAAATAACCTAATTTGAAGATCTAAAAGTGTGTATAGCCAAATATATTAATGTTTAAAGTTGACTATATTTTCATGCTTGTTTTGTAAGTGACCTGAGAAGGATATTTGAGCTTGTTTAATGTTGTTTCAATGTCCCATAATGACTTTTATATTTAAGAGTGTTTTAAACTCCATGAGGATGATCTATGAGAATTTTTAAAGTGTGATTAATCTATCTTGAGTATGATCAGTGCTTAAGAATTTAATTGTATGCTTGGTATTGGTGTTCCTATGTATAAGGTCTTTGTTTGATTTGTTTGAGCATATGTAGAGGTCAGCTAAGATGACTATGATCATTTTAGGATGTCAAAGGGGACATAAGGAGTGGACCCATGTATTTAAAGGTGGTCTTGTGTTATTATTTTTTTGATGAAGTTATAAAGGAGTGAATGGGTTCACATTAGACCTATAAGGGATATAAGGACCTTGTTCAAAGGTTTAGTTCCTTAAGGGTGACCCAAAGATGATATGAGAAACTTATGAATATTATTTTGAGTTGTGTCTTCATGTGAGAGATGACTTAATAGTTAATTCATGCCTAATGGCTGACCAAGGTAGTGATTATCAAGTATGCTCTATAAATAGTGAAATCAAAGCTAGTGATTTCTAGAATTTATGTGAGAGACTATGGAGAGATTTGAAAGATGCTTGTGTGTGTTTGTGTTTTTTTTGGATAAAAGGAGGAGTAAAGTGTCCTAAGGATGATTTGAATATTAGATAAGTTTTAGGAATATTTTAATTACCTATAAGTCATAATTTTGTTGGTAGATTAGTGCTATTATAGATTGAGTCTGAGTGAAAGTGAAGAGTAATAAGCAGAGATCCATCATCAGGTGTTGTAGACATAATTTTAGAGGTGGATGAGTTCATAGGTGTTGTTTTGGTAGCTCAACATCTAAATTGGTTACATCCTCCTTAAAATGATGAAACTTGCTAAAATGTATTGTTATTGTTGGATCTCAACTAGATAGGTATGGATGCACCTTATGGGATTGTAATATCATTAAATAGGGATTATAGTTCCTTGATAATTTGTAGATGGTATAAATTGGATCTTGTTATTATAGGATAGTAATCCAATTGAAATTTATAGTGGGTTTTATCCCCTAAGAGGGTTTTCCACATATGTCATGTGTTATGTGATTGATCTCACATTATCTCTCTTGATCTTTGTTATGAATCATGTGTATGATTCATAAATTCTTATGGTATCTAATTAAGTGTTTATAAAGATCAAAATTGAATTTGGATTATTGGGGCTTAGTGATTCACCCCCTCTCATGATATTACCTCTAATAATAAGTATCAGAGTAGGTCCTTTGGTAAAGGATTAACAATTTAAAGGTGATCCAAGCTATAATATGGGTAGTCATCAAGGAGGTTTCTCTAATAATAAAGCACCAATGTTCAATGGATCAAATTATGCTTTTTGGAGTATAAGGATGAGGATATATATTATTTCCCTAGGGTTTGATGTATGGAAATCTATTATATATGGTTATGTTGCTCCTATTACTCCTCTATCTAGTGTTATAGACAAGAAGTTGTTTGAGAATAATTCTAAAGTAATGAATTCTATCACTTGTGGTCATTCTGAGAATGAATACACCAAGTTAATTCATTATACATATTATAAATATATATGGGAAAAAATGAAGATAATTTTTGAAGGATATTTAAATGTCAAGCTTGCTAAGTTGTAGACTCACAAAAGGCAATTTGAAAGTCACAAGATGAAGGAAGAATATTATGTGGCATCCTTTCTATAGAGAGTTGATGAGACTGTGAACATCATCAAAGGTCTTGGATAGAATCTTGCAAAGGCAATTGTAGTCCAAAAGGTATGAAGTTTTATATCTCTCAAGTTTGATCCAAAAGTAACTACTATAAAAGAGATTCATGATCTTACTTAGTTAAAGATGGATCAATTACATAGCACCCTTATTACATATGAGATGAGAATAAATGATGATATACTACCAAAGAAGGAAGTAAAATTTAAGATGGAGATGAAGCCTAAGAAGAATTTCCAAGGTAATAAATCTAAAAAGGATGACATATCTGATATTGATGAGGATGAACTAATTTATTTGATTACTAAGAAATTGAACACTGGCTCAAGGAAGTATAAGGGTAAACTACCATTAAAATGTTTCAATTTTGGAGAGATAAGAAATTTTTTTTAGAATTACCCTCATAAAAATGAGAATAATGATGATGAATATCATGGTGAAGGCCAAGATGATGAAAAGAAGACATATAAGAATAAAGGATTCAAAAATTTTAACAACAAGAAGAAGTCCTTCAAAAACAAGAATAGTCTTTACACCAAAGAAGATTATAGATCATCAAATGAGAGTGAAGATAATGAATCATATTATGATCATGAAGATGATGGTCCTATTAAAGATGAAGCTTTTTTCATGGTTGAGGAAGTAAGTTTCTCACATCATAAGGTCTCTACTTGGAATGATTCAGATAATGATGAAGATGAGGTGGACTATGAGACTATTTTGATGAGTGCTATTAAAGAACTAAAGATTGAGAAGAAGATCAATAAAAAGATGAAATCTAAACTCAAGGATTATGAGGATCAATTTAGTGTGTATGAGTCAATATTGAATGAAGACACAAAGGCATTAAGATATGATCAAGCATCTCAATTTTTAGTTGGAAATTTTATCTACAATCCTAAAAGCTAAAGAATATGAATGTTCAAGGTATGTTTCTAAAAATGAATCTTTGAAATCTAAGATAGAAAATACAACTAGTAAGGTAAAGACATTTGTGAGATTTGAAAAGAGCTCATTTGATCTAGACAACATTCTGAGTGGTCAAAAGCATGCTAGTGATAAGACTGGTCTTGGATATGAAGAAGAACAAAAGAATGTTACTCAAGATAAGATGAAGAATAAAGTGAATCAATACAATCTTACTTTGAAGATAAATCATTAGACAAGGACTGAAGGTGCTAGTAGAATGAGGATAAATCAGATTAGATAGCCAAATGCCATAAGGTATGCAAGATTTAATGTTTACTATTACACATGTAATCAATTTGGTCATAGGTCTAGAGAATGTAAGAAACCTGCTAGAAATGAGTTTACATGGAACTATGATTGGGGTCATCGATCAAAAGGTATTAATAGAGTTAAGTTATTTATTTTTTATGACATGAGACATGTTCCAAATTTGTGTCCAAATAAGTTAATTCAAGATACGTTTCTTGCAAAAGGTATGGTGTGTTACAATTGTGAACAGAGAGGTCACATTGCTAGGTTCTAAAAGTAAAGGTATATAAGTCAAAATAGGTCTAATCAGACTCCTAGAGTGAAATTAAGAAGGCATGTTAACACATGGAATCCAAAGGTGACAAGTGTGACTCATGAAGAGACTTTATGTCCAAATAATCTATTTTCTATGGTGGAGAATGCTTCATAAGTTGAAGAGTAGTAGTGGCTCTCATTGTCTACTTATGTTGAGAATAAAGAGATCAAGCTCAAAGAGAAGACTAAGGTGCTAGTTGAATATATTCCTAAGTTATGTATGGATCCAGTTGAACATATTACTATTATTGAGCATGTATCATGAAAATAAAATCAATTATCTATGCCTAGTAATGACGTCCCAAACTACAAGGTGGATCTTTTAGATGAAAAGGTATGTAATGAATATGTGTTGTCTCCATGTATTGTTAATCCAATCATAGAAGAAAAAGAGAATGTTTTAGTGGATGAGTAATTTGTTTCTCCTAAGCCAAATAAGAAGAAGAACTATAAGTATTAGATGACCAAGGAGGAGAAAGAATATGAGTAGTTATGGGCAAATCTTAGTTACACACCATGGTAGAGCATTATGGTGTAGAGGTGGTATCTATCTATGCTTATTAAAAACTCTTTTTAGTGTGTAATCAATTTTTTTAGTTCAAGATGAGAATTCCAATTAGAGAAGGTATTTTATTAAGGGAGAGCAATAAGTTCATGAACCTATTTTAGAGGTTTATGAAGGAGCTATAGTACAGAGTTAAAATGGGTCGTTCTAGGTGGCGTAATGATATTGATGCAAATTTAAAGAAAATTTTGATACTCAAAAAGTTATATACACTTCTTTGTGATGTTGTCTAGGTTATTTTGTGATTTTAAGGTATGTATTATGCCAATTGAATATTTTTTAGTGTTATCAATTTTTTTAGTTTTAGGCTTAAGAACAAGTAGGCCTAAAATGGGTTATAGGAAGTCAAGGATACCAAAGGTTTTAAGGCTAAATTTTTGGTCCAAAAGTGTTTTATGGGTGTTTTTAGGTGTGCAAGAAGTTTCATAGGTGTGTATTGACCAGAAAGAGGTGTGTTGACCCTATTTGTTTTGAGATTCTAGGGTTTTGGACTATGCTAGAAAAATAGTTTTCCTTATGAGTAAAGGTATAGGTATTATTAATATGTTTAATGGGCCAAATGGGTGGTAAAATAAATATTCACAAAGTTTATAAGGTTTATGGTTCTCAATTTATTCAAGTTTTTATCAATATAGAGGGTTGATTGGCTAGAAGGTTTGTGAAGGAAGTATATTGTAGAGGATGAGTCTAGTGATAAAAATTGGTGATATTGAGTTTTCATATGATATTGATCTAGATATGAATTTTTAGGTCCTGAGTATTTGTCTACTAAATTTTATGGGCTCTGAAAATTCCAAGTAGGGTTATAAGGAGGCTAGACAGACCTAGTTTAAACAAGAGTACTTTTTGCTCAATTTTTCCAAAAGAGAAAGGTATGAGTATTTTAAGGAAATTTATTAGGTTTATTAAGATCATGTTTCCTATTTTAAAAGTGGAATTAAGTTATTTTGGTGGTCCTTATGGTAGTTTGATAGAGAAGGCTAGTAAGCCTTATGGTGATTCTTCATGGTATGTGGAGATATGAAGATGCTTAGAAGATGAAATTTCTCAAAGTTATTAGGGGAGTCCCCCTTAGATGATTCTTGATGTGTTTCATCAGATTTATTTTGTTTTGTGTGTTTTTTATTCAATTATTGTAGAGCTTGAATGAAGAGAGTGTTGGCATGGAGCAAGAGGATGTTGTCAAGGCAAGTTAAAGTAGGCTCGAGGTAAGGGGGTGTTTGTATCATCTTTATAAGATGGTCCTTTCCATTTTGAATGTATTTTTAGGTCCTAAATATTATTTGGGGCCCACTTTTTCATTATGTTAAAGGGGGAGAAAGTTCCTATTGAGGGAGTGCTTAAAGAGAGATAAGGTGAGCTATATATTGCTATATATGATGTTTGTTGACATAAATGGCAAAGGGGGAGATTGTTGGAGAGATTTTAGTGATTTAATGGTGATGGCATGGAGGTTTCATAATAAGTGGATAAAGTACCTTGATAGTATATGTGACAATGACAAAGTGTGTAATGTGTTTGTTCTTATATGCTTGAAGGAGGCTTGGTTTGTTTTCAATGTTCACATGGCTAAACATGTTTAAGAATTAGTATGGAGTATTGGTCATGTGAAATGTGTCATATAAGAGGTTTTATATAATTTAATTTCTTATGTGCATGAGTGGATTTCATCTGGTTGATCATAGTTTTCATCTAGACATTTTAGTTCAGTGGCAGAAAATCTGAGTAGGTAGTTTGATAATATTACCATTGCCATGTGGGAATGAGTTAAGGGGAGTTGGTCATGAAACAAAGCATAGTTAAAGATATGAGGGTGTAAAATTGGATTCTTAGTCAAAATTCATTGTTTTCTCATAATTATCCAAATTTGCATATGGATAGAAAGAGCCGAGTAAGTATTTTGATGATGGAATATCTCACATGTGTGGATGTTTTAAGAGAAGGTCATCATATGGGTTTGTTTAGTTTTAAGCTTACTTTATTTACTCTAAATTTAATATCATGTGATGAAGTGCATAAAAATATTTACATATACAAATTTGGGTTCTTAGGTAGTTTGATTGTGTTTTTCCATACTTAGCCAATTTTACAATATGGAAAGAAGATTTGAGTGATCATTTTGATGGTGGAATATCTTGTACATGTGAAGGTGTCAAGATAAATTAATCTTATGGATTTGTTTAGTTTTGATCTTAATTTATTTTTACTAAATTTTAGATCATGCATTAAATCATGACAAAAGTTATGCATGCTCAAAGTTGGTCTTTGGTAGGTTTTGACATAGTTGTCTTTGTGATAGAATATTTTGAGAAGGAATTTTAATGGAATTATATCTCACATGCATGAGAGTTATAGGAGATGTTTGTTATATGCTTAGATTATTCAATGTGATTAAATCATATGGTCCAAATTTTATATCATGCATCTAAGCTAAGAAGAAGTTAGTAAGTTTCAAAAATGGCTACTTAGGTAGATAAGCAAGGTTCCCATAGCCATTTTTGCACAAGTTAAAGTTCAAGCAAGATCGACAATGCACATTATTCCAAAAGGTTAGGAAGTAGAAATATGAATAATAGTACATGATGCTTAATGATTAATCAATGTTAAAATATAAGGATCTAATGGTGAGTGGGTGTTCATGCATATTGATTAAATAGTGAGCATTGATAGTTAAAGACCTGACTGATCCACAGAGATCAACAGAGTATGTTGAGTCAACATTTCAAGATTGTATGAGATGAGGTCAACGTGATTGAGGTTTAATGTATGGAATTGGTAGAATATACATTAAATTTTGGACATGATTAATGGTGAAAGATTAATCTAGAGTTAAAAGGACATGAGATTCAAGCATTATGTTTAAAGGTTAACTATGACTGTTTGAATTCAAATATTTGAATTTAACACAGGGAAAAACTAGAGATCTATATTTTCCATATATTTTGATAAAAGTCAAATTTTATAATGATTTAAAAATAAAATATGAATAGGACTCCATGCCACATTTAATTAACCTAATTTAAAGATATGAAAGTTTGTACAATCAAATCTATTAATGTTTAAAGTTGACTGTGTGTTCATGTTTGTTTTGCAAGTGACTCAAGAAGGATATTTGAACTTGTTTGATGTGATTTCGATGTCTCATGATGAATTTACTATTTAGGAGTGTTTTAAACTCCATTAATATTTTTTATGACTACTTTTGAAGTGTGATCAATCTATCTTGATTATGATCAATGCTTGAGAAGTTGATTGTATGTTCGGTATTGTTGTTCTTATGTATAAGGTATTTATTTGAGTTGTTTGATCATACATAGAGGTGAGATAACATGATTGTAATCATTTTAGGATGATGAAGAGGAAGGAATGGACCCATGTATTTGAAATTGGTCCTATGTTATTATTTTGTTTGATGAAGTACTAAACGAGTGAATGGGTTCACATCAGATCTATAAGGGTTACAAGGGCCTTATTGAAAGGTGTAATTCCTTAAGGGTGACCTATAGATGCTATGGATGACCTATGAAGATTGTTTTGATCCATGTCTTTATGTGAGAGATGCCTTAAGGGTTAAGGAATGCCTAATGGACAACCAAGGTAGTGATTATTAAGTATGCTTTATAAATAATGAAATCAAAGGTGGTGATTTCTAGATTTTGTGTGGTAGACATGGGAGAGATTTGAGAGAGGCTTGTGTGTGTGTTTTTTGGAGTGAAGGAGGGGTAGAGTTGTTTGAGGATGATTTGAAGAGAAGATCAGTTTGAGGACTCTTTGTATGACCTATAGGTCATAATTTTATTGGTAGTATATTGTTCTTATAGATTGAGTGTGAGCGAAAGTAGAGAGGCATAAACAAAGGTCCATCATCAGGTGTTGTAAACATCAGTTTAGAGGTGGATGAGTTCATAGGTGTTGTTGTGTCACCTCAGCATTTAATGTTTTTATAGTCTCATTACAAGGTGAAACTTGTTAAAAGTTATGTTTATTATTGTATCTTAGTTAAACAGGTGTGGTAGCACCTTATGGGATTGTAGTCTCACTAAATAGGGATTGTAGTTCCTTGATCATTTTTAGATGGTATAAATTAGATCTTGTTATTATAGGATAGTAGTCCAACTAAAATTTATAGTGGGTTTTATCCCCCATGAGGGTTTTCCATGTATTTCATGTGTTATGTGATTGATCTTGCATTATCTCTCTTACTCTTTGATATGAATGATGTGCATGTTTCATGAATGTTTATGGTATATAATTATGTGTTTGTAAAGGACAAAATTAAAGTTCAATTATTTGGAATCACTAATTCACCCATCCCCCTCAGTGATTGTACCTCTAAAACTTATATTACGCCATTTATTGTAAAGGTGATCTAGAAGAACATTGTATAACCTTCCATGTAGCATATTTAGACTATGCATCTAATAATAAATTATTAACCAAGATTTTTCCTAGGAGCATTAATGACTAGTTGTATGTAATTAGAAATGCATCATGTCTATAAATCAATCTTGGCTCAAAGTAGATAGAGCATACCTACACTTCCAATTTGGAATACATTTATTAACTGGGAGCATGACCAATATGGTGATCTCCTAGGTATAATTAGGGGACCACTTGTCTCAACTGTTTATATGCTTTATTTGTAAAAAAGGAAGAAGGGAAAAAGGAGATCTAAAGGTGGATTGGTAAAAGGAGCTTATAATGAGATGGATTATTGGGTAACTAATCACATGGTAAAAGGAGATAAGGACCAAAGGGAATAGGGTTTCTATAACTAAGCCACAATGATAATTAACTAAGAAAAATTGAGATAAGAAAGCAAACAATCATAAAGACACAAGAAGAAAGTTTTGAGAAAAAATGATAAAAAAAGTCATTCATATGCATATATAAATGACAATATAAGCAAGATATAGTATAAAAGGTAAAATCATTATATAATAAAAATATAAATTTGACACAACATCAAATGATATAATAGATAGATAAAAATAAAATCAGATCACATATCCAATCAAAATGTAAATGTAAAATCACCATGAATGTGGTCATAAATGCTAATAAATATGCCCACACACATTATCCAAGACATTAGATAAATATCTATGAAGATGGATATGAATTGCAGCTAATGTCTTGTCAATATTTAATGAAAACTAGCAAAATACTTCTCTTATAATCTCTTTAACTAAAAAAGTAGGAATACTCAATAGATCATGCTACAGAGGGAAATAAAGAAAGGGATGTTTGGGAGAATGCATGGGAGTGGGATCTATGGGAGATGCAATAATCATTGGTGGAGAAGGATCCATGGGTGAGGGAAGGTCCATAGGTAAAGGAATCATGGGTGGAGGAAATAAGGTGATGAAGGGACCATAAGATGGGATGGAACCACTAAAAGTGGAGCAATGGGAGAAGAAGGAGAATCCTTATTCTAGAGAGGACATGTGGGAGGAATGGAAGAAGGTTTGGGAATATCTATAAGGTGATCCTTAAGGTATTGTTAAAGGATGTAGAAATGATCAGTGTCATGGGTTCCACATTGGTGCCACAAATTATACACCTCACCATACTTAAGTATATATTCAGGTAGAACCTTCAAGGGAGGCATGGATTTTTCTGAGGAAGGAGAGGAAGGATTGAAAGTATCAATATATTGTCATAACTTGTGATAATGGGTAGAATAATGATTATTTATCCCATGGAAGCAATAGATACACTTGTGAGTGGTCTTAGGATAATCATTCATAGAAAGAGGTGTGGCAAGAATCGAAGGAGCTAGAGAAGACTCATTAGCTAATTTGGTGAGCAATAGATCCATGTAAGGAAAGGGAAGCAGACCATCACCAAGGGAAGGTAGTGGTGGAGAATAAACATAACTAGACTCAATGAAAGGAGGAATGGGATGAGAAGTAGGGGTAAGCTCAGTGAGAATATGAGTAGGAATAAGCTCAACTATAGTAGGAGTAAGAAAAATGTCAACTATAGTGGGAGTAGGAATGGGTTATGATAAGGGCTCTATTGAGTGAGGAGTGGGATCTATATAGGGTTTAAGGAGGGTCACACTAATCTCAGGAGTAAACTAATTATGGTGATTATTTACCTAGTAAAGTGATAAGGCTCAGTCATAACATGATCCATGAGCATACTCCTATGAGACTCCTCAAAAATTGAAGGTGTTGGTGCCATATCTACCTTATGATAAAGAGGAAAAATACTAAAATTAGGAACTATAAATGAAGGAAGATAGGAAGATACATAAAAATAATAAAGTAAATAATAAAAATAATAGATAATATCAACATCATGGGCCTGTACAAGACCACCTAATAAGGAATCATCTAGGGAATAACCATCATCATAATTTAGGGTGTGAAGATCAATAACACAAGTAGGGATGACCTTATCATCTAAGTAACTATTGTGAATAGAATGCCAAGTCTTGGTTAAGATTATGGGAATATCATCACAAGGAAGCTTGCAAGAATGAGGCTTTAAGGAAGCAGGAAGCTATGAGATGAGGTGAGGCAAGATATTGGAAGTTTTAATATTTAGGTTAATCTAATGGGGCTCATCATCATCAAAATATAGGAGGTTAGGAGGAATGTTCCCAATTAGTTTGGGATGCCCATTGTAACCTTGAGTTGAATTAATGGGAAAGTTGAGATGTTGAGACTCATAGAATGGAATGCTAGGCAAAGTTTCAAGAGTAGAAATATTGAAGACACCATGGTCTTGGAATTATTTGAAATTCCAAGGGTTATTCCCACTCTGAATCCTATAAATGGCTCTATTATGAAGGAATTTAATGCATTGGTAGGTGGAATAAGCAATGACTCTTATATGGTGAGTACATGGCCTACCAAGAAATATGTTATAAGAAAGGGGAAAGTTAAATATCATCACCTTCACATAGATAGTTATAGGTGGGATAGTAATGGGAAGATACACACAACCTAGAGGAGGCATTTGCCTTCTATCATATCCTTGTTAGGTACTACATGTAGACTTAAAATTGCATTCCAAATATCCAAGGGTCTTAATGAAGTCAAGAGAGGCAATTTAGGTGTTATAACCCTCATCAATAAATGCATGCTTAACTTGGATATCACTTATTTGGACACTAATAAATAAGGAATGATCATTTGCACAAAACAAAATCTCATCAAGAATCATAGAAGCTATAGGAAATTTTAAGGAAATAGAAGTGTCCATAGTTTCATCAATTTTGATATACATCTCTTCATATTATTTTAATATACTATCATTGGATCCAAATTAGGCTACCTCCCATCCTGCTAGGGGAGGATGAGGGACATTCATTTCAAATAATAATTGCATAAGGTAATTTCTATGATGTAGAGAAGTCCTCATAAGCTCAAGGAATAGAATTTGGGATGGGATATTGGTGAGATCCATGATGGGATCCCATTCATAATAACCCATAATAAGGTTGTTATAAATAGGTGATAGTGGTTAAGAAGGTCCTTAGAAGAAGGAGCCAAAGTACATTGGAACTTTTTATAAGAAGTAGATTATGTAGAACAAGGTTGTAAATTATGTTGTGATGATGAAATATTTGGTTCAAGTTGATTTTGATAAATGGTATAAGAAATTTTAGTATACATTTGAGTATAATTAGTGTTATAATATGATGGAAGAGTGGTATAAATATAATAAAAAGTGTTATCCAAGGGAGAATCAAAAATTGGATCATCAAAAGTAACAAGGTCATCTTTCCCCAATTCATTTAAATGAGTTGGGGAAGAGTATTAGATAACACAATATGTTTGAGATGAAGGAGTTTATATAGGTTGGGAATCGATAAAAGCAACCACCCTTCACATATTAGTCATGTTAACCACATTCTCTTTAGAAGTGGGTTTAACAAGACTTTCTAAATTATTGGTGGAAGGGGTGATTTTGTTTTGATTTTTTTTGGATAGGTTGGTGATTAGGAAGAGGGTCTTTATAGATAGCCAAATGAACATTGGCTTGGTTCAAGGCTTGAGTTTTATCATGTGATTTATAATCCTTAAAAGAAATTTTATAAGATTATTGATGATTTTGAATGATAGAATCATGATCAAAATTAGGACCAAGAATAAATTCCATAGCTAAATTATGATGTTTTGTACAGGTCTCATGAGAATGACCCCAACTAGCATGAAACCAACAAAACTTGTTAGGATCATACTAGGATTTCATAGGATGGGTAGGGTTAATTTCTCTTAGAAGAGGCCAAAGTATATGCTAAAGTAATTCAACTAAAGATAGAGGTTTGTAAATGTTAATTTTGTTTGGTGATGCTATGTGAGGATTGGTGTATTGCTAAGAAAGGGGAGTTGGTTATAAAGATTGTTTAAAAATGATAGCTTTGACATTATGAATGGTGTCATAAGAATCTATAACACCATCATTGGTAACATTGTGATTTTTATTCTTAAGTAAGATATGCAAACTTTCATAAGGTTGGTGTGGCTTGAATTGACACATAAGGAAATCTTTTCATTTATCTAGGTTAATAACCTCCTCTAATGTACATGGAGAGGGAGTACAAACCTGATATTAAATCATAAGAAAAAAAACATTGGTAAAGAGATGGAAACTATTATCATCAACCATGTTATGTTCATATTTGTTTGACAAAATTTTCCACCTTTTAACAAAGGCTTGAGCAGTTTCATTTTCAAGTTATTTACAATTTATGAAGTGGGCTAAAGTGTTTTTAGGAATATCACTAGTTTATAATAATTGAACTAAAGCATTCACTAAATCCTCCAAAATAGTAATGAGATGAGTTCTAAGTTAGTTTTACCAATCTAAGGCATCACCTGTGAGAGTTTTGGCTAAGATTTTGGTAATGGAAAAGGTGTTTAATTTGACCCAATACTTATAAAGATTTTCAAATGTTTTAAGATGAAGGGTGGGTTCAATTGATCCATTATAAAAAAATGGTATATGTGATACCTATTATATCAATGTTAGCAATTTGAGTAGCGAGCGGTTCATTGTGGAGGTATTTAATAGTTTTTTTTACCAAAGGAGGTTGGAGAATGAGATTGCCTTGAGAATATTGAAGAGGAGGGGGAACATATGGTTATGTGTGCCCCAAGCCATTGGTTGAGGATGAGTTTGATGATAGAGAAGGTAGTTTTGTATTCTCAACATTTGATTTGTGTTATGATCTTGAAAGGTATTCATTTGATTAAGTGTTTATAACAATAGTTGATGTGTTTTCTTAGCATTATTAGAAGCATTAGAGGTGGTATTAGTGGCTTGGGTAACACTATTGGTGTTGATAGGAGATTGAGAGTAATTATGAGAATGTGAGGCACTAGTGGAAAAAAATTCTTGTGTAGAAAAAGATGGACTACTGAATGGTTGAGAAGAAGAAGCACTTATATCATGATTACCTTAGGTAGAAAATGATTTACTAGTGGAAGGATTAAGGATAATGGATCTTATAATAGGACCACTAGATGTAAAATCTACCATGTTAGTGGATATACTAGGCATGGATGTGGAAGAAGTTAGAGAAGAAGAGGTCATGGTATGAGAAGGGGTCATAATCAAAGGAAGAGGCTGAGAATCAAAGAAAGCAGTACCCCTAAATCCAGTTGAGAATGTGGGATTATGTGAATTGACCACTAATAATAAGATTTTATAGTAAGATATTTTCTTCAATGTTGAAGAAATATAGAGATAAAGAAGAGCATTTTGGGTGTATACTCTAATTTGGGTTGATATTCTAATGAGAAGAGATGATTAAACTAAAAAGAGGTATTATGAGGGGTCTCATACTTTATTATGAAAATGGAAATATAACCATTAATATAATCTAAGAGAGGATCTCTACTCTGTCTATGGGAGACCCTATGAGAGTTGGTACAATTCATCATGTCTGTTAACTACAACTCAATATTATCATCAAGTAAAAAGTCCATGATGAAGGGAAAGAAAGATAGATGAGAAAGAAAGGAAATAGGAAATGACAAAAATAGTAAAGGGTTGACTGGTTGATCTAGAATAGTAAGCAGAGGCTAGAAATAGTGTAAACATGATCTGTAAATAATATAGGGTCAATTGGGTGGATCCAAATAGTGAACAGAGGCTAGAAAAAAGTACAGGGTTGAATAGGTCAACCTAATACAATAAATAGGTCAAATCAAGAAACCTATAACAAATTGTGAATTAAAACAAGATATTTTTTTCAAGTAATTTGAAAATTAAGAGCTGAAGGGAAACAAATGATCAATTGGATCAATGTTGGCCAATCTAATTGAAGCACAAAGCACAAAACATTTCACCAACACTGGCTAATGAAAGTTTTTACAATATAAAATAAAAATGAGCAAAGATAAAGAAATCAAATTGGAAATTAAATACCTAACTAATTAATCAACTTGAATGTTTATTAGATTATTAGAACATGATTTTAAATGTGATGGGAAGTTGGCTATAAGTAAGGAACTAGAAATCAATCTAAGGATGGTTTTAGGTAGTTTGGGTTGAAAGGGAGCTATAGTGGTAATAATACAGGCTTGGTATTTGGGCCTACCCCCTCACTTCACACACCATAGTGATAAGGGTATAGGTACTTAGCCAAAATATACCATTAATCACAATTTATACTTGACTAGAACATCAAGTCAACTTCTCCCTTGGTGATTGTTGACAATTTTGACCTCACATGTTAAATTGTCACCCCTACCATTCAAAACTTTACATATCATGCTAGTTTATTTTGTGACTCAGTAACTAGTCCTAAAAATTCCTTGAATAATCTATGGCTAATAGGTGTTAAGGTTGTTTAGGTGATTTATTAAGGTCTTTTACATCACTTATCTTGTGATTTCTAGTCATTTTTTGGCCTTTTCAAGTCATTTTTCAATGGTAAGAAGAACCTAGAGTGTATTTTTGAGTGTCATATCATTAAATCCTTAAAAAATTAATAATTACATTGATCACATTCTAGACTAACTCTGTGACTTGTTTTTATGTAAAATCTTACCATTTTATGCCATTCAATGAAGGTTTTGATAGTATATAATTAGGGGGAAACTTTATTAAATATTTTTTCACCTCATAATCCATTTAAGGGACCCTATAAAACATTTTATAGCATTTCATTCAGAGCTCCTTGGTGAAAATAGCATTTTCAATGCAAAAACAAGCCTTTTTTAGGCATTCTTTTTGGTTTTTAGAGGATTTTTTGATAAACACATCATATAGGATTCATTGGGTCCTTAAAGGGTCATATCAGTGGTTTATATGAATATATAGGTGCAATTTTTTCAAAATCCAACTTCACTCTAATTTTGAGCTTTCTTGCATGCTTAGAAGGGCAGTTTTCAAATGCTCGATACGAGAAGAGGAGAGAGAGTTAGGATCTTAAAATTTGTCCATTATTATGGATCTAAGTAAGATTGAAATTAGTGTAAGTTTTTTATTGGTTATCTAATATTTATGAACAATTTCTAAGAGTGACAACAAGTCAATATAGCTTATGCATCCGAGAAGGGTATGTTCTTGGACCTACTTATCAATATTAGTAAACAATGAGTATTAATGGTTTTGGTTAATATTTTTAGGGTTAATGATTCTAATTTTAATCATTATATCATTTTATAACTCCTTACAAGAAGTAATTTATAGCATAAAACCTTGTTTCTTCCACTATCTTTAAGAATGCTCTCTTGGTTTAGTTTTTAAGAAGAATATGGGTTGTTCATCAGTTTGTATCATATATAGAGGTTATAAATGAATTTTATAAGTAATAAAATACATAGGATTCCAAGTTATGGTATAATTATTTGAAACATGTTTATAGTCCTTGTATGGTTTTGAACTAATTGACAATGTTTTTCCAAAACATGGAGTCATGTATAGAGCCAAACACACTCATGTCAGATGGTTACATATTGGATATAAAAATAAGGGAAAAGTTCCTTAAAATATACAAAATAGTGTCCATGCAACTTCTCAGATAGTTTCATAAGAGGTCAAAGGAGGGTTTAGGCTAACCTAAATGGTTTCATTTGGTAACCCTCATGTAAGGGTTGAACCTTTCAATAAATCATGATGTTTGAGTAAGAGATAACAATGTATGAGGGTTAAAAACCTATGAATTCATTCACTACCATTTTTTCAATAATTCCTATAGTATTTTAAAACTCCAATATAATCTCATAGTTTAGCACCAACAGTCTTGAAGGTATACCTTGGGTTTTCAATGCCATTGAAATAAGATAGACTAATGATTCAAAGAGCATATTAAGGTTTGTTGTAGTGATAAGATCTTTCAAATAAATTATAAACTATAGGAAAATGGATTTCAAGGTGCAAGAAAGGACACTTATAGTCTAGTTGTAGTTTGATGGAAATATACGTTGGAGTTAATAATGAGTGTATTGGGTGATATAGGTGTTAATCAAGCTTCAATAGGACTATAAAACTTCATGGAAGTCTAAACATATAGCCTATGAAATATCAACCTAAATAATTTATAGATTTCAAAGGTCCATCTCAGTTTGTACATTGTCAAAAACCTCCACCTACAACCACCTTGAATAGTCTATTCTTGGCATGTGAAAGAGTTTAATGCAAAGGTTGTTCTTCTTGAAATTGTGAGTTGTTTATTATAATCTAAGATGTTGGTGACAATTCTAGGAGATATAACATCCTTGTGTAGAAGACCTTGACACTCACTTAAGTGTAGTCTAATACAACTCACCCACAACCCTAATCTAATAGAGGATATTTTGACCAAAAACCTACTTGAAAGGTAAAAGATGATAAGAGAGCTTAATAATGAAACACTATAAAATCTCCCAAGGACCATGAAGACATGAAGGAAATACTGAGATGAAGGAAGTAGGGTTATGCAGGGGATAAAAAACTCAAACTCAGTCTAAAGGTGACACCTACAACTATGTTTCTTCCCAAAACATGACTATGCCATAAGAAGTTGGTTCTTAAGTAAATAGAACAATAATGTTTAAAGGAATGAGATTATGGGATCATTTAATACATCCCTTATTGATATATTTTATATTACTATAAGATGTCTAGCCATTTAAAACACTCTCCTAGACTTCACCTATAATGGCACTATGTTTACCTATAGTCAGCTTAAGAGAGCTAAGATGTAATCATCAACAAGGGTCTTAAGAATAAAGATGATGTTTCAAGTGAAGGCCTAGTCTCATAGGAGTAATGGAAATGATATATAATGGCCTCCAAGCCCTAATCATTGTTCACAATCCATATAAAAATCCTTACAAAAATCATCTATAGTTAGTATGGAGAAAGGGAATGAATTTTGTAAGGTTTTGATCATGTTGAAGGTGGTATGAACATGAGTTATTAGGAGGGATTATTGAAATCCAAATGATACTTCATTTAATCTCATAACCCTTAAGACAAACCATTTCTACATCAAAGTTCAAATCAATCTTATAGGCCCTAACAAGAAAATGTGTACCTACGACCACCTATGCAAGTACATACAACAATCTAAGAGGAAACATAGATAAGGTCTTGAGTTTGAAGAGACATTGAATATACTCAGGTGGATAGAAAGGACTCCCAAAATCATATTAATTTTGTTAAATGAACCATTTCTCCATAATTCATCAAGGCATTCTCTCTTATTAGGCCATAAGTACACTTACAGTCATCACCATTGGCTTGAACTTGGTGAGTGAAGGAAAGTCCAACAAGGGTAGTAGGGGTTAGGTTTGAATGGTACTTTGGGGTCTATAATGAGGGAATCAATAGGTAAATAATGCTCAATAAACTATAATACATGATCATGAGACCTTATACTCAACTCTTTATAACCAAATCAAGGAATTCTACAACCATTAGTCATGAGTTGAGGAGTAAAATAAATGAAGGAATGATCTTCCATGTGATCGTGGAGACCACCTTTGAATAAAATGAAAGAATGGTGTGAAGAAAAATAGATGGCGAGGTTTATTTTATATACTTTTTATTTATCATGTATTTCACCTCATGCCTCGTTGCAATCCATATAAAATTGCTACCTATAGTCCAAGGTTAACCTCCACATGGTTTATGAAGAAATAAGGTTATGTTTCTTATGGTTTTGAAGTTTATATAGATATTTAGTAAGTATGGTATTAAATAACCCTATTATTTCAAGGTGTAAGATCATTGATTAATCTAATAGGCCTGAGAGTAGAATTGCTACTTACAAATCTCCTTAGACCCCAAGAATACAGCTACAAGTTTTTAAAAAAAAGAGTGACATATTGAGACCTAACAATGAATAATAGCTCCAATTTTTAGGTATGATATTATTATGTTTTAATACTTAAAAAATGTAATAGTTTTAAATATATTCCTAAACTTGAGAGAGGATTATATCACCAAACATGAGAACCTACAACAAGAAACACACCTAAGCTTCCATAAGCATCTGTAACCATCATATACAGTAAGGTTTCTAAGCATAGATCATGGAATGAGGACATAGTTTTCAAGGATTTTGTATGATCGTGAAACTATTTTAGAGGCATAAGGTATATAATTTCTTCAATAATCATAATGGAGATCCATAAACTTAAGAAACATAGTCATGACACTCTCTGTTTCCATTGAGTTATGTTTATTGACAGGATTTTGGGTAAGTCTACAAAATTCATGGTTTCATGCATATTTAATGTGATTTGAAGATTTTAATATATGTTTTAAGGTAAAATAAACATACTAAACCATTATTAAGGTTGGATAAAAAGTACACCTACAACTAAGAAGGGCATACACAATCAACATTTGTATGGATTCCTTGCCATTTAGAAGGTTTGTGAGGAAGAAAGTGAGAGTTGGGAGTAATGAATGAGTTTATATCACTTCAATCATGAAAATATTGGTCTAAATAGGCTCTAACCATATGTAAACCATGAAAGGATATTTTTAAATAAGACAACATACAGTCTATATGCCAATTTTTCACACCGTCTACTTCTCAAAAGTTTGATTTTTGAATTTGGGTGTTTGGAGGTGCTAGAAGCATAATTTTGATTTGAAATTTTGTACAGAGGGTAATAATGATAAAATATGTCACATATCCTCTATATTATCTTAGAGTTAGGCCAGTTTTAGGCATGCATGGAGGTAAACAATGGTGAAAAAATGACCAAAAGGAGTGTTATTTGTCTTGGGAACACATTGGGACACTTGGAGATGTTGTGTTAATACTTATTGAGTGGTAAATAAATTTAATAAATATAAATAATGGTAGGGAAAAAACTTAGAATTGGTGGTGGGTGGCCATTTGCACTCAAACCCCACTAGCATAGACTAGGTCTTTTGCTGAACAGGGGGTCATTTCCACTTCTAGGGTATAATGACCATTAAAAATCACTAAAATATGTTCATGGAGATATATTATATTTTTAATTTTTTTTCATAATAGGTCACAAAGAATCCATTTTGGGGTTCAAAAGCAAGATAGGGTACATAGAATGAAGGAATTCACTTGAGTAGACATGTTTGGGTGCTCACTCCATCAAGGAGGTTTATAATGTGACCTCAAGGAGATATGGGATGTTGCAAGGGGTCTTATAATTCAAATTTTTGTAATTTTTGCTTAGTTTGGATGTCACATTTTTATGAACAATGGTTAAGAGTGAAAACTATCAAAAACCCTCCAAAAACCCTATTTTAGACCAGTTCACAATTTTTGATTTGGGAACCCCACAAAACCACATATGTGATTCATGAAAAATACCATAGTTTTTAGGTAAATCTTATAGTTTCCTTCACATAGTTTTTTTATATACCTTAACTTGTATGGATTTGGGGAAAAAAACTACTTTTTGATATTTTTGAGCTAAAATGAGGATTCCAAGGATCATCCAAAGATGAAAATTGATGTAAAATTAATATTGATACTTTTTTTACCTTTCAAATCTCAAAAATTCATAAAAAATCATCCAAAGGTGCCCAAACTATTCCATTCTTTTGGGCTAGTTAGAAATGCCTTCAAAAGACAAGCCTTCCAAAGGCCATTTCATGGTTTTGGTACTTCTATAAGGTTATAGACCATAAAAATTCAGATGGATCATTTTGGGGGCATGATAAAATTTAATTAAACATGTTTCTTATGTTTCACACCTGTGTGAACTCCCAGATGCAAAATATATCTTCTAGGGCTTAAAGGGCTAATTAGGCCTAATTTGGCAAGCTAAATGGGCTAGAAAGCATATCACATCTTGGATTTTGGACATTAAGTTTTGTATGAAGATGTGGTAGGATAATGGGTACCTATAAAATGTATTTTTTAATCATCACTTCCATTTTTTCCCAGATAAGGAGTTTTTAAAGAAAATAGGGCTATAAGGAATACATAGAAAATGCATGATTTAAGTGTCAAATCAAGATTTTTGGAGTATTTGGTACTTTAAAATATATTTAAATAGGTTTTTTATGTCCTAAAAAATCCATCCATTGTTTGAAAGTTTAGTTTGTATGCAAGGATGAAGAAAACTCCTCTTTTTCCCTTTATGCCATAGTACAAAATGAGCCTTTTGAGGGGTTTTGAAGGCTAAATAGGTGCATATAGCCTATTACAAAGACTTTTAAAGTTTATTAAGGATATTTAACACCATATTAAAGGTATTAAGAGTTAAATTAACAATTTTAATGAAATAATAATTTGGAAAATGTCTCCAACAAGTGCAAATATGACTCTTCCTCTTCCAAAGCCCATGTGCAAGACAAAGTCAATTTATTGAAGAAGTTTTATAACCAACTCTTGAAAAGTGTTAAATAATCACTAATGATAAAATAAAATAATTTAAATGAATTTAAGACTTAAATCCATAAAGGAGACACATTTATCAAGGGAGACAAGAAAGCTAAAATGTAAGGGTTGGTGCAAGAATATAAGCACTCTCCAAGTGCTCTAAGCTTGACTAAACATAATTATGAGTATCATAAGACCCATAAACATTTTAAAACTTATTTTCCATCATAATTTATGAACTTAAAATATTTTAGAAGATAAAAAATGCTATGTATCACTTTTGGAGGAGCCATTTGACCAAGTTTGAGGTCCCCTACTTTGGGGCTACTTTGTCTCCAAGCATTTCTTTATTATATGTATTAATTTTTCCATAATGTAAGATAAATATATTAGATTATGATTTTTCCTAAATTATTCCCAATTTTTTATTCACCTTTTTATAGCAATAAGAAGAAAAATTCCTCCATTTTTAGGTCTTTTCTAGTAAAGTGTATGTGTTTGCCATTGATATAACTTACTGAAATACTTGTTTTCCTTGGTTATAGTCTATTTTTTTAACCTTAATGAGAGATTATTGATGTTATACAGGTTATTATAAGTGTCTAAATCAAGCTTAATTTCATTATTAGATATGAGTTTAGTATTTATTTGTATGAGTTGAGTTTGTAAGGTCCTTATTATGAAATATTGATGTAGAAACCTTACTTGGGTGTAGTGAATGTGTGTGTAATATTTTTATATTTCATATAAGTATAATTTAAAGCATTGGAGTTTTTAAAAAAATGGTGCATCACCTGAAATTTCATGTTTCATTAAGTTTCATTAAGTTCCATCCATTTTCATTATCTTTTGCACCATTTTCCTTGTCATAATCAATAAGTAGTAGCTTAAAAGTAAGTTTTAGTGAGAGCACCAAGGGAGCTATCCCTCTAGAAATTCTATCCCTTATAAATTCAAAAACAATTTTTAAATATTATATGTTCCAATAAGAGTGAGGAATTGTACACTTTATCACAAGGGCACACTTTTGATTGCCAACAGTTTTGAAATCCAAGTATGTTGGCCTTAGGCAGTCAAATGTTAAAATGCTTGTTTAGATTTTTTATTTGCTTATGTGTTCAAAAAATATAAAATAATGAAAATAAATGATGAAAAACCACCTAATTAAACTATGTGATCTATTCTCATCATGCAAGCAAAAAGAAAAGAAAGCGTAAATTAATTACTAGCATATAAGGTTAATTCTAACTTTGAAACAAGGTATAGTGTTGATATAGTCAAGAGTGTATGCATATAATATAGAACAAGGTTGATAGGTTTGATCCTGTACTATGAAAGCAAGGTCTGAAAATGAATAGGTTCAGTAAAGTTGATCTAGTTATCCAAAAAGCATACAAAACATAGAACTCAATCGATAGGGTTAATCCAATTGACTACATAGGGGAATTTTTAAAGACTAAAAACTATAAAAGGAGAGACTATAAATAAATATATATATAGATAGAAAGAAACCTTGGTGGATTAAATATGTATAGAATGAATATTTTGGTTCAATAACCTTGATATCAACTTGCAAATTTTGCTAACTAGGTCGATTAGGTTGATCAAAGTTTGTATAAACCTATTACTGAGTGCCTAGAATATACAAGGTTGATTAAGTTGACCTAGTATGTTGAATAGGATGCCTAAAAATGTATAGGGTTGACTGGTTAGACCTAATAGTCTAGACTAGAATTCTAAAAAGATGAAAACCTATACTAGGTTGTTTGATTTGATCTAGTAGCTTGTACCTAAAAACTTGTTCACATAAATTAGAGCTAGGTGAATGTAGGTGACCTAGTACTGGAAAATATATGATAAAAATAATGATGAAAAAGAATGAAAATAAATTGAACAAATCATACAAGTTTTATTTCACATTGAGTTCACCAAAATATATGTAATTAGAATTGCATCATATCTATAAATCAATCCTAGCTAGAGAAGGTAGAGGATACCTACACTTCTGATTGGGAATACATTTTTTGATCAAGATCATGACCAATATGGAGATCCAATAGACCTAATTAGTGGATCACTTATCAAAATACACCATGATAGGAAGGGTTCCAAATCCTACAGTTTAACATAATCACACAACAATATTAAAAAAGTCCTAGGTTTAATGTTTCACTCTATTATAATAAACAAGAAAGTAAATCTAATCTAGTGCCCACCAAAGCTTGTGAAAAAAAGTTGGGGTTAGAAAAAAAATAAACTAAAATAAACATGCATAGAAGACATATAATCACATCAATGTATATAGAATCCTAATACATGGGAGAGAAGCACAACTGCATTATCTATCTACTCTTACAAAGGAGAAATAAAGTTAGGAATACTTACATTTGAAGATGAACCCACTGAGCCTCAATCTCTCCCTTGGCCAAAGTGATTTACAAGAGATTATTGTGGTATGTAAGGATAATAAATACAAGTCATATCTAGCCTACACAACCTATTTATGCATCTAAAAGACTTCTCCACAAGATAAGATCTGCAAAGAAAGTATGGGACCCTAAACTTTATTCTTTAAGTATAATGGTTAATAAGCAAATGTTCATTCTCACTTATTTTTATTCATTTATCTATTCTAAAATGGCTGGAAATTAACTTGTATATATAGGTAGATCTTTCTATAAATCCTTCCTAAATATGTTGGATATATGGGGTCAACCCAATCAACCATGTGTGTTTTTGAGAGATAATTCACTAGGTCCCAAGCTAGGTCAGTGGAAGGGATAACAAAACTCTCAAGTGAAAATATCCAAAAATAGTACAAGGTTGACCCAGTCAAACTTGTGTAGTAATTAGAGGCTAAAAATTATATAGGGTTGACCCAGTCAACCTAGTATAGTCAACTGGTGGAAGGGGTTCAAGGCAAGGAAAAAGAGGATAATGATATGACAAATGACTGGAATATATAATAGAGAAGAATAAACTTAGGGTAAATGATTTTAAGATACAAGTGTGTAGATGACAAGTAGAAAAATGGATAATAATATTATGAAGAACCAATGTTTTACCCACCCCTTTCCTGGTACACCCCTTAAGTCATTCACTCAGAGAGATTGAGAATCGAGGGGTTCCAACAAGATACAAAGTGTCAGTAAGTGATAAAAGTTTTAAAATATTATGTGTATACACTAGTCATTGTGATGATATTATGAACTCACTATTCAATTGGTAAATTATTTTAATCCTTTTATTAATCAATTATTAACTCACTTTTAAATCAATATTAGTGAAAAAATATCCTATGCTAAAATTATAAAACTAGAGAAAGCACCTAATGAGCCTATTAGTGACTACGTGCTTAAATATAAAATTATTCTTTAAAAAATGAAAAATCCTATAGATAATAATTAAATTCAAGACATATTCAATAAAAGATTAGTTTTACTTATCCATTAGTCTATTATGTTCAAATTATTCTAATATTTTGGTGACATGTGCTACATGGTTAAGGATAGTGAGGTTAATCTAATTACTATGAATACTCAAAAAAATGGGACTAACCCTCCCACATCATATAATTACAAATTTTGAATCAAAACATATTTAAAATCTAAGGCTAACGATACTAATAATGAGTCTAAAATAGTGGTAAATGTAGTTTTGCAACCATTAATAGGTTTATCCTATCATCTCTTCAAAGGAGAAAATTCAAAATATTATTAAAACATCTTCATAATGTGTTACAAAATTTACTCTAGTGAAATCTTGTATCTCTACCTCAACCAAGGGAGGTTGATATGAAAAATTCATAACCTAAGGGGTTTGATATAAATGTATATTTTTATTTTCATAGATGCACAGGATATTCAACTAATAGATCATTTGGAATGAGAAATAAGGTATAATATTTAATCAATAAAAATACTATTAAGCTCAATGAAATTAATACACCTACAAATGATTCAGTTACATAACCTAATTTAAAGGTTAATATGATTTTGGAATCATTTTTTAAGCATGATGCATACAAAAATAGGACTAATTTTGAGGTACATATGAATTACAATGTGCATTCTCTTCTAACTTCTTGTGTTACTATAACTAAGAAGCATCATCCTATAGATGGTCTTATTGGTACACTAGAAAGTAAACAAAAATAAAGACCTAAAATCACATTTGATTATCACATGATTATTGATGATGATTCTACCAATGCACATTTTCTCATATATGTTTTCATTAAATCACATCATATAGATAGTGAAATGTTGGATAACATGTCAATTGAAACATATACATAATGACATCACTTACTAGTGTTGGGTACACACATAGAGACTTGATGGATTTGACTACTATAGAAAAATGATTTGATTGAAAGAGAAAACCCCATTTGAGGGGGTATTATGTTACAAATTATGGTAGGTTTTATAACTATTGCTTCTTGGTTCTTATTTTTTATAATTAATAGGATATTTGGCATGTTATTATCAAGTTGATAGATATTTAAGATACATAGAATACCACCTTTGATACATTGATTATTGAAGTATATCTATAGAAATTGAGTGGCTATGATTTTGGGTATTCCATATGAGTATTTCATTTAGCATGACACATTTCCTTATCCATTTCCATAATATCCTACTTTATAACCTACACAAGTTCATCCTATGAAAGAAAATCAAATATAGGTTATTTATCTTCCTCAAAGACTAATCCTCATATTTATATTATCAATAGTCTATTCCTAATATAGTTTTATAGAAATATTATGAGCATGTTCAACAAAAAACATTCAGACATTATCATGACATAAAAAACATTATCACATGAATTAAATATATTTTTTTTATTATGATGAAGATGTGGGATATTTTACAATGCATTATCACTTATCTAATTTAGATAATGATATACATGTGACTACTCACCAACAATGTGTGACATTTACATTAATTGATCTAGGACCTACACTTAATTATCATATTAAATGTATCATTGGTTTGTTGTAACATGGTTCAAATTAAAAAAATTAAAATATAAAAATTCAAAAATTCAAAAATTCAAAAATACAAAACTAGGACCTATGCATGACATGCTTTGTTGGTACACATGATTGATTTATTTTATTTATCATATTTGGTGGGTGACATGTATATCATCCACACACATTATTTTCACATTATAATGAGTAGTATTCATGACATACATGAAAAATATTATACATGGACATACATATGCATTAAATTATTTACATCAAGGGGAAACCTTTCTACATTGGGGGCATGCCTACATTAGGGGAGTGTTTTCACTCACATCATATTATATCATGCTATATTTATCCATTTATTAGTGTATAATATCATACATGACTTGTGTTTTCTCATACATTCTATAATTTTATTTTATATGGATAATGTTATTTCTATAATGGATGATGACATTTATTTATTATGTAGGCTAACACTACTTATTTTATGTGTTCTTGATATTGATGGTTATGACATTATGTGATCATTGATTTTTACTATGTTTAATTCTATAAGAGTGTTTTAATTATGTCTTGTCACATTGAGTGTTAATATGATTCAAATGATCCACTAGTTTAAGTCATGGAAATTCAATGTCTATGTCAGGTCAGAGTTGTGTCATGTGTTGAGTGCTTATGTCCTTCATGATCATGGAATTATGTGTTTATTTATGTGTTTGTGGTTACATATATGACTATTTTTGAGATTGGTATTATTTTTATATCTTTTATACTTATATTATGTGATATTTCATGATATGTATCATGCTTCAACTATGATTATAATTACTGCATGCTTAATTGATATATCTACTTGACATAAAACTTATATACCCATTTCCTTTGATTATTTTTGTATTACATGATTGAATTATATTTTTTCTATGATGACATATTTTATCATGTTTTTATACATACTTTTCATAATTATATTTGTATATATAACATAGGATTCACATAACTCTTTTTTATTTGAGATGAGTGATTCGCAAGCTTTATCCCTCATATCAAAAGGGGGCATATATTGGTCTTGTCTTAGATATTCAAGAAATAATAGACATATATTTCATATTTTGTGCCATATTATATGATTAATAAGAGTCAAATTGAGAATATTAAACCATATTTGGGGTATTATAATGGATTTTGAGAATGGTTATGACATTCTATGACATTATGAGTTAGGTCATGGGTCATGTTGATCAAAATAGGTATATTCAAGTCTTTTATGACATGATGACAAATAAATGTTGACATGATATATCACTTTGAGGTAAAAATGGATCATATTTGGGGCATGAATGTTATTCATGAAAACACTTGTATACTTATATGATGTGGATTGATGGAGAACAATGGTACTATATAAGCACTTTGTGTCTATATTCCATCTATAATGATTGATTCTTTTACATACGAACCTATTTTTGGGTTCCACCATTACATAAAAAGCTAGTTTTGAGGTTATAAATAATAATTATTAGAATATTTTAGGTAGTGAAATTGAGGTTTTTTAATTTCTAAAATTATAACACTCCTTTATTCAATAGTGTTTGAGGCATTAACACTCTCAACACTCGATTTCAATGGTTTTATCTCCTTGGGGCATAATGACCCCATGTAATTCTCCAAATAATTTGAACAAGTGTTAGATTAGTTCACATACACTAATATGAATTCATTCCTTATATTTTCAATTTCATGTGTCTAATGATCTATATTATTTCAGATTTATTATCCTAAGAGGGAATTGATATATACATGTTTACTTACAATTTTTTTATGGAACAAATGGGATATTTGGGGCATACCTAACATCAATTTTAGTTATCACAAGTACCTAATTTATTATTTTATCCTTTTTAATTTAATATTTTAAATATTAGATTAAAATGGAGGCATTTGCATACATATAAATTTCATATTGGACACTTTAGAAACATTAACTTTAGTACACCTTGACATACTAAGATATTGCATACACATGTGACTCTTTTGCACACTTTCCCTTATTTATCCACCACTTATTGTCTTATTCAACCTTATCCACTAGATATATTTATTTAAGATAAACCTAGTCTATGCAACAACATTTTGGAATCCTAAATAGACCTTTTTAACATTTTAGATCATTAATTTTCATTCTTAGGATAATAATAATAATAATATACAAATAGTTACAATTATTTATCATGTCTGAATTCTACCAAAAACATCTGAGAACACTTAAATATTATGTTTCATATTATTAAGTCTCCATTAGGTCAACCTATATAAATTTCATGGACTGGTCATGGTGGGAAATATAAAATAGTCATATATATATATATATATATATATATATATATATATATAATTTATTCCTAAGGTTATACTCATATTGTAAAGTTATAATAAACTTGGAAAATTAATTATAAATAATTTGATACATTATCATAAATGCACATATATCTAAAAAACCCAAAAATAGTATCCCTATAGCTAATTTTAAATACACACAGGTTATAATTACATGGTTCCAAGTTTTAAAAGCCTAATATTGCATTGCGTTTTAGAGTGATTGTGATGTTTCACACACACCCATAAGTGGGATAACTTCTAATGGTTTGAGCCCTTTTTTGATCATAGAATGTAGTCAATGATCAACCACTTAATAGGGATTGGTTAGGGTTTTTAAACACAACATATAAACTCCATTTTTCAACATCATCTTGTTTTCAAAAATGAGATTATGGTTCCGAAGGAAGTATAAAGAAAATAGGGATCAATGCACATTTAAAAATGTGAGCACACACAAAATAATCATATATAGGCACATGCATATGGTTTGAGGAGTCACAAACCTAAATAATTAATAGGGATAATGTTGGTGTAGGTAGGACACAACTGGTCATTATAAAGTTCTCACTATTAACATAAACATCCAAGTAATTTTTGAGCTATTGTTTTATGATATGAGTAGTGACCAAGAACTTGGATAATATTTTTAGGATTAGTGATGACTTTCATAATTATCATAATATATAAATAATATAAGTATAAACTTCCAATCTTCTAATTCCAATATCAATCTATTCTAAAGGAAGAAAGCCAATCTTGGTGTTACCCCCAAACTAGTTGGTAGATTCCCTAGAATGTTAAATAGGAATCTAAAAACTATAAAAGAGAATGTTAATGGTTCTCAAAATAATCTTAAGATTCAATAAGATAAGAAATGAAAGTGCTCTCATGGAATGTCAGGGGATTAAACAACCCCAACAAACAAAGGACTCTTTGCAATACTATAAAAAGGGTCAACCCTTCTACTCTACTTATTCAAGAAACCAAGATGTTTGACACTACTCTCAAAATTGATGTGTCATAGATATAGAAGAATTCTCATGTCCTCACCTCAAAATCCATAGGCTCTTTAAGAGGCTTATCTATCTTTCAGAACTCAGACATGTTAGAAGGTGACTTATTATGGAAAAAATCTAACCAAATATTAGTCCTATTCACTGATATAAAAATCAAGGAAAAATGGTTCATTACCAATGTTTATACTCCCAATTCCAAATTTGGAAAAAAATCATCTTTGGAAGGCTCTAGCAAATTTATACAAGAATTTTATTAATTAGAATTAGATCATTGTGGGTGATTTTAACACTCCCCTCACCTCAAGCAACAAAAAAGGTGGCCTCACCAACCTTAAAAATATCATGTTAGAATTTAATGACTTCATTACAAATACAAGACTAGTAGATGTGGATCTTAATGGATTCTCATTTACTTGGTCCAATATAAGGCTAGGAAAAAAACTGATTCAGGTCTGCCTTGATAGATTCTTGACTTCCTTAAACTGGGAAATTTTGTTAGATTTTAATAAGGTGATTAACTCACCATAGGCATATTATTATTTTATTGTTAATTTGTTTTACCCATGACATCCATTCTAGGTATATTATTTTTACACTGTCTTATTTTTTAGGATATTTTTTTGCTATATTTTTGGATATATAATATCCCTTGTAATGCATTCTATGTTTAAGCTAAATATATTATTATTTCAAGCTAATATTTGGTATTAAGAGAAGGATAAAATAAATTTTGGAATTGAGTTGAGATAATAAGAGGGAGGAGGCCTTTTGCTCTCTCTCTCTCTCTCTCTCCTCTTCCTCTCTCTCTCTCTCTCTCTCTCTCTCTCTCTCCTCTCTCTCTCTCTCTCTCTCTCTTCCTCTCTCCTCTCTCCTCTCTCTCTCTCTCTCTCCTCATCTCTCTCTCTCTCTCATCTCTCTCTCCCTCTCTCTCTCTCCGCTCTCTCTCTCTCTCTCTTCTCTCTCTCTCTCTTTTACACTGTCTTATTTTTTAGGATATTTTTTTTGCTATATTTTTGGATATATAATATCCCTTGTAATGCATTCTATGTTTAAGCTAAATATATTATTATTTCAAGCTAATATTTGGTATTAGAGAAGGATAAAATAAATTTTGGAATTGAGTTGAGATAATAAGAAGGGAGGAGGCCTCTCTCTCTCTCTCTCCTCTCTCTCCTCTTCTCTCTCTCTCTCTCTCTCTCTCTCTCTCTCTCTCTCTCCTCTCTCTCTCTCTCTCTCTCTCTCTCTCTCTCTCTCTCTCTCTCTCTCCTCTCTCTCTCTCCTCTCTCTCTCTCTCTCTCTCTCTCTCTCTCTCTCTCTCATACACACACACACACAACATAATTCAAGTGGCATTTTAATGGGAGGAGCTCAATCACTTCCAAATACACCAAGTCTTTGTGAAGCAAAGTGGCATTCTATTGACATATAATTCACATAGCATTTGCATTATCAAATAGTGTTAAGATCAAATCACATCTAGGGTATTGATAACTACAAGTTCACATGCAAGTATTAGAGACCTAGAAGCATGTGATTAAAAGAAAATAATGTATATTTTATGAGAAACTAGCCCAAGTGCCATCTAAATAAGCTTATAAAAGTTTTTAAAAAAACATAAAAGCTATAAAAGGAGGTTGGTGTCACATCTAAATGGGGTCATAGTTTTTTTCAAACTAGAAGAACCATAATTTTTTTTTTGAAATGTCATTCTCTGAACAAAAGACTGTAGCCAAAGTGTTAAGGATAATTCACCATTAAAATGGTCTATAATATTTATCAAAGGAGGATTTGTTTTGTATCATAAGCTTCTTAAATGATCAAATCAAGTTGGTTACATTAATCATTTAAGTTTATAAAGATTTCTATTTGAATTAAAACCTCAAAACCATTTTTTTGGTCCAAAACCACCTTACAATATTATTTATTTTATATAAATTTTTCCAAAACCACCTCTCAATCAAACCCATGGTATTGCCTAGGCTAGTGGTTTTGTCTTCCAATCAACAATGTATAGCATTGAAATATTAGTTTTGTCTTATTATGACATGTATTAATTCATAGGCAAGTTGGTGAGTATATTTTTTGGTAAAGAGGAGGTGGGAGGTTCAAATCCCTTCAAAAATAAATAACCATCCTTACAAATTTGGCACTTCCACCAATTTTATTTATAACTACATAAATTTAGCTAGAAATGTACGAAAAAAAAATTTAAAAAAGGGGGAAGACAAAGCTAATATATATATATATATATATATATATATATATATATATATATGAAAAGAGGCTAAAGAGCCCAAAATAAAGAAAAAGCATTTTAATATTTTTATTTTTCAAACTATTATACTTTTTTTACATATTTACAAAAAATCATGAGTTTTTAAACTCAATCATAGTGTTCGATAAAAGCAATACCTATGACTCATGTTTATGGGTAACATCATCATGTTTGAGTTACATCCATATACTAACATAGCTACAAAAACAATGTTTAGTCATCATCCATTTAAATCATTGGGGAGAAACAAGGGCACATGCACTCATTTCCATCCCTTTATCTACCTATTCATTTCAATTGAAAGACATAAATCTTAACTGGTGGTATTTCTATGATTATAGTGAAGTTACACACATGTATGCATAAATCCATCTAAGTAGGTGCTAATGATTGAATGAACCCTTTTTAGTATTGTCTAAGTACCACATACTAAACTCTTTCATGTACATTTACGCTTCTTTCAAAAACCACTAGGTATATAGAAAGGGAAAACTTCTTCCACATATCGATGGGTATAAAGGAAGGGTGTGTATAAAAATGGTCTTATATAATAGACTGATGGTATATAGAAAGGGAGACCTTGATACATTGAGTGATAAGGAACTAATCCATCACATTTGGTTAGATTTTACATAATGGCCATAAATGGGCCTAAATTCTTTCTATCAGACTTATAGCTTCTTCATGGCAACAACTATTCCACTTAGAAAACTAAAATTAGGACATATTTAGAATTTGAAGATATTTGGCCTATTGTTAATGGCACTCTTACCTAACATTCTACTGATGTTTATCTTCAAAATAAGTTTGACAAAGCCAATCAAAAGGCAAATTTGATAATCATGTTTAGAGTATTATATGAGGTACAACCCTATATCCATGAGGCCATAATAGCAAAATATGTTTGGGATAAACTCTAGATAGTCTATGAGGCCAAAAATGAAGGAACTATTCTTCATTCCCTCAAATTGAAATCTAGTGAAAAATTGGAAGCTTTCTTCTCCATGTTACAACCCTAAGGGCCTCACTCCAAGCATTAGGAGAACTAGTGTCAAATACATCTCTTATACCTATTGTCCTGAGAGCAGTACCACCCTTCTATAGGATCTTTGTGACTACTCTGACAGTCATCAAATAGAAATCATCTTTTGACAAGTTGGTAAACATGTTGCAATAGGAAGATTATACACATATAGAAGAAGAATTAGAATAACATGCTCTTACCTCTAATCAATTGAAAGGTAAGAATCAAATCAAGTCTTCTAAACCAAATTAAAGTCAACAACATCATTCATAGGGGGATAAAAAGTATAAATTTTTCCTTATATGTGGAAAAATAGGCCATGAGCTAAAGAATTATTAGTATAATTAATTTACACAAGGCTATTCAAGCAATAAGAAGCCCAGTCACCAACAATCATCTCATTCACGAAAAGGACAAGGACAAAAAAAAGGGCATTGAAAGAAGAAATCCAATTACCAAGGTAACATTGATGAACAAGAAGACACCCACTCTGATGAAGACTTCTTATATGCTAGTCTCATGATGAATCGACATCATAAATCTCTATTTGGTACATCAACTCAAGTGTAAATCAACATATGACTAGAATACAAGATTATTTCTATAACATGAAAGAGACTTACATAAAAAATCATGGCTCTTTAGGTGATGACTCATCCTACTAAGTTCAAGGCATTAGTAATATTTTCTTACCACTTGGATGACATTATTATAGAATCTCAAATGTCTTATATGTCTCAGGACTCACAAAGAATCTTATATCAGTTAGTCAACTAATTGACCAGAACCTCAAGGTGGAGTTTGATTGTAAAAGTGGAAAAAAATGTGTTTGATCAAAGTCAAGTCAAAATGCTTGAGAATTATTACATGAGCCTTAAGAGTTGGAAAAATGTTCCAACTTGACTTTGTTCAATTAAAAAATCAAGAACTTGTAGCTCAAAATTTAGACTCAAACAATATGTGGCATCATATATATGGTCATGTCAATTTTGAATACCTTAAATCACTCAAGAATCATAACATGGTCTATAGATTTCCTCAGTTGAAGAAAGATATAGATCTCTACACTAGTTTTCTAGTAGGGAAACAACATTAGACATCTTTTGGTCAAAGTTCCTCAATAGCACCTAGTAAGCTTGATCTAGTGCATACCAGTATTTGTAGCCCCATGAGATCCAGTCACTATGGGTTTTAGTATTTCATTCTCTTTGTTGATGACTACTCATGCAAGATGTGGGTTTATTTTCTAAATACCAAATACCAAGCCTACAATACTTTCAAATAGTTTAAAACAATAGTCAAAATTGAAAGTAATCATAATATAAAAATTGTCCACTCAGATTGAGGGGAAGATTCACCAATAAAACATTTTCTACTTATTTAAAATAACATGACATTCATTAACAAATGACTCAGCCATATACTCCATAGTAGAATGGTGTTGTAAAATGGCAAAACTACACTATCATGGAAATGGTGAATAATATGATTGAAGATTCAATTTTGACACACACATATTGGGAAAAAGTAATGAAAATAGTAGTTTATTTGTTGAATAGGTCAACCATTATATCTCTTCATAATATGACTCCACATGAAGCTTTGATAGGGGATAAACCTTCCATTTCTCATATTTGAGTTTTTAGATGTAAGTCTAATATGCATGTTCCTAAAAAGAAGAGAAAGAAACTAGATACTAGATCTATGCCTTATATCTTCTTAGGCTATAGTGAAGATTCATTAACATATAGACTAATGGACCCTAAAACAAAGAAGATCTCCATCAGCAAGGATGTAGAGTTTGATGATAAAAGTAAAACCAATTTTCCTTCCACAAAATCACATGATTTAGTAATCAGACCTCTAGATAATTCAAAAGGTCATAACCACACTGATGGTGGCAATGGTGATAAGGATGATCAGTTAGTTAATGTAGATCAACCCATAAGAATAATGCAACATATGCCTAAATGGTATACATGTAAATTAAGAGATGCTAAATTGGATAGAGTTTTAGACACATCAAATACTAGACTAAGGACTCATAGCATGACACAAGATGAGGTCAGTTTGGCTTTAATGAGCATAGTTGTAGAATCAGTAGAGCCCTTGATAGTTCAGGAAGCCCTAGAGTCTAAACATTAGAAGGATGTCATGGATGTATAACATAAATCATTGATGAAAACACAAAACATGACAACTTAAATATATTCCATTAGGGAAGAAGCCAACCGATTATAAATGGGTCTACAAAACAAAATAAAAAGTAGATGGTAGCATTGACAAGCATAAGGCATGACTCATAATAAAGGGTTATGCATAGAAAGAAGGTATAGATTATAAAGAGATATTTTATCTTATGGCTAAGATCAAAACAATAAAAATGTTATTTTCTTTGGATGCATATTTAGATGGAAGATCTACCAAATGGATGTAAAAAGTGCCTTTCTCAATGGAAATCTACAAAAATAAGTTTACATGACACAACCAAAAGGTTTTATCTCACCTGGTAATTAAGGAAAAGTGTGAAAACTCATAAAATCTATGTATGGTCTCAAACAAGCTCCCCAAGCTTGGTATATAAACATTAGTGAACATCTCATCTAACATGGATTCTAGAAAATGTCCCTATAATCCAAATCTCTACCTAAAATAGTAAGTGGGAGAGATTGTAATTGTTGTAGTATATGTCTATGATCTAGTCATCACTGGTAGTTTAGTGTAGATGATAGATGCAACTAAGAATATCTTAATCGATCATTCGACATGATAGATCTTGGGATTTTACACTGTTGTCTTTTATTATAAGTATGGCAAAAGGAACACCACATCTTTGTTTCCAAGATGAGATATGTTAAGACAATTCTTGAGAAATTTAGATGATGGATAGTAATCTAATTACTACACCTATGGAGACAAGGCTTAAATTGTCTCATATAGATCCATCACGACAAGTAAATATAACTATCTATTGGTAGTTTCTTGGGAGTCTTATTTACTTAACATATACTAGGCTAGACATCAGCTATCTGGTTATCTATCTTTCAAGGTTCATGCAAGATCCAAATATGTTTCACTAGAAAGCATCAAAGTGAATACTAAGATATTAAAGGGTATAATGGACTTCAACCTATAATATAAGATGAATAATAATTTCTTCTTCATAGGATATTCTGACTTAGATCATGTAGGAAATATTGATGATAGAAAATCCACTTCTAGATATGTGTTCTTTTTAGGATCTAGTCCTATACCCTAGGGGTGTGAGAAATAAAAATTTATTTTGTGATCTTATATTAAAGTAGAATACCATGCTACAGGAGGAGCTATCTGTTAAGTGATATGGTTATGTCAGATATTGGAAGGATTGGGAGTACCATAGAAGACACCTACCATCCTATATTGTGACAATGAGGGTGTTCTTAAACTCATTTACAATCCAAACTTTCATGAATGCACAAAACACATTAAAGTGCAATTTCATTTCATTTTCAAAAATGTACATCAACACAACATCTAGCTCTAATATTGCCTAATAGAAGAATGTGTAAATGTCTTCATCAAGTCACTTGCACATGACAAATTTGAGGTATTTAGAGAATTTATCTCCTATTCACTTCAATCTATGCTGAATTAAGGGGGATAATGTTAGATTTTAATAAGGTGATTAATTCACCATGGGCATATTATTGTTTTATTATTAATTTGTTTTACTTGTGACATCCATTCTAGGTATATTGTTTTTACACCATCTTATTTTTTAGGATTTTTTTTTGCTATAGTTTTGGCTATATAATACCCCTTGTAATGAAATCTGATTTTAAGTTAAATATATTATTATTTTAAGCTAATACATTCTATTTTCTAGTAGACTTTATTCTTTGCCTAGAATTGGGTCTAGCCATAGTCCCCTAGTATTTGAAGTGGACAAAATTTCTAAGAACAAATGTATCCCCTACAGATTCAAGAGTATGTGGACTCATCACCCCAAAATTATTGATTCTATAAAAGAATGGTGAGAAGAACCCTTCTCAGGTTTTGCCATGTTCATTCTCATAAAAAAGCTCAACTTTTTGAAAAACAAGTTGAAACTATGGAACAAGGAAGTATTTAGAGATATCTTTCTATAGAAAAAGACCCTTGAAGTGGAACTTTCAGTCATTGAATAGATTAGTGCCTTAGAGTATTATAATGATAGAGTGGCCTCTAAGGAAAAATACCTCCTATGTCTTTTTCATAATTTGGAGGCAAAAAAGGAAGCCTAATGGAAGTAAAAATCTAGATGTTTATGGCTGAAGGAGGGTGATAAAAACACAAAATTATTCCATCACTCAGCTTCTCAGCATAAAAGTATCAACAAAATACCATAGCTCCAAATGGAGGATGGGACCATCATCAAGGATGAGGATGACATATCCAAGCATATTATTAATCATTTTAAGAACCTCCTCTTAGATGATAGTGAACCTAATATTTCCTTGGTTTTTTTCTCTCTTTCCAACTTCGATAAGGTCTTCTCAATATTGGAGATTGCTTCCCTAATCCAAACCCCATCAAATAAGGAAATAAAAAGTGTTGTCTTCCTCATGGATGGCCTCAAAGCTCCTGGACTAGATGTGTTTCCCCTCTTTTTCTTTCAAAAATACTAGGACATCATACATATGGAAGTTAAAGAAGAAACCAAATAATTTTTTCATTCTAAATCCATTCTCAAAGAAATCAACAACACCTTCTTGGTCCTAATTCCAAAAAAATAAGGCATTGTCGACATTTAGGACTTTCACCCCATTAGTCTCTGCAACACTACATACAAAATTTGTTCCTCTATCCTGATCAAATGCTTGCAATCCCTTCTTAACTTAATCATTAGGGAGAAACAGGGATCTTTCGTAGCTAATAGGTAAATTATCAATTGCATTTTCACAACTCATGAAGTTGTTCACTCCATCACCAATTCTTCAAGATAGGGCATGTTTCCTGACTCTTTTTTATGTTGATTTTGGAAAATCTTAGACTTAATCATGACACTAGGAAGATCATATGGAATTTTATTTTCACCCCTAAGTTCTCCATTATTATAAATGGAGTTCACAAAGGTTTCTTTCCTACCTCAATAGGTTTAAGACAAAGAGACCCCCTTTCTCCATACCTCTTCATTATCTTATCCAAAACCTTGGGGAGAAGTTTGAGATGAGCTTGCAATTAGTGTCTGATAAAGGGTATTTTGATGGCCTAGAATACTAACCCTATCACCCATCAGTAATTTTTTGAACACACAATCATCTTAGGAGATGCTTTCGTTGAGGAATCCAAGTGCCTCAAATGTATCCTCAATGACTATGAAAAACTATCCAACCAATGCATCAATTTTCAAAAGATTTTCCTTTTCTTTATCAATACTCCACCCTATCAGATGACGAGAATAGCTAAAATTCTTAATTTTCAAGTAGGAAAACTACAAGCCAATCAGTATTCCTCTCTTTATTGGAAAAATGGAATCCCAATTTTGGAACCCCCTCATTGATCATATTCAAAGGAAATTGGTAGGCCAAAAAGGTCATGTCCTCACCCAAGTAAGGAAATATTAGCTCTTTAATGATTTTATTTAGAGTTTTTTTTTTTACTTAATGTCTATATTTAAAAATCCATCCAACATTACCTCTAAAATTAAAAAAAATATAAAAAAAATTCTTATGGAGAGGCACTAAAGAGAGATTCATATTCAATCTAGTTGTTTGGGAAAAAGTTTACCTTCCCAAAGCTAATAGAGGTCTCAGCCTAAGAAGCATAAAATCTATGAACAAATCCCTGCTATCTAAAATGGGCTGGCACTTTATGAAGGATAATGGTGAATGGACAAGAATTCTAAAGGCCAAATACATGGAAAGAGTGGAGGAGGATGATTTCTTATGGGAAGAAGGCCTCATTGATGGATCTACCTTTTGAAAAGCCATAATTAGCTGTAAAGATATTCTAAAGAGGGGAATCCTTTGGAAAATTGGAAATGGTGAGAAAATTGACTTTTGAGATGATGCCTAGATATACCCCACCCCCCCTTTCATCCCAAGAGACATGGGTTAGGTGGTATGGATAGCTCAAGAAAATATGGGGCTCCAAACTAAAGGATTACTAGGAAATCAAGGAAGGAATAAAGTATTGGAAGGTCATCCCCAATGAAGATCATACCTTAAAAGAAACACAAACCATTTATAACCTCAATCTACTTTTAAATTATACTCACATATCCTTCATATATAAGGAATATCATTTTTTCTAGAAAGCAGAAGATAACGGTTTGTACTTGGTATCCTTGGGCCATATCATTAAACTCAATTTGGAAAGCAACTGGGACCATTGGAAAAATATATCGATAAAGCATCTAACCCCTAAGGTCAATTTATTTTTTTGTCTTTTGGCACAAAAAAAATTCCAATTGTGGAAAATTTAGCCAAAAAGGGATTGATTGTCCCCAATAGATACCTAATATTCCAAAGCGTAGAAGACTCTACTTAACATCTTTTTTGAGAATGCCCCTTCAATATGACTTTATTCAATTATATTCTCAACCACCTCAACATGTCATAGGTCAAACCTAATAACATTTTGAATCTTATTATTTAATGGAATCCCTTGTGGACAATTCCTTCCCTGACCTTCCTCTGGTGCCTCACCCTTACACATTAGTTCTAGTACATCTAGAAAATCCATAATGATTACCTGTTTTGAAAGAAAAGGTATTAAATAAAGAGAATATTCACCTATATCTATCAGTCCATTTTCAAAAATTGGAAGGAATTTCCTCATAAATATAAATAGCTAAACCCTCCCTTAGCTTTGCTAATTCTTAAAAATTAGAACCTATAATAGGTTATTGTTCCTACCAATAAAGAGTTGATCCACAAGCAAACTAAATAGAAGTCCCCTCTTGAGGGGTGGGTGAAACTAAAATTTGATGGGGCCTCAAAGGGTAACTTGGGTCATATAGGGGGAGGAGGTATCATAAATAATTATAAAGGGGATATGTTGGCAACTTATGCAGACCCCATGGGTAAGCAAACAAACCATTTTATTGAGGCCAAGGTGGCACTCTAGGGTATTTAGCTCACATAAATATTTAATAATAATAGGATCATTATAAAGGGTGATTCATTGAACATCCTTAATGCCTTCAAAGGAAAAACTATACCTTCTCACACTATCAAGGAGATCATTGATGATGTGAAGCATATTTTAAAAAGCATACCTCATTTCCAACTCATACACACTTATAGGGAAGGAAATGGGGTGGTCAACCTCCTCACTAAAATTGGATTTGGGCTACATCATTTAACCAACTATCAAAGTTTAGTTATCATCCCCCTAAGTTTAATGATGTCATATATATGTAAAGTATTAATTGAACCTAAAACTAGCATCCCCTCACATGTGCATCCCCTCAACTCGATAGGGTAAATCTTGATTTATTTGATTTGCTTTCATTTCAAAGGAAGGGGGTATAATTATTTTATTATGAATTTTGTGGGCATTCCCTCCCATTTGAGTCTTGGTTATTTTAGCTGCATTCAAAACTTTCATTCCTCCCATTCCATCCCTATAACTCTAGTACCCATGGGTGGAGATAGAGACTGCTTAGAACCCACCTCATGTAAAGAGGTTTGAGAAAAAAATAAGGTATGGAAAAATCTCAATAAAAGAGGCCTTACTAATTTTATGGAATGAATTACTAAACTTAATGCCATTGTTGTCTATGACTTCATTGTGGCATGGAAAAGATGCAAAGTCACTATGTGAGGCATCTCCATAAATGTCTTAGAGGAATTAATTGGTAATGCCATTGGCATATCCTATGATGGAGATAAAGAATAAACATATCAGTCCAAGAAGAAAGAATCCCTATAATGATTCTTAAAAATGAATTAATTTATGCAAACTAGCAAGAAGAGTTTCCCTTGCACCAACCTCCTACATCACTAGCTAGAGATCTGCCTTCAGGTCTTGAGGTACATGACTCTAGAATGTAAGTATACCTTAATTTATTCATATCATTTCCTTATCTTGAATCACTTCATTAGTTTTAAAATTAGCTTTCCTTACTTCTCAAATGCCTAGAAAGTATTGTACTACTCTACTAGGTTAATAATACAAACCCTATCCTCTATCAAGGTCTAATCCTCTTACTTATCAAGCACAGTCAAACTCTTTTAGATAAAAAGGTTCTCCCCATAAGATCCTCCTCCTTTGAGGAATCCCAAGAAGACTTCCTAGAGGAGGACCCTCCTAAGGGTTCCCAGCAACCTCTCAAACATTCCCCCCAGAATAGTCTATCCTAGTCACCCCTTAATCACCTACCCTTCAAACTATTGTTTATCCCTAAGACAAAGCCCATTGAAATTGGATCTCCCACACATTCAATCTAAAAGGGTAAGGTCATAATTATGGAGGATTTTGAAATGAATAAATTTTTTCTAAAAAAATTCAACTCAAGGGTTCAATAGGTAGGATTTGACCTAGAAAAACTTATATAGGACTAAAATGAACTACACTAGGTAGCTGAGGCCACTATACAGTCTTTTGTCCACTCATTTAAACCCCCTGATCCCCTATTATGAAATCCCCCAAGGTATAAAAATACCACCCACTAGGATCCCTCAGTGGGGTCCCCCCTAAATAGACTCCTCTATAGGTCAAAGGTAGGAAGCGACCTAGAATTATCTTCCCTAAGGAGGAAGTGAAAGGCCCTCAGAGTTGTACTAATGCCAAGGTTTCAAAAGACAAACCAATTATCCAGGAAAAGCATACTACTACTACTAAATATACTCAAGAGGTGATTTTTCCCTAGAATAGTGTTTGTTTTTGTTTCAAACTTTTGTTTCTAAGTACTTATTTTGTTATTTTTATCTTCGTGGCCTTGGTTGGTCTGTTTAAATTGATGTAATTCACTCTCATGGTTCCAGGTCCCTATAAAACCTAGTTATTTACCTTATCAAATAAATAAAAAATTATAATTCAGATTTAGGTATTATTGTTATATTTTACAAGATATTAATCAACCAAAATTTTACTTTATTTATATCATATTAATCTAAAATGATTAAAATGGGAGAGTTATTATTTTTTTAAATAGTCATTAAGGGCCTATGGACATTGTCGGTAAAGGAAGATACATGTGGTAAATGACACTATCTAGTATTATTGGTAATATCTTAGAAGTGAAAAATAAGGATTTGAAGTATCTATAATGTATATATAATATTATGAAGGTGTTAATTTATATATCAAATTGATCTTGAATAAATAGTCTATCAAACATAGCTAGATAAGACAGTAGATGGGTAGACTGATAGAGGGAAATTTCGCTCAAGAGTCAAATATATGTTATCATGGCCAAAATTTCACTTGAATAAAACTACATAAATATAAGAATCAAAATTAATAATAATATGACCAATGCTTTTGTGTGAGTTTCATAACATGTCAAAAAAACTCATATGCATAAATATTATAGATGAAAATGTGTAAGTGGTCACATAGTTGTTTCAAAACCATGTCATCCCCACTTACTCTAATTAGCAGAAAAAATCTCAAAAAGCCTAAAAATCTATATGAGGATCTATAGGGTCACAAGATTTTAATATAACATTTGACTAAAATAAGGTGTGCTCAACTAGCTACTAGCTTGACTAATTTATCTTAACTCTCATAGGGTTCAAGTGGAACCTCGAGTAATTTTAGCTAGCCACAGGGATTGGTTCACACCTTAAGTCAAAAATTAAACTTATTTTTAAATCAAATTATTTTCATGGAAATTTATTAACTAAATGACCTCATATTTTTTATATGACCTTGAGAAGGTTATAAAATATTTTTTTAAGTTTAAATTTCACATTTCGTAAATAAGGAGGTTTTGTAGGATCACTAGCCCATAGTCAGCCCTCTTCATCTTCAACATCCTTATATGACCACCATTAATGGAATCTCCAATATTTTAAAATTTCCCATTTTTACTTAATTTTAAAAATATATCTCAACACAAATATTCTTGGGTTTATTTTTCATGTACCCATATTATTAGAATGTCTCTAGGAGTTTTAAGGCTCCCACTATTTTTTAAAAGGTGTTTGGGAACTTCAAGCTCTACCATAGCCATTAATGGCCATCCAAGCTATGTTTACTATTAATTTTTAGTTGTATACTTTAATTATAGTTTTATTTGGTATAAAATAATAATTTAAGAAGGGTATATTTCTTGTTCAACCCATCTTGGGGCTTCTAAGATCCTACAAAATCCATTAAAGCTTTAATGACCTCTTCTTAAAAAATAGTTTATATCTTGAAAAGTAAAACCTCATATTAAATTGATAATTATGAGGTAATATTTTAGATTATTTTTCCAATAATATTGTAAAAATAAACTAAAATCACCATATGCATTTAAAATTCATTAATATAATGAATTATAATTTCCTTTTGATAAAAATTTATCCTCTTTATTTTAACTATAATTATAATGAGAACAAACCTTGAAAACTCAAGTAAGCACTTATCATTATTTTATTTCACAATAATTACATACTTAAATATTTCATACCAAACGGATTCCAAAAACCAATGATAATTTGTATAAATATTTGTAATCAAATTTAAAGAAACTAGTATTTGAATCAAGCTCCAATGCACTCTCACAAGGTCAAACCAAGGGGGGGTTTAGCTTCCATATTTTGTTCCATAATTAGGTGGCTTCCCTAGGCACCCCCAATCCTATTAATTCCAACTTTGAGCACAATTATTACCAATAATTATGGGTAAGGTAAGTTTAGGTAAAATAAAGGTGACAAGTTTAAATATAACTCTTACTTATCAAACTTCCATACAACAAGGGGCTCCCACTAACACCCAATTAAAAACACATAAAAATAAATCAATATATTACATATATAAAATCTAATAGATATTTATGGTAGTCAAAAAGTATTTCCAACACATGATTAGACTCTAAAAATCACTCATTATGGATTAGACTTGCTACTCTCCACACTATGGAGTGGGAGAGGGAGGAATTTGGAATGCCTTACTTTGCCATGAGAGTACATTGGAGACATTTTATTACCTATTTCCCAAACCCATTACAATAAATCCAAGTAGGATATCTTGGAATATTCTCATGCCCAAACCCTACTCAATGAAATCATACAAAAAATCCACAAGCTAGGTCCATTTTGGCATCAAAACTTTACAATTTTAAAATTTAAAATGGGTTATCAAAATAACCAAAAAAAAAGGAGGTATTGAAGATCTCCATGCCCCAAAAGAGGCTAAAATATCATATGATGGCCATAGTCTCGATCATGGTAATCAATAAGAAAAATAGGGTAAGCCAAGTGGCCATACAACCTTTTGAAATTACATATATAACAAGGAAAACTATTTATTGTGAAAAAAATGAAATTTATGAAGTGTAATGACATACCTTAGTTCCAACACCTTATTCTACACAATAAAACCTCCTAAAAGTGTTTTTTTTTTTAATTTATCTTATTCAAAAACCAAGATCTTCTTCTCATTCTCCAAGTTCCCTTCATTATTCTCAAGCTATAACTCCACTCTCAAAAATGAAATGAGAAAAAATCCTTATAATGGATAATTTCCTTTCTATTATAGACAAAACACTCAAATATAATGGCCATTGGGAAGGTGACTATTATCCCTTCTCATTCTTTGACACTCCTATCAAAATTCTTCCAATGTAATAACTCTTATTATAATAATACGAGGGAAGTTATGGATATCATATATATTTTTATACACTCCAAAAAGTCTAAATCCATCCCTTTAGTCAAAAAAGGATTAAATTCACATACCAAGATTTATATTTCACTTTTTACCAATTGAAAACATGGGTCTAATTTTCCATCTAAATTTTTGGGTAAGATAAAACTCAAGTGGTTTACATATTTACCTTTATTATTTAATTAAAATTTAAAGTGACTCCTAAATTATGGAAAAAATTATGAATAGTGATAAAAGTTCTAAAATCCAACACTCTACACTAGTTTATAATGCAACAATAGTATTGGACTATAAATTTAAATTTGTCATGTAAGACATTGCTGAAATAATTTCATTGGTAAACCCATTCTTGGAATAGCTCCAATTCCCTCTCTTAGATTCCTATCACTTGCACATTAATTCAACCATAAAATTTCACTAACTTAGATATCCAAAGTAATTAAATGTAAATATATTAAATAACATTAATAAATATATAAGGCATACATTAAAACATCTCAAGGCTTAACATATTAGTAATATGATGAGGCAATGTCAATGTGCTAACATCAAAATATATGTATACTCAAATCACATGCTAAATAAATATTATTTATAATAGTAAGCTAATATAATAAACATCACAATTAATAATTAAAATCATTTATTACTAGCTATTAGATAATACTCATGTAAGAAAATTAAGAGCATCACATTCATAAATTCCATTATCTTAGTCATAATATATTAATAATTATCTTTTAAACCAATAATATAAAGATTATTTCTCATTTGGACATAAGAAAAATAATGAAACACTCAAAAAACTAGCACTATGAAAATTGGGCCTCACATCCCCCTCCCTTATGAAGACTTACTCATGTAATTCATTGAATGGCTAAAGGATAGTTTTAATTATGTTATAAAAACCTCAAGTAAACCTAATTATTCAACTTGGTATCCTATATAATGATCTCATATCTCAATTAATAGATCAAAAAATGCAATGGGTAATATGAAAAAATATGCATGGTCAAAGATAAATCAATTCCACCCAAGTATGAGTCACAATCCAAGGCATTATTTTAATTTTTTTAATTAATATTAAATATCCAATTTATTAATACATATGATTAATAATTATTTATTTCCAATAAAATGTCACTTAAGGATAAGAGCATGTTTAACAATATGCCAAGTGTCATATTCAAGTATAATATAAGGATTTATTTTATATTGGGAAATAGAGAGAATTTTAATTTCATTCTTGTCCCATTATTTTATATGTTAATAATTTATTAAAAAATCCAAGCACATGAATCCAAAAATTTAAACACTAAATGATCATTTAACATATTTAATTAGCATAAAAACCATTAGATGAATAATATTTATTATTTCCAAACAATTGAATCACAAAAGGAGTCTGTGAAATTAATTTATAATCATTTACTAAATCCTTCACTTATGTACAATAGGAGGACTTAGGATTATTATATTATGTTTTACCAAACCTACTTCCATAATCCATTAGGAAGACTTTGGATTTAGTCTCAATGGCATAACCCTAATCAAGGAGCCTATTAGGAGAAATTTAGAGGTTAGTATTTGTGCCTAAACCCTAATACATCAATTCATTAGGAGGACTTTGGATACTCATCCCAATTCCCAACCCCAATCACATAGTCCATGCCAAGGTGTAAATAATACATCAACATAACTCATCTCCATCACTCTTAAAGTTACGAAGGAACATGTGATATCATCAACATAACACAAGGTTAATGCTCACATCATTCTTATAACCTTTGCAGAAGACAATATACTAAATAACATATCCCAACTTTATCAGAAGTTACTCGATATATCATAATCTATTATCATATGATAATTTTAACAAGATACTTCTCACCTATTACTCTTACACTCGAATAAGGTGGAAGTACCCATAAATTATTAATCAAAATAACACACTTGAACCAATTTAAAATTTACCAATCTAATCAAGGATTAAGGTAAAATCTACTAAGCAACACAAATCAATCCATAAAGTATAAAAAATGATGAGGGAATACAAACCAATACAATTCAAATAATAATTAAGGTAAAAATAGCTAAATATCCTAATTCAATCTAGAAGTGAAGATAAGTAAGAAAAGTATGAGATCCATAATTCAATAAAGTTAATCTATAGAAAGGAAAACCATAATATATATTTCAAAATCAACTTATAATTTCCAATCAATAACTAAAAAATTATCAATTATGCCACACTAAATTGAAGTTTCACAAATTCAAATACAATAATATTAAATAATGTGTCTTTGGAAGGCCACAAGTGGGAAGTAAGGAGTTAGAGTATTATCAAACTAGAAACACAACTCTTTAAAAACCTTGTATGGTATCAAGTATGCATCATAAATCTAAGTTTCCAAGACAACCACACCCTTACCATCATGTAAGTGTAATATATCATAACATATTTCCCCAAATAATAAAAAAGAGTAAAATGTATGGAGGCATCAAGTCATTTCATCTACACAACCTCTCTAGCCAATATGAAGTAGAAGATGTTATCTTTCAAAGGTCAAGGAATGTAGGTGAATCTATTCAAATAATAAATGAATATGTTGAAAATGAATACTTAATTAATGTCATATAAAATATACATTCATTTGATGGACTTAATATGTTATCACTTGATAAAGAGAGAGTGTAAACACATCTCAATGTTAGATAAGTGTTAAATATAACAAACATTTTTCTCAAGTGCCAAGGGGGATAGATGAATATTAATCCTTAAAAAATATCCTAACACAGAGGAAGTCATTTACATCACATATGTCACTCTTCCATTATGATGATTACACCCACTACTAAATGGTGATATCAATCTTTGAGGGGTTGTCATGCCTAAGGTATAATATCTCCATAAAATAGGTGCACATTTACCTATGTGATCATTATCTTATACTTAGACAATAACCACTACACATAACAAATATGGAATTTATGATTTTACCATGATTCAAATGGTTTAACTATCACCAATAATGATTAATGTATGGTTACTAATAAGTTTCTACAATCTCTTATTTATGAAACTCATGAACAATGAAGAGTACTCACTTACCCAACATTGTACATAGAAATTACCCACAAATATTAGTTAAAGTAATTAATAAAAAATTATATGAAGGTATAGGTGATCCCTATATACACACACTCATACAAAAAACATTTTCTCAAAAAGGGTCCTCAAAATCATCCTATACATCCAAGGTTCATGAGTCATATCCATTTTGGTACCCTAAAATTTAGTCCCTCCATAAGGAGAAAGTCTAATATGAATTCATATTCGCATGAGCATACTAATAAACTTGTACCTCACTTAATGATATGATAATGAATAAGGGGAAAGGACATCACTTAAGAATTCATGGTAAAATTTATACTTCTACGTAAATTTGAGAATAACACCACTATATAATGCATCCTCTTATGACAAATAAATCCCAATAATCATGGAGGCATAACACATGCAGTCTTCATCAATTTTTACAAAACACTAATTATATCATCTTCATCAATTTTTATAAAACACTAATTATATCATCATAACCTATGCAAGGTTTTGTCATGGTTCATAAATAAGGCACTATAAATCCCAATGATCATGATGTATGTCCATGACATTTCCACATGCCAAAAGATTATGCATGCATTTGTATAACCCATTCTATAAAAAGGATGAAATGGAAAATATGATAGAGATAATATTTATCTCTAAAAGGTTTATGACCATAATATATTATATGTCACATTCCAAACTAATATTCATGCTCTAAGTAATAAGCATACATGTTGTAAAATTGATAGCATGCTTCTATCTTGATTATGTTTAAGAGAAAAATAGGGCACACCATTAAAGGTTAAAGCTTATTATAGATAAAAAATAAATTTCTCCATCATACATGTCATCACAAATCACAAGAATCCTAATCAACTAGGTATCACTGCTATGGCATATTGTTCTTCTATAAGTAGCTAAACATGCAACTCATAACACTCAAAAGTCATTTTATCTTGAACACATCAATCCCATCTAGATACTCCAAAAAAAGAAGGTGCACTCAAACCCTCTAAGTAACAAGGAAAAACATGTCCCTATCAAGGATCCCTACCAAAAAAGTGACCTTCAAATCACCAAAACATAAACACAAGGTATCTCAGAAACATTACTCTAAGAAAAAGATTCATAACCTCAAAGGGGATGATGACCACAATGTTTAGATATCAACATCCACATATATTTATATGCCTCAGGTATTGATAAAACATGTTACAAGAGGAAATAACACCATTATAACATATTCATGGCTTAATTAAAATGATGATCACACCTACATAGTTCCAAAATGTCACATAATGCCTGCATGTTACTCTCCAACCATCAATAACCTCAAACTCTAGTGTAACACATTCCCTCATGTGGATGCTAATAAGGAATAGATCATTAGTATAAATGAGGAAAATGTCTCTCACCATAAGGACAATTGAAAACAATGTGATCCAAATGAGGTTCTCTAACAAGGCCCTCCATGTGGAATCATCCACCCATCACACAAGATGAATACAATACTTAGCTACACTTGTATATACGTATATGATTTTCAAGAAAAAACCCAAGCATAACATAATAAGGATCTTGGCCATCATGTAGAACAATTATTTCCATAAGGTATATGTAATAAGACAATACTTTTGGCATAAGGAGTGACTAATCCCATATTTACTTTAAAATACTTACAATGTAAGAGCTGGAAACTAAGGAGAAATTAGATGGTCTCACCAAGATGTCATATTGATCCATTCCCAACATCATCATTTGTAGTGATATCATTAGTGATAAATGCTCAAGCATAGTCCAATTTGAGTGTTGAGTCTAAGTTTTCTCAAAAGGGTCATTCACTTAATTTAACTAAACCATCTTGGCCCTACATCCACATCACACCCTAAGGTCTATCTAGGATCAATCCTCATGGTCTTAATAACTAGTATAAATCTATCTTAGGAGCTTATCAATTAAATATTTAAAGATATGATGTGTATGTCTAAGATTATGGGAAAGTTCCATCGACCTAGCACATAACATCTCACTCATGAACTAATGATCACTTGGCCCTTATATCCATCTAAATTCCTAACATCTGGTTGGAATATTTTTCCTAAACCTTCATCAAACCTTATCTAATTAACTAGATGTGTGAATGTCCAATAATCCTTGACATGGGTCTCTTAGGTGTGAATACCAATTCATGAAACTGACCCTCTAATACTTTGTTTGAGAAGTGCATAGTCTTGTGTCCATCATGATACTAGGAAACTCATGTTATGTGTTTTTCCTATCTTTGTAATGACTCATATCACAAAACCAAGTACATGAATTGGTTTACTACGAAGGAATCATTACCAAACAACAATCCCCATAGCTTCTTGTGTTAAACCATACTCATACCAAAATGTCATGCCCAAAAAATTTCATGATAAAAACCATACAAAAATAAAGCCATTATTTTTAGAATTCATAATGAACATTATACACATCTACATTACCAACAAGCTGACTATATTTATTTTTTGAGTCACATAACACATCAAAAAAACTTGCATTCCTAAATGACATAGATGGTAATGTGCAAGTGGTTACATGGTCACTTCATAATCATGTCAGATGCACTTTCTCTAATCAAACTATAGGCTCTCAACAAGACTAAAATTCTCTATGCATACCTGGAGGGCCCCAAGGCCTAATTTATCACTTAAATAAAATAAGGTGGGTTAAATCAACTACTAGCTCAATAAATTCATCCTAAATCTAAATAAGGTTCAAGTGGGACCCCAAGTAATCATGGCCAATCATAAGGATCGATTCACACCTTAAGTCATAACTTAATTCTATTTTAAATTTGCCTTACTCCCATGTAAATTATTTTGTAAAATGAACTCATATTCTTCATATGACCTTAAAAAGGGTCTCAAATATCTATTATTAGATCCTTGAGGATGGAACACTCCATCTTAACTATCATATATTTTATATCTCAACTGTCAAATTAGGAAAAGTAGGGGAAACCCTATGGACCCTTATGGAAGGCAATAAAGGGATAAAAATAAAGTTGTAAGTTTCAATTTCATATTTAGTAAATAGGAAAGATATTTTTGAGGATGAATTGTTTGTAGTCATCCATTTTCACCATCCTCATCCTTTGATGATTGTCATTAATGAGGTATCTAAGCCCTTAACATCTCCATTTTTACTTCATTTTAAAATTCTATCTCAATACAAAGATTATTTGGGTCCATCTTCTCTTAATATCTCCAAGAGATTTTAGGCTCCCATAGTTTTTTGAAAATGTGTTTGGGAGCTTCAAGTTCCTTCGCAACCATTAATGGCTACCCAAGATAGGTTTACTATTCATTTTTAGTTTCATACTTTAATTTTTTTTTTTCACACTACAAAGGATAATAAATTAAGGAGGTTCTCCTTTTATTTCAACCCATTCTGGGGCTTCAAAGGGCCAACAAAATCTATTAAGGTTAAAATGACCTCTTATTAAGAAATAGGTTATATATTGAAAAATGTAATGTTTCATCCCATAAAATTGCTTCCATAAAAAAACAAGAATAAAATTGTTAGGGATTTTATTTTGGTTCCCCCTACCCTTAGGTCCTATAATTGCCTAAATTGAGCATAAAAATAGGTATTGGAAATAGTACAAGTTTCTAGTTTTAGGCAAACTATATAGAGATGAACTATAGGAAAAAAAATACATAGTTAAGTAAAATATTTTAACAATTAATAAATATTAAAAAAAATAGCATACCACTAGCTAACTTAATCTACATGGTTGGATATATGTGGTTTAAGATACTTTAGTCACTAAAACCGCATAAACCAAGTAGCCCCATAATAAATAATTTACATCCTATATAAATAAACTACCATGGCTTACCTTTAAGCTTATGCCTAAACACATTTGCCAACCTATTTGTCTCTCCTAAATGCTCCATGTAGTGACATTGGAGACTACCACCCTATAATGTGACATGCCCTACAACTAATGGCATGCACCATATGACTAAGTTGCCTACGTGAACAAAAATATCCCATAGACTTATAGATTGAAAATAATCATAACAAACACGTTGTCAAACCAAAAAATGTGAAAAAAAATATATACAATCCATTAAAATTCTAAATTTTTAACTAAAATTATTTTGGGTGCTATTTTTCATTGTCTTATATGTAAATTAATCATGTGGAATTAGATATTTTATAAATGAAAATAGGGTGGATTAATAGTTTTAGCTTCAAATTTTCATATATTTTAAATTGTAAGCCCTAGAATTATTGTGTGAAATGTAGAAGAATCCTAAATAAGTCTATTTTCCAATAAAATTATTTTTTTATCAAATTGGTTACTTCAAAAAACATTTAAAAAAAAACATGAACTAGCCCCTTTTGAGCCTAAAGGTGTAGTCACATAAGTTTGGTCAGAGGTACTTGACAATGGTAATTATTGACACATCTTAAACCACATGACTTGTGTTTGAATACATGACTCTTATTCACCTTTCCTCTAATCCATTTATCTATATGTGGGATTCACCCTTTATTTTATGTCATTTATATACAAAACATTCCAATTAAAGTACCCAAACTATTTCATACTATCCTCATATTATCTCTAGCTAAAGACAATTATCCTTGAATTTTAAAGATAGGTCCATGCTAGGAGGATATGATTTTTTACATAGGACTATTCACATAGAGCACATCTCATGACAAATAATGATTAGTTTTCAATTTTAAAAATAATATTTTGAGTCTTCTCACATGTTTCATAAGGTCAACTAAATGAAAATATTTAAAAAAATCGTACAATACACATCAAATGTCATTATTATGTATACTTTCTATCACTTGGTTTCTAGTTTATCTACTATTTCACATTGAGAAATCTACCCTATTATTTACAAATTCAAGATCATTCAAAAGGAGTAGACATGAGCCAAGTCTAAAGAATCTCAAATCAGTTCAAGAGTTATCTTTCAAGTATAAAAAATCTATATTTTTAGCTACATGCACATAGTCAAGGAGCGTAATTTCACAATCACTCTATGTGGGAGAACTACATGGGATTGATTTCCCTCCTTAAAATATTGGATAAGTAGATAATGGTTAATCATCATAAGGGTGATTAAGTTTAACTCATCCCATTACACTCCCCTAATATTTTCATGTTTTAATATTTTAAGGTGCCCTTAGGGTTTAAAATATAAAATAATTTAAATAGGAAATTTTGCATAACATAATCTAAATCATGATATCTCAGCTTTCTCAACAAACATAGTTGTACAAGGAAAAATATATAGATTTTGATCATAATCAACATATACAAGTTCAACATCGATGTATTTGAGTTTCTTATGATACTTTCCACCTATAGTTGTTATATCTATGAATATTCTTAGATCCTACTTATTGGTGTCTTTTGTACAACATGCCCTAATTCCTCTTGAATCATGGAACCCCCTTTTTGGCTTCTTACTTATTATTATTGTTGGTTTGTCTCATCACTCTCAAGTTACCTTAGTGGTACATATAAATTTCCATGATAAAATAGTTATTATAACAACCTCTATTATAAATACCACATATGTGCAAGAAAACTTCATATAAGATACTTAACATGAAAGTGGAGCCATGACCTTCTCATTTGCATTTAAAAATTTGGCTTGCCTAAATATATTAAGCCATTCTAGGGAGATCATTTTATTTTTCATGTTTATTAATCCTTAATAACCCATACAATCATGATGATTAATATCATGTGATAAAGTTTCATATTTTACACTTAGTCCAAAAATGATTGCTTGATGCCCTTTTGACACTTAGATGAATTCTACAAATACTATCAACAAAAACTTGTCTAGAATCCTAGTTAGGTATATTATAAGCATTCAATAAAATTTCAATTTTTAGACTTAATCAATCTTTGGAACCTTGATTATGTCTTCTGGGTCTAAATTTTTCCTACTCTAGTGATAATTAGAATTTTTCTTCTGACTAAGTTTGTGTCAAAAAATTTGAATTCCCATAAACCTAATCAAACTCTAAATTATGATTAGTTATATGGAGGTCATTTTATTCTTACCCTTTGATAATCATAGGCTTTTATTTATTAGGTATAGGTCTTCAATTTTGGGTCTTGGCAATGCTAGTAAAATGTTTTATTCCAACTAGGTCTAAGGGTTGGTGAGCTCAATTTTGTAGTTGTAATCAAGGTTTTTAACCCTGATTAGGTCTTGTTATTTATTGGTGGGGAATTTTTAGTTCTAATAAATTTTATATCCCTAGGTTGTAAAAATGTTGATAGGGCTGATCCAAGGATAATCATGGATGGATCCTTGACTAGGTCAATCAAGTTCTCATAGCTCTCTTCCAACATTAATCAAGCCCACTGATTTGATTAGGAATGTGGGCCCCAATACTAAAAATTAAGTCTTGAGAGGGAATTAAATATCATGTAAAACTATGAATACTCCAATATAATAATATTGGTAATTTGGCCTGTCAAGGCCAAATACCAACCCATATAATTCAAAACTTTTCAGGGCATTGTTATGAGCCTCTACACAGTGGCCAACCATGTATAGTTTGACCAAAAATGATTTTTTTGTGAATTTAAATGGTAAATAATGAGTTAAAATACAATTAACACATATAAATTACCCTCAAATATTCCCATGTACATTAATTTATTTTAGTTATAAAGTTTCATAAGTTAAAAAGGTCATTTTATGCAAGTTCAAGCCTAAAAAGGCCCCTTTTGAGCTCCCACATGCCAAATTTGGCCACAAAAATTGTGAAAAATGTTAATTATTTCATTTTAACATGAATATTACTCATATTTATCTATTTAATTCTCTAAAATTTGTGGTAAAAGACTCAAGATTGGATAAAAGGCAAAAAGAAGGCTTTTTTAGGAATTTTAAGGCAAAAGTATGGACTTATATGGCCCATTCCATATAGTTGAGGCCAAGAATTTGAATAATATGATATTACAGACCTACAAAAGATATTGAATGTAAGAGGATGAAAATTAGGCCCAAAACTAGTCCCCTATAGTCAATTGGCTTCTGTGCACATAGGGTGAGTCCTCTAAGTTTGCAAATGGTACAACCATGAGAAAGAAAATCCAAGCCTAAAATTTGGCCAAAGAAAGTAGTCTCAAATATATTCCATCCATGGCAAGTAGTCCTCAATTTTTTCATATAACCTTCATGAACCATCCATTTGAAGTAAAGGAAATCATTTTGTCTCCTGTATCTAAGAAGGTAGTTGATTTTCCTAAATTTCTCTTCATCAGGGCATCATAGCAAAAAAATTATAAGTTATGGAGATTATCAAGAGTAAGATCTACCTTTTCATGGAAATATTCAGTTAATTTTTACACATTTAAGGTTCAAATATATATCAATAACACATAATAGTTCAAATCTATAGTTTAACATGCTTCTAAAAGAGATTGTATGGTCAAGGAGAGAGAAAACAACATCAATATTTATTAGATTACTATCTATAGGATTTAATTATTTTTCACATCCTCTCTTCATTTTTTAATTTTCATGAAGATTCATAGACAAAAATGATCATCCATATACTCTTAACATCCCCATTAGAGTCATTGTTTAGCAAATTTCAATGTTTTTAGCATTTGTTAAGGGTCCTAGCATATTCTGAGGTTTTAAATTCAGCCTCTTATCCTCCTTAAATTACCTCCAAATTGAAATATGTTATAGAGGATAACTATATGTTTTCATAAGACTCTTAAAATTGATCTTGGCATACTAATATTGTCTCTTATCACCCCATTTTGTTTCATCTCCTTCATCACTATCATACACTTCCATTTCTCACTGTGATCACACTCCTTTCACCATTAATTCATGGTTTTCCATCTTCCCACCTCATCATCTCCACTTCCATTAATTTACATCTCATAAATACATTATAATATAAGTAAAGAAAACTAAAGGGCATCATGGTAACTCAAAAAGGATATGCACACTAAGAGACTTCGTCTTACCAACAACCAAGAAGGTAACCTATAACTGTGGCTCCAACAGTCAAGAGTTTTCATGAAAGTAAAAAAAGAAGAGGGGATAAAAGATGTTTTGTTCAAGATTTTTTTTCAAATATATTGCCCCAATTTGACATGGATCAATGATAGGTTCAAAAGAGATTTTTTGATCTTTTTCAACTCCTAATTCAAACTCTATCTATATATATGATATAATCATAGTCATCTACAGTGCTAAAAAACACATAATTTTAAGATGTTTGGTCATAACATCAATACATAATTGAAGGTTTATATACTATAAAAGGGTTTTTAGTCCATTTTTTTCCTTCATTCATGTCATAGTCCCAATAAGGTATCCTTTAATCAATCAAGAAAGTGTCCTTGAGACACCTATAGTCTTGGTTTTAAGTTAAAACATGCTACAATCAAGTGTCTTGGTAGTCTTTAGGTCTGTCTAATGTTTTTGGTGCCTAGTTAGATCAATAAAATGCATGAATATTATGAATTTGATAAAATAAATAAGGGAGATCAAGAACAATACAATTTTAATCTCTTAAATATCTCAAGAAGAGCAATAAAGACCTAAAATTGACCTCAAGAATAAGCTACAGCCAGAAGGATATTTCTAGGATGTAGACATTTAAGTTGGTTGTAGATAATTATGGAGATAATAAAATAAATATATAAGTACTCATGGACACCTTTTGGTTTTTTTAATATTTCCATGCATCATAAAACCATGTCACAGTCTGTACAAGCCTGAACATCATGCACAATCAAGTAGAATATAGTGAGAAAAGTCTATTTTCAAAAGCAAGAATATGGTGGTATGGTATGAAAGACAATGTTTAATAAAGATATGACTATATTTTTTAGATCAAAGGCACCTTAAGATAGACCACTCTAAAATTATATTATGTTTTCAATAAAATATACACCTACAATAGGGTTTTCTTGAGATATGTATGCTTGAATCATGTTCATAGTTTAAGGACTATTGTTATGCTTTAAAACTCAATATCATTGCTACCAAAGCATTATAATAAGTTAAAATAGATTAAGGAGTTCCTTAAAGTCATAAGTATCACATCATATATAATAAATAGTCATTCACCTTGATAATCAACACATATAGTCACATGAGAACATAGACTTCTTCTTCAAACTACTAAGAAGGATATGAACATAGTTATCTATAAAGGATTTTCATACTTAATAGAGTGTTTCAATAGAAAAATGATGATATTAAATCATAAAGAGATAATTATGGGGACCCAAGCACTTAATAACATAGTCAAGTGCAAATTTAGACTCACATCTATAGCCATACAAATGACCTTATTGGCATAATCATATTATAGCAAGGTGAACACTCAAAGACCATTCAAGTCAAGAGGTATAAATATGAAGACATATCATGTAAATCAAGTGACAATTTGGAATCTTAAAAAATTATCAAGTGAACTAAAACACTGCCAAGAGCATGAAATGAAGGTACACAAGTTATTGTACAAAAAAAGACAATGTGTGAGGCTGAGAGAAATTCAAGAAGATAATGTGATATAAATAACACGTGGGGGAGGTTTGATATTTTTATGAAGGTCTCCAAAGAGCCAATAATAATAACATGATTACCAATTACCTCCATTTCTTACAAATTTACACCAATAGTAGTGAATAAGATAGTCATATTAATGAAGTTCTTAAGGAATCATGGTATGTTATATAGTGATGGACAGTATGATCTGATAAGTGAATATGAAGGGTAAGAGAGTTTTAAATAATTATTTTATAGCCTCATAAAATCTAATTAAATTTTATCATACCTAAATACAAAAATATAACATGAAAACACAATCATGTTTACAGTACACAATCAAAACTTGTGGGCCAGGTTTGAGAAGGTTTGAAGTTTGGGTAACCTATACATGCAATGAGACTCCCAAAATTGGTAAACATAATAATTATAACCTACCCAAGATTTTCATGACATATTTAGGGTCTTACAAAGGGTATAAGTGCTTAATATTTTATCACAATCATGTACTTGTCTTATGGTAGTCATGATGAAGCTAGAAGAGGTCCTTGAAAGGTTTTCAAGGTTTGGCAGAGGATTGAAACTTTATTGAAGTCTTGAAAATAAAGATAGGGTTTTATTAATCTACATAAATTTTTTTATATGGGATCATACTCCTCTTTTAAAGTAAACCATACCCTTAAGGGCTAAATCAAGTAAACAAGCTTGTCTAATATGATAAGAGTGATGACATCCATGTGGATTCAAAGTGATTCAAGAGATAAAATAGATTTTTTAAGCTTAATGGAGAGTTATAATAACATAGAGACACTTCATGATGTATAATAGTTTAGGTTAGTAGAGGAAAGTCATCAAAAATCCATACAAACAAGCAGTCAACCCTACAAGTAGTCCTAAGAGGCATCAAAGCAAAATGGAGATTGGGAAGAAAAAGGACACCAAATAGGGTTAAATTTAATTTAAAATAGTTTTTTTAATCCCTTATATCCAATTATAGTCACATTAGACCCTAAAACTCAATTTTGGCCAAATAGGCCTAAAGCTAGCCTTAAGGCCTATAACACCAAAAGGCATTTGCAAACCCTTTCCAATGCAAGATGACATAATGAGAAACTATAATGAGATGGTAAAATTACAATGAATTTTTATTAATAATGGATAATATGAGCTTTGTTCACATTTATCCATGTCTTTCATTTTTGTCATCTTGGTCTTGTTCTATGTTGAGTCACCTTTTTGCTTACTTCTAGTCATCTCAAGCCTTTCAAATAGTCATTCCACCTCAACCAGGTCAGGTTTGTTATCCTCTTTCCATCCCCTAGGTCCCAAGACTATAGGATGGGAGCATTGGGGTTGGACCATAGTGTTAATGTCACTAGTGTCCATTTTTAGTGCTCTTATCCAGGGCCACTTTTGAGTTCTAACAATAAATTTACTTCACTTAATGAGTCTTATCCCCTTTCTTAGATTCATCCTTAAGTTTCCCAATGTTGGCCAAATGCAAATAAATCTCTCAAAATCTAATTAAAGAGTCTCCTATATAAATGACTTCACAAGGCATTTTATATCTATTATTTACTACTTTGGCACATTAGACATAATAAAAATCAATCAATAGTATAACTCAACATTCTATATCACACATAGACTTGCATGCTTGATCAAGGAAGGGCATAAGTGAAATTAATTATTGTATCTATTGTGCACATTAATTATGTACATTCCATAAGGGAGAACTACATTTGATCTTAGACCCTAGCTTGAGGGTTAATGTAGGCAATAATTAGGACAATAATAATTCTAGATTGTGAGATTATTCTTCCCCTAACCTATTTTTACCCCCTTTTTATTTTATGGCATTTTTTGTTTGTATGTGTGTAGATGAATACAGTGTTTTGGATATTAAAATGGACCTCCAACCATCTCTATTGACTTTCAACCTTTGAAATTTGGTACACAATCTCACACTAACCTGGTGAACAAAACCCAGAAGCTCATATCCTTAGGACAATAGTGGTAGAGGTAGAATCCACCATTGATGCCACTCCTATCCACTTTTGGTGCTCTTTTTAAATCATATAATGAAGGCCAGATATAGATTCTAGATAGTGTCCCAGTCTTGCATCTCAATTTCTAGCTCCTAAATCATTCATTTCAATCCATTTTTAGATAAGTTTATTTTTCTTCATCATGCAAATTAATTGATAAAAATCTATATTTTTCCATATTAAAATAGATTTTTCCCCTTAATCTAGACCCCTTATTATTTAATAACTAAACAATAGTTTCCAAAAAATAATAAAACAACTATTATGAAGATGATAAACTAAATAAGGGATCTCAAAAACAATGCAATTCTAAGTTCTTAAATAGCTCAAGAAGCATAATAAAGACTATAGCCAGCCTCAAAAACAACCTACAACCAAAATTTGAACAGTGATTTAAGGATATTTCTAGGATGTATGCCTTCAAGTTGGTTGTAGAGAATTATGGAGATCATAACAAAACTATATAAAGACTCATGGACACCTTGTGGTTTGTTCAATCTTTCCAAGCATCCTCAAACCATGTCACAATCATATTATGGCAAAGTGAACACTCAAATAGAATTAAAGTAAAGAGGTGGACATATGAATACATATCATGAAAATAAATTGAAATTTTGACATATTCAAAACTTATCATGATAACTAAAACACTGCCAAGATGCATGAAATGCTTCATACACAGGTTGTTGTATAGAAAAAGATAGTGTGTGAGGCTTAAAGCAATGCAATAAGTCAATATGATATCAAGAGAATTTGGGGGATGTGTAAAATGTTTATTAAGGTCTCCAAATCAGTAATAATGATAACATTATTACCAAATACCTCCATTTCTTACAAATGTACACTGATAACAGTGAATAATATTATCATATTCATGAGGTTCTTAAGGAATCATGGTATGTTGTATGGTGATGGATAATATGATCTAAGAATTTAATATGAAGGGTAAGAGAGTTTTAAATAATTTTTTTATAGCCTCATAAAATAAAAATAAATTTTCTCAAACCTAAATACAAAGATACAACATGAAAACACAATATGTTTATAGTACACAATCAACACTTGTGGGTCAGTTTTGATAAGGTTTGAAGTTTGGGGAACATACACATGGAATTAGATTCTAAAAATTGGTACACATCATAATTATATCATAAAAAATACTTCCATGAAATTTTTAAGGTATTACCATAGTTATAAGTGCTTACTATTTTGACACAGTCCCTTACTTGTCTCATGACAGTCATGATAAAGCTAGAAGAGGTCCTTGGAAGGTTTTCAAGGTTTGGAAAAGGGTTAAAAATTCATTTAAGTCTTGAAAATAATGATAGGTTGTTTTTAAATATCCATTCACATTTTAGGAGTGGATAATACTCCTTTTTCAAATCAAACCATACCCTTGAGGGTTATTACAAGCAAACATGCATGTCTACTATGCTAGGAGTGATGACATTCATGTGGGTTTAGAGTGATTAAAGAGATAAAATAGATTCTATAAGATTAATTAATAGTGATAATAACATAGATACACTTCATGATGCATAATATCTTAGGTTATTAGAGCAAAGTCATCAAAACTCCATACAAACACACAAATAGACAGGAAAACAACCATACAAGCAGTCCTAAGAGGCATTAAAATAAAATGGATTTTGGGAAGAAAAATGAGGTAATATGGGGTTAAATTTAATGTAAAATATTGTTTTTTAATCCTTCATATCCAACTATAGTCACATTAGACCCTGTAACTCACTTTTGGCCAAATAGGCCTAAAGCTAGCCTTAAGGCCTATAAAACCAAAAGGCATTTGCAGTCTCTTTCCAATGAAATATGAAATAATGAGAAGATTTATTGAGATTTTAAAGGTCCCATGAATTTTTATTAAATAAAATAAGAGTATGATAAAATTTCATTTTGGTCCATAAGGAGAAATTCAAATTCTATAGTCAAGACACGCATTCAAACCACCTATTGAAGTGATTTTATCCTTCACAGAATGAAGAGTTTGGAAAAAAATTATTAGTATGATATTATAACCCTTATGAAATTATAATTAATAAATTATTTATGTTTGTCTATGGGATGTACTTAATGAACAATTTTTAAGAGCATAAGCATGCCTAGAATGCATTCAAAACCCTACAGGTAACTTCATTATGTATGTATCTTTTCATACCTTTTAATGGGAAACAAATATATCAAGAAATTTTAGGGGGTATATAAACTAGATATTTATTTAAACAAGTTTGATTTTGGAGGTTTATACTTTATGAACCATCGTTAAGGAGGTTCACCTCTGAAACCCTCCCAAACACTCATAAGGACCAGTTTTGAGAAAAATCAATTTTATTACAATCAAAACCTTATGAATAACCTAAAATATATTAAAAATTTTATTAAACTTAGAGAGGTTACTAAAAATAGTACTTTTATGTATAGAACTATATGGACATGGTAGAAAACATAGTTTTTTTTTTTTTTAAATACTGAAAGGAAAGGTACAAGGTAGTGTAATGGATTCCAATCCATGAAGATTTAAGTTTGGAACTTATTATTCCTTATTAATCCATCATATGGTCAAAAAAATTCCTATAAATTCCTCTACCAACTTGTTAAAAATAGCCAATCAATAGAAATTCAAGCTAAAATGACCAAGTCGACCATTGTTGACTGAGTTATATGTGTTTCTTCATCAAAAGGACATAATTCATGATATGAGAAGTTATTTCAGGCCTAAATATCACAATATTTTTAGGTTATAATGTTTTCATGTAGGTTATAATATATATTAGATATAATAAGTTAGGCTACTAGGCCTATTTAGCCTAGTAGGCTTATTTGATCAATCAAGTCAAGTAAAGAATGGTGTAGAAGGGATAATAAATGAGTTGATGAAAAATATTGACATCACATATCTTGTATTCATGTGGATTTATCATGCAAATTAATTCTTCAAGTGATAATTCATGCAAAGAAGGGACTAATAAGGAGTTAACCTATCATAAGGACCAATCACTCTTAGTTGACTGATCATAAGTTGACTAAAAATATGCATATTACATGGTTTTCATGTAAGAGAAGACATTCAATTATCTTGGTCTCATTTTAAGTGGATTTAAATAACTAATTAATGGTATATCATGTTATATAAGGAGATTCAAAAAGTCATATGGGCCCACCACATTATTTCCAATATCAAAAGGAGCTTATGCAAGGATTAAACACAAAGAGAAGTCTTAAGGACTATTGATAACTATTGTAACTAAAAATTGACTTGAATTAATGATGATATGTCTTCTTCCTCTCTCTTATACACCAATCTCTTATCCTATTCTCTCCTCATGTCTATATATTGAGGCTTTTAGGCCTATTTGCAATATCCTTCTCTTGGGCATGTTAAAACTCTGCTAATATTGAGCTTTGTAACCTTTTTAGATGAATAAAATGACTATTTTCAAATTCCTATATATAGGTTTAGTTTTTTATATTGGTTTGATTTTCACACATGGTAGTATTTCCTCCCTTGGTAGTTCCTAATCTCACCTAGCTACTAGTATGCCATCTTTTTTAGGTCAACTATAGTGTCTAATGTTGATTTATTGAGCTAACAATGGATATATTGACTGCTTAGTGCCTTAAATTAGGCCTACCATTATTTCCCTCATGCTTAGATCACTTGATGAAACCTATATGTCAAATACTATTTCATAAGAATCCTTTAGAGTTGTAGATTCAATCATTTCATTTCTCATCAATATTGTATGAGTTCAAATAAAGTGGATGGACCAGTAATATAGGTATATCACCATTGGTAGAATAGATTCCCTTTCAGTTATCCTTCTAACCCTTTTCATCCCAAAATATAAAGTAGGTACTAGTAATTAAAGAATAATTGATACATCAAGGGAGATAACCTCAAAAATCTAGAGGTTTGGTCTAAGTATAGGTGTCCCACACCTTACACCATGCCAATGTTAGTCTAGGTGTGAAGGAGATCAGAGTAATCTTACTTTAGTAGAGTGATAACTAGGTTACTAATAGTTTTGACATGCCTGATGGGACACAAATCTAGCCATTGGAGTACACATTTGTAGAATCTTTATCTTTATAATCAGTTTCAAGTACTCATATGGTCTTTATCTCTGAGGTAAAAATAAATTTTGTTCAAAATTTTTTAGAAGTTCATGTGTTTTCTAGGCTATGGCAGCCTATGGAACAGACTTTGGTCATTCATCTCCTTATCAATAGTTCTAATATGATCCATATAAGTCCTATCATGATCCATATTAACCTTATGATGAGAATCACCAACCATATACATATCCTTGTCATTAGTATGGTGACTCATATCAATCCTATGATAACCCTCATGAATCTTGTTATCTTCCTAATCAGCCCAATCAAGTTCTAAGATAATCCATTTCTAACTTCAAACAAACCCTATTTAGATATGAGAAATAAATGGTAAGAATATATACTTAAAAGAGTTATGGATAGGATATTCCCAAACATGAAATTGGGAAATGGGAGTTTCATTATAAAAATACAAATAAGTGTGTGCATCTTTCATAAGGCAAGGCCATTCAAATTTTAGTGTTGATATCTAAGACATAGGTGGTATAATTTTAGGCATTGAAGAGAGGTTGGTGGTCCATGAGAAATACTAAGGTCACCACAATCAACATCATGTTCCCATTGATCTGACCTTTTGTCTTCATGAATATCAATCTAACATATATCACAGCTCTTAAGATTCCATTCAGACCTTGCCTAGCTTTCTTACTTGGAAATATATCCAAGAGAGACCTCATAAGGTTGAATAAGTGTGTTTTCAGGAGGCTAATTTTCATGATTCATATAAGATCATATAGGAGTCCTCGTCTTCTAATTTATAGGGAAAGATCTCTAGTGAGTTAGTTCATGATTTTGAGGCTCATATTTCTAAATAAGTTGATCTTATAAATCATCATCTTCAACAATTAATAGAATATGCAAAGGCAACATAATATTAGCATCAAGTTCCTTCTTTCACACTCAAATATACAACAAGTACAAAATAAGAATCTCGTAAACCCAAGTTCGTGACATGGAATAAAATGCATCAGTCAAGGGAGTGAGAAGAGCATTCATGCATGATCCTAAGTGTTGTTTTGGGTCACAAATAGGATATCATTCAGCCTACACTCCTCCTTCCTCAACAACCCAATCCCTTTCCTTCATGGAAATCTATTCAAGAAACATTGTAGCAAAGAGAGGAGGTGAAGGTAATCAAAGTAGAGCAGCCCCATGACCAGAATCAAGAATCTATGGTAATATGTTTAGACCTTTCTCATCTTCTTGAGTATTTTTAGGGGTCTACCATGGCAATTCTTGAAAAAGAGCCTCTCCTTTACGAGGTAATTGAAAAAATTTCAACTAAGGTATATGAAGATGGAAATGATTTAAATTAACATGAAGAGAACATCATCATTAGCACACTCCTTATCAAGGAAGAACATGATCCAATCTCTTAGAGTAAAAAACAAGATGAATTACAAGAGGAAGATGAGATGCATGATGTATAAGAATAAGTACAAGAAGAAGATATTGTTTATATCTAAGAGGAAGACACTCTAATTGTATAAGTTGAATATGTTTCTCAAAAGTTCTTTGATCACATAATAACTATAATGAATTATGAGAGTCCATAAGATCATGTAGAAGTGATAGAATTCAATTACCAATCAATAAGAGAAGATGAAGAACAAGCTGATTTTGAGATCATGCAAAGTCATCAAGTGGATGTTGAAGATGAAACAACTTCAAGTGACCAATCTTAAATAGTAAAAGAAGAGTTTTAGCTTCATGATCATGATGAAGAAACTCCAATTCTACTTTATCTTGGTGAAATATAATTACTAGATTTATTTAATGTCTTTAATTCAACTTATTCTCTCCTTGAAAATGACTCATTATAGGTTGAGAGAGGTAGATGCATCAAGTAGGAAATGACCAGCTCTTCAAACAATCAAATTTAAAAAGTTTTTATCTCAGGAGATGACTTGTTTGAGTTTCTAGAGAAAAGTTGTCGACTCATAACTTCATCTTCATATGTTTGTTTACTTTTGGAAGTTATAACTGAACTCAATTGGCCTCAAGAAATCATATAATTAGATCCATCTCTCTTAGAGGCCAACCTTGTAGATATGACACAAGAGATACTTCAAGCTACCCAATATGATCATAATCAATATCTCATGACTCAAGAAGAATTGAGATTTTTTTTTCAAATTACATGGATGTTTAAGAAGTATGAATGTGTCTTAGACTCACATCTACAATTCATTCACTTGAAATTATTAATATAAGGACCAGTTGCTTCTCCAAGAGACTATGAATGTGAAAATGTTCTTATCTAGAAAAATAAACTATCAAGGTATGGAAATCATACTTAAAGGTTCCATGGTGGACAATCTAACTTTCTAGTTGACCCTGGAGGATAGATTTTGACTTTAGGTTGGTTGTTTTAGTCTTGTCTTATTTCAATAGTGATTATCACAAGTAGTAGTCTATTATCTTGTTATTATTTTCCTTAGGTTAGGTTTATTTTTATTTTAGTTTTTTTCCCTTGGTTTTCTCCTTTCATTCTTAATGTTGTTGCAGTCAAAGAGGTGTTAAAACGTCCAACACATCTATTTGATAATCAAGAGAGTCATCAAGCCATGTTGTCATGCTTCAAATTTTCATTATCATATGAAATTAGGTAAGTTATTTTGACCAGCATGATAGTCAACCCCTGTGAGTCAACAAAAATGTTGGTAATTTGGCATGTCAAGGCCAAATACCAACCCATATTATTCAAAACTTTTTAAGATAGTGGTATGAGCCTCTACATAGTGGTCAACCATGTATAATTTGTCTAAAAATGATTTTTTAGGGCTTTAAATGGTAAATCATGAGTCAATATACTATTAACACATCCAAAATACCCTCAAATATACCCACGTACATGAATTTACTTTAGTCATAAAGTTTCATAAGTTAAAAAGGTCATTTTATGCAAGTTTAAGCCTAAAAAGGCCCATTTTGAGATGTCACATGCCAAATTTGGATCCCAAAAGAATTTAAAAGGTTAATTGTTGTCTTTTAACATGAATATAACTCATAGTTATCCTATTCATACTCTAAAATTGGTGTTAGAAGACTTAAATGTGGATAAAAGCCAAAAAGAATGCTTTTCATGCATTTTTAGGAAAAAGTATGGACCTGTACGACCCATTCCATATAGTTGAGGCAAAGAATTTAAATAATAGGATATGATATACCTTTAAAAATATATTTAAGTAAAGATGATGTAAATCAAGACCAACACTAGTCCCCTTTAATCAATTGGATTCTTTACACATAGGAAGAGCTCTCCAGGTTTGTAGATGGTATGGCCATGAGAGAGAAAATCCAAGTCTAAAAATTTGGCCAAAGTAGTCTCTGAGATATTCTAGCCAGGTAAGTGGTTATAAATTTATTCATATTTCCTTCATAAACCATCCCTTTGAATTTAAGGCAATCATTTTGTCTCCTGCCTCCAATAAGGTAGTCCATTTTCCTAAATTTCTCTTCATCAAGGCATCATGGAAAAAAAAATTGGGTTGTGGAGATTCATGATCAAGATCCACCTTTTCACAAATTATTAAGGTTTAGAAAATTATATCAACATACCCATTAGATTCATTGTTTATAACATGTTAAGGTTTTTAGCATTTGTTAAGGTTCCTAGCATATTCCTAGGTTTCAAATGCATCCTCTTATCCTCCTTCAAAGGCCTCCAAATTGACATATGTGGTAGAGGATAACCCTATGTCTTTATAAGACTCTTAAAATTGATCTTGGAATAATCCTCTTGTCTCTTATCACCCCATTTTGTTTCATCTCCATCATCACTACTATATACTACCATTTATCATTGTGATCATGCTCCTTTCACCCTTCATTCATGGTTTTCCATCTTCCCACCTCATCATGCCCCCTTTTATTAATTTCCATCTCATCAATCCATTACAAAATAAGTCAATAACACTAAAATGCATCATGGTCACTCAAATAGTATATTAACATCAAGAGATTTCTACTTACTAATAGCTAAGAAGGTAACCTACAACCATGGAACAAATAGTCAAGAGTTTGCATGAAAGTACAAAAATAAGAGGGGATAGAAGATGTTTTGTTTAGGACCTTTACTCAAATATATCTCCTTATGTTTACATGTATCAATGACAATTTCACAAGAGACTATTTTAAGACTTATTAGAGACTAATTCAAACTCTGTCCATATAGATGTTATAATCATAGTCATATATAGTGATAAAGGGCACATTATTTTAATATGTTTGGTCATAACATAAATGCATAAGTGAAGGTTAATATAAAATAAAAGGGTTTTAAATCCATCTTGTTGTTTAATTCATTGTTTAATCCTAATAAGGAATCCTTTAATCAATAAATAAAGTATCCTTTAGACACCTATAGGCTTGGTTTTAAGTCAAAGCATGCTATAGTTAAGTGTCTTGGCATGATTTAGGTCTATCTAATGTTTTTGGTGCCTAGTTGGATCAATCAAATGCATGACTAGTATGAAGTTGATAAACTAAGTAAAGGATCTTAATAATAATACAATTTTAAGTTCTTAAATATCTCAAGAGGCATAATGGATACCTAAATCTAGTGTCAAGAACAACCTACACCTAGAAGGTGAACAATGCTTTAAGGAGATTTCTAGGATGTAGACCTTCAAGTTGGTTGTAGAAAATTATTAAGAGCATAAGAAAAAGGTGGACATATGACCTTCTCATTAACATAGTAATATGCTAGAAAGGTTAACACTCAAAGACCATTCAAGTAAAGCGGTGGACATATTAATACATATCATGAAAATAAAGTGACAAGTTGGTATCTTCAAAACTTATCAAAAGAAATAAAATGTTGCCAAGAGCATGAAATGAAGTTACATAGGTTGTTATATGGAAAAAGACAATGTGTGAGGCTTAAATCAATGAAAAAAGTCAATATGATATCAAGATCATGTGGGGGTGGTATAAAATGTTTATGAACATCTCCAAAGAACCAATAAGGATAACATGATTATCAAATACATCCATTTCTTGTAAATGTACACCTATAGCAGTGAATAAGACAGTCGTTAATGAGGTTCTTAAGGAAGTATGGTATGTTATATGGTGATGGATAGTATGATTTGATAAGTGATTATGAAGGGTAAGAGAGTTTTAAATAAGCATTTTATATCCTCGTTGAATCCAATTCAATTTTATAATACCTAAATACAAAGATACATCATGAAAACATAATCATGTTTATAATACACAATCAACACTTATGGGCCAGTTTTTAGAAGTTTTGAAGTTTGGGGCACCTATACATGAAATGAGACTCTCAAAATTGGTACACATAATAATTATATCCTACCCAATCCTTCTATGAAATCTTTAAGGTATTACCAGGGGTCTAAGTGCTTACCAATTTGACTCAGTCACCTACTTGTCTTATGATCGTCATGATGAAGTTAGAAGAGGTCCTTAGAAGGTTTTCAAGGTTTGGCAGAGAGTTGAAACTTCATTTAAGTCTTTAAAATAAATATAGGGTTTTTTTAAATCTCCATACACATTTTTATAGGGGTTCATACTCCTTTTTCAAATCAATCCATAACATTGAGGGCTAAATCAAATAAACAAGACTGTTTAATATGCTAGGAATGATGAAATCCATGTGGATTCAGAGTGATTCAAGAGATAAAATATTTTTTTAAGATTAATGGATATTTATAATAATATGTAGACACTTCATTAGTCATAATAGTTTAGGTTAGTAGAGGAGAGTCATCAAAAATCATACAAACACACACATAAGTAGTCAACCCTATAATCCTAATAAGCATCAAAGAAAAATGGATTTTGGGAAGAAAAAGGACATAAAAGGATGATAAACTAAATTTAAAATAGTTTTTTTGAATCCCTAATATCCAAATACAATCACATTATACCTTGAAACTATGTTTGGGCCAAATAGTCTAAAGCTAGCCTTAAGGCCTATAACACCACAAGGCATTTATAGACCCTTTCCAATGCAATATGACATAATGAGAAGATATAATGAGATGTTAAAATTCCCATGAAGGTGTATTAAGTAAAATAATAGTATGATAAAATGTCATTTTGGTCCATAAAGATAAATTTGAATTTTATAGTTAAAACACCCATTTGAACCAACTATTAAAGTGATCGTATATTTCACCACATGAAGAGTTTGTAAAAAATATCTTAGCATGATTTAAGGACCCATATGAACTTATAACCCATATGAAATTATAATTAATAAAGTATTTAGGTTTTTTTAGGGGTTGTAATTTATGAACAATCACTAAGAGCATAAGCGTGTCCAAAATGCATTCAAAACCCTATAGGTAAATTTCATTATGTATGTATATTTTCATAACTTTTGCATGGGAACCAAATATTCTCAAAGAATTTTAGGGGGTTTATACACTAAATATTAATGTAAATAATTTTTGTTTTGTATTTCTTTACTTTATGAACCATTATTAAGAAGGTTCACCTAAAAAACCCTCCCAAACCCTCATAATGGACATGGTAGAAAACATAGTTTTTTGAAGAAAAAATGTTGAAAGGAGAGGTACAAGGAATTTTAATGGATTCCAATCCATGGAGATTAAATTTTTTCACTTATTATTCATTATTAATCCATAATATGGTAAAATCCATTCCTATAAACTCCTCCACTAGCTCATTAAAAATATCCAATCTATAGAAATTTAAGTTAAAATGACCTAATCAACCATTTTGACTGAGTTATAGGTGTTTATTCATCAAAAAGACATAATTAATGATATGATAAGTTGTTAAAAGCCTAAATATCACCATATTTTCAGCTTATAATTTTTTCTTGCATGTTATAAGATTTATCAGATACAAGAAGTTAGGCTACTAGGCCTATTTGGCCTAGTAGACCTATTTGATCAATCAAGTCAAGTAAAGAATGGCATATAAGGGATAATAAATGATTTGATGCAGAATTTACACATCATATATCTTTTATTAATTCATATTTATCATGCACATTCAATATTAAAGTGTTAATTCATGAAAATGAAGGCTTAAGAATGAGTTAGCTTATCTTAAGGGCCAGTCACTTTGATTTAACTAATCATGAGTTGACTAAAAATCATATATATTATATGGTTTTCATGCAAGATAAGACATTAAATTATCTTTGTCTCATGTTAAATGGATCTAACTAACCAATGAATGGTGTATCATGTTGTATAAGGAGCTTCAACAAGTCAAATAGGCCCACCACATTATTTCCAATGCCAAAAGGAGCTCATGCAAGGCTTAGACACAAAGAGAAGTCTTAAGGACTATTGATAACTATTGTAACTAAAAATTGAATTGAGTTAATGATGATATGTCTTCTTTCTCTCTCTTATACACTAATATATTGGCTTATTCTCTTCGCATGTCTATATATTGAGGTTTTTAAGCCTATTTTAAATATCACTCTCTTGGGCATGTTGAGACTCTACCAAGATTGAGATTTGTAACCTTCTAAGATGAATAAAATGACTATTTTAAAATTATTATATACAAGTTTATTTTGTTATATTAGTTTGATTTTCACATGTGGTAGTATTTCCTCCCTTGGTAGGTCATAATCTCACTTAGCTACTAGTATGCCATCTTATTCAGGTCATATATAGTGTTTGATGTTGATTTAATGAGCTAATAGTGGATACATTGACTGGTTAGTGCCTCAAATTAGGTATACCATCATTTCCCTCATGCTTTGATCACTTGATGAAACCTCTATTTGAAATACTATTGTATAATAATCCTTTAGAGTTGTAGATTCATTCATTGCATTTCTTAGGAATGTTGTATGAGTTCAAATAGAGTGGATGAACTAGAAATATAGGTGTATCACCATCAATAGAGTAAATTCCCTTTCAGTTATACTTTTAACCCTTTTCATCTAAAAATACAAAGTAGGTATTAGTAATTAAATAATAATTGATGCATTAGGGGAGATAGCCTCAAAAATCTAGTGGTTTAGTCTAAGTATAGGTTTTCCACATCTTAGACCATTCTAATGTTAGTCTAGGTGTGAACAAGATCAGAGCAATCTACCTTTAACAGGGTGTTATTTGGGTTACTAATAGTTTTAGCACACCTAGTGGGATAGAGATCTAGTGATTAGAGTACACATTTCCAACATCTTAGTATTTAAAATCAATTTTAAGTACTCATATGGTCTTTATCTCTGAGGTAAAAGGAAATTTTTATTCAAAATTTTGTTGATTTTTATGTGTTTTCTAGGCTATGGCAGCCTATGGAATAGACTTTGGTCATTCATCTCATTATAAGTAGTTCTAATATGATCCATATACATCCTATCATGATTCATATCAACCTTATGATGATCATCACCAACTATATATATATCCTTGTCATCAGTATGGTGACTCATATCAATCTTATGATAACCCTAATAAATCTTGTTATCTTCTTGATCAACCCAAACAAGTTCCAAGGCAATCCATTTCCAATTTCAAACAAACCCTATTTTGATATGAGAAATAAATGGTAAGCATAAACACTCAAAAGAGATTTAGATATGAGATTCCCAAGCATGAAATTAAGAATATGAGAGCTTCATTATAGAAATATAAATGTGTGTGCATCTTTCATAAGGCAAGGACATTCAAAGTTTAGTGTTGATATCTAATACATAGGTGGTCTAATTGTAGGCATTGAAGAGATATTAGTGGTTCATGAGAAACACTAGGGTCACCATAATTAGCATCATGTTCCCATTGATCTAACTTTTTACCTTCATGAATATCAATCTAACATATATCACAACCCTCAATATTCCATTCAGATCTTGCCTAGCTTTCCTAGTTGGAAGTCTATCCAAGAGAGACCTCAGAAGGTTAAAGAAGTGTGTTTTTATAAGGCTAATTTTCATGATTCATATAAGATCATATAGGAGTCCTCATATTCTAATTTGTAGGGAGAGATATTTAGTGAGTTGGTTCATGATTTTGAGGCTCATATTGTTAAAGAAAATGAGCTTGCAAATCATCATCTTCAATAATCACTAAAAACTTCAAAGGCAACACAATATCAACATCAAGTTCCTTCTTTCACACCCATGGCTGAAATAAGTAGAAAAGAAGAAGCTCCTAAACCTAAGTTCATGACTTGGAATAAAATGGAGTTGTCAAGGGAGATAGAAGATCATTCAAGCATGATCCTAAGTTTTGTTTTGGGTAGCAAACAAGAGATCATTCAACCTCCACTCATACCTCCTCAACAACCCAATCCCTTTCCTTTGTGAAAATCTATTCAAGAAACATTGCAGTAAAGAGAGGAGGTGAAGGTAATCAAAGTAGAGTAGCCCCATGACCAAAATTAGGAATCCATGGTAACATATTTGGACCTTTCTCATCTTCTTGAGTATTTTAGGGGGTCTACCATACCAATTCTTAAAAAGTATAATCTCTTTTATGAGGCAATTCAAGATGTTTTAGCTGAGGTGTATGAAGATGGAAATGAAATGAATTAACATGAAGAGAACATCATAATTAACACACTCCTTGTCAAGGAAGATCATGATCCAATATCTCATAGTATAAAACAAGATGAATTACAAGAGGAAGCTGAGATTCATGATGTAAAAGAATAAGTACAAGAAGAAGAGGTTGTTGATATTCAAGAGGAAGACACTCCAATGGTATAATTTTAATATGTTTCTCAAGAGTTTATTGATCACACAATAGTTAAAATTAATTTTTTACAATCCACAAGAGCTTGTAGAAGTGATGGAATTCAATTACTGATCAATAAGAGAAGATGAATAACAAGCTAATTTTGAGATCATGTAAAGTCATCAAGTGGATGTTTAAGATGAAAAAACTTCAAGTGACCAATATTTAATAGTAAAAGAAGAGTTTCAGATTCATGATCATGATGAAAAAATTTCAATTCTACTTTATCTTAGTGAAATCCAATCACTATATTTATTTAATGTCTTTAATTTAGGTTATTCTCTCCTTGAATGTGATTCATTATAGGTTGAGAGAGGTAGATGCATCAAATAGGAAGGAACCAACTCTTTAAACAATTAAATTCAAGAATTTTTCTCAGGATATGAGTTGTTTGAGTCTCTAGAGCAAGGTTATCAACTTATAACTTCATCTTCATATGTTTGTTTACTTTTAGAAGTTAGAAATGAACTCAATTGGCCTCCAAAAATCATAGAATTAGATCCATCTATATTAGAGGACAAACTTGTAGATATGACACAAGAGACACTTCAAGATACCCAACATGATTATAATTAGTAGCTCATGACTCAAGGATAATTGAGATTTTCCTTTCAAATTACATAGATCTGGGAGGAGTATGACTAGGTCTTAGACTCATGTCTACAATTCATTCACCTAAAATTAGTATTAGAAGAACCAACTACTTTTTGAAGATACTATGAATGTGAAAATGATCTTATCTACAAGAAGAAAATATCAAGGTATGGAAATCATACTTTAAGCTTCCATGGTGGACAATTTAACTTTCCATTTGACCCTGGAGGATATATTTTGAATTTAGGTTGTTTTTTTTAGGTTTATCTTGTTTCAATAAGTGAATATCACAAGCATTAGTCTATTGTATTATTATTGTTTTCCTTAGGTTAAGTTTATTTTTAGTTTATTTGTTTTTGCTTATGTTTTTTCTTTTTAGTCTTGTTTTTTTTTTGCAATCAAAGAGGTGTTACAAAGTCAAAAAAGTATATTTGACAATCAAGAGAGTCATCAAGCCATGTTATCATGCTTCAAATTATCATTTTCATGTGAAATTTATTAAGTTATTTTGACTAGTATTCTGGTCAACCCTTGTGAGTCACCAAAATTTTTGGTAATTTGGCATGTAAATGCCATATACCAACCCATTTTATTCAAAACTTTTTAGGACACTATTATGAGCCTCTTCATGGTGGTCAATCATGTGTAGTTTGACTAAAAATTAAGTTTTAGGGCCCTTAAATGGTGAATCATGAGTCAAAATAATATTAACACATTCAAAATACCTCAAATATACCTGTGTACATGAATTTACTTTAGTCATAAAGTTTCATAAGATAAAAAGGTCATTTTATGCAAGTTTAAGCTTTAAAAGGCCCATTTTGAGCCCCCACATGCCAAATTTGGCCCCCAAAAGCATTTAAAAGGTTAATTTTTGTTTTTTAACATTAATATGACTTGTATTTATCTTATTCATGCTTTAAAATTGGAATTTACAAACTCAAGTTTGGATAAAAGTCAAAAATAATGCTTTTTCATTCATTTTAAGGAAAAAGTATGAACTTGTATGACCCATTTCGTATGGTTGAGGCCAATAATTAAAAGAAGAGGATATGATATACCTTAAAAAATATATTAAAGGAAAGAGGATGAAAATAAATCCCAAAACTAGTCCCCTCTAATCAACTGTCTTCTTTACACATAGGGAGAGCTTTACAAGTTTGCAGATGGTATGGCCATGAGAGAGAAAACTCAAGTCTAAAATTTTGGCCAAATAATGTAGTCTCAGAGATATTTAAACCATGGTAAGTGGTTCTAAATTTTTTCAGATCACCTTCATGAACCATCCCTTTTAATTTAAGTCACTCATTTTTTCTCATGCATCTAAGAAGGCAGTCCATTTTCCTAAATTTCTCTTCATCAGGGCATCATGGAAAAAACATGAAAGTTATGGATCTTCTCAATATCAAGATCCACCTTTTCATTGAATTATTTAGTTTCTTTTCACACATATTAGGGTGAGATATATCTTAATAACACATAATAGTGCAAATCTATAGTTTGGTGTTCTTCTAAAAGAGATTATATGATCAAGGAGAGAGAAAATAACATCAATATTTCTTGGAGTACTATTTGTAGGGTTTCATTATTTTTCACATGTCCTCTCTTCATGTTTTCAAGTTTTATGAAGATTAATAGCCAAATAAAATCATCCATATACTCTTAACATCCCCATTAGATTCATTGTTTAGCAAATGTTAAGGTTTTTAGCATTTTTTAAATTTCCTAGCATATACATAGGTTTCAAATTCATCCTCTTATCCTCCTTCAAAGGAATCCAAATTGACATATGTGGTAGAGGATAACCATATGTCTTTATATGAATCTAAAAATTTATCTTAGCATACTCCTCTTGTCTCTTATCACCCCATTTTTTTCATATCCAACATCATTGTTATACACTACCATTTCTCACTGTGATCATGCTCCTTTCACCTTTCATTCATGGTTTTCCATCTTCCCATTTCATCATCCCCCCTTTCATTAATTTAAATCTCATAAATCCATTACAAGATATAATAAAAATAAATGGCATCATGGTCACTAAAATATGATATACACATCAAGATACTTTTTCATACCAATAGCTAAGAAGGTAACCTACAACCATGACACCAACAATCAAGAGTTTTCATGAAAGTATTAAAAGAAGAGGGGATAGAAGATGTTTTGTTTAGGAACTCTAATCAAATATTTCTCCCAAATTTTACTTGTATAAATGGAAATTTCAAAATAGACTATTTTGATCATTCTTAGGGCCTAATTCAAATTCTCTCCATATAGATGGTACAAACACAGTCATCTATGGTGATAAAGGACACATTATTTTAATATGTTTGGTCATAACATAAATGCATAAGTGAAGGTTGATATAAAATAAATGGGTTTTAAATCCATTTTTTTCCTTATTTAATGTAATAATTTCAATAAATCATCCTTTAAGCAATCAATAAAGTGTCCTTGAGACACCTACAGGCTTGTTTTTTAGTCAAAACATGCTATAGTTAAGTGTCTTGGTAGTCTTTAGGTCTATCTAATGTTTTTGGTGCCTAGTTGGATTGATAAAATGCATGACTAGTATGAAGTCATAAAATATTAATGGATCTCAATAATAATAAAATATTAAGTTCTTAAATAGCTCAAAAGGCACAATAGAGACCTACAACCAGCCTCAAGAACAACCTATAGTGAGAAGATGAACAAAGCCTTTTGGATATTTATAGGATGTAGACCTTCAATTTAGTTATAAAGAAGTATGAAGATCATAATAAAAATTTATAAATAATCATGGACACCTTGTGGTTTTTTCAATATTTTAAATCATCCTCAAACCATGTCATAGTCTATACAAGCTTGAACATCATGCATAGTCATGTAGAATATAGTGAGAGAAGTATATTTTCAAGAGAAAGAAAATGGTGGTATGGTATGAAGGATAATGTTTAATAAATATAGGACTATAAATTTTATATCAAAGGCACCCTAATATAGACCACTCTAAAATTAAATCATGTTTTCAAGAAAATATACACCTACAACAACATTTTATTGAGATATGCAAACTTGAATCATGTTCATAGCTTAAGTATTGTTGTTATGATTTCAAACTCAATAACATTGATACCCAAGTTTTAGAATCATTTAAAATGTAATGAGTATTTCCTTAAAGTCATAAGGATCAAGGCATAGACAATAAATATTCATTCACCTTGAAATTCAACACCTATAGTCACATGAGAGCATAGGCTTCTTCTTCAGGTTGGTAAGAAGGATAAGAGCACATTGGTATATAAAGGAGTTTCATAATCAAGAGAGTGTTTCAAGATAAAAATTATGATATTAAATCATCAATGGATCATGATGGGGCCCCAAGCACTCAATAACATAGTCAATTGCAACTTTAAACTCACACCTATAGCCATACAAATGACCTTCTCATTGACATAGTCATATGCCAACAAGGTTAACACTAAAACACCATTAAAGTCAATAGGTGGAAATATGAATACATATAATGAAAATTAAGTGACAATTTATAATCTTCAAAACTTATCAAGAGAACTAAAACACTTCCAAGAGCATGAAATGAAGGTACACAGGTTCTTGTATGGAAAAAGATAGTGTGTGAAGCTTAAAGCAATGAAAGAAGTCAATATGATATCAAGATCATGTGAGGAGGTTTAAAATTTTTATGAAGGTATCCAAATCACCAATAAGGATAACATGATTACCAAATATGCCCATTACTTTTAAATATACACCTATAGCATAAGACAATCATATTAATGAGGTTCTTAAAGAAGCATGGTATGTTATATGGTGATGGAAAATATGATTTGAGAAGTGAATATGAAGGGTGATATATTTTTAAATGAGGATTTTATATCCTCATAAAATATAATTAAATTTTATTATACATAAATACAAAGATACAACATGAAAACACAATCATGTTTATGGTTCATAGTCAACACTTGTGGGCCAATTTTGAGAAGGTTTGAACGTTGGGGAACCTACACATGGAATTAGCCTATTAAAGTTGGTAAACATCATAATTATAAATTTATAAAGCCTTAAATGACATATTTATGGTATTACCATGTGTCTAATTACTTACTATTTTGACATAGTCCCCTGCTTATCTCGTGATAGTCATGATGAAGCTAAAAGAGCACTCGTGAAGATTTTTAAGGTTTGAAAAAGGGTTATAAATTCATTTGAGTATTGAAAATAATGAGAGGGTATTTTTAAATCTCCATACACACTTTTATATGGGATAATACTCCTTTTTCAAAGCAAACCATACCCTTGAGGGCTAAAACAAGCAAACAAGCATGTCTACTATGCTAGGAGTGATGACATCCATGTGGATTCAAAGTGATGTAAGAGATCAAATAGATTTTATAATATTAAGGGAGAGTTATAATAAAATTTAGGTATTTAATGATTCATAATAGTTCATGTTAGCATAGGAAATTCATCAAAACTCCATACAAACACATAGATAGGCAGTCAACCCTATAGGTAGTCCTAAGAAGCATCAAAGAAAAATGGAGTTAAGGAATAAAAAGGAGGTAATAATGAGTGAAATTTAATGTAAAATAGTTTTTTTTAATCCCTCATATCTAATTAAAATCACATTAGACCTTGAAACTCAGTTTTGGGCAAACAATTTTAAAGCTAGCCTTAAGGCCTATAACACCAAAAGGCATTTGTATACCCTTTCCAATCCAAGATGGCATCATAAGAAGATATAATGATATGTTATAGGTCCCATAAATGTGTATTAATTAAAATAATAGTAGGATAAAATATAATTTTCATCCATAAGGAGAAATTCAAATTCTACAGTCAAGACACCCATTTGAACTAGCTATTGAACTACTCATATCTTTCACCACATGAAGATTTTGGAAAAATGATAATAGTATGATTTTAGGACCCATATTAAATTATAATTAATAAATGATTGATGTTGGTTGAGGTTTTTTAATTTATGAAAATTTTCTAAGAGCATAAACATGTCCAAAATACATTTAAAACCTTAAAGACAAACTTCATTACACACGTATGTTTTCATACCTTTTGCATGGGAACCTAATATTATAATTGAATTTTAAGAGGTATATACACTAAATATTCATGGAAATAAGTTTGGGTTTGGATGTATGTACTTTATGAACCATCATTAAGAATGTTCACCTCCAAAACCCTCCCAAACCCTCATAAGAACCAATTTTGAGAAAATTCTATTTTATTGCAGTCAAAACCTCATGAATCAGCCTAAAACTTATTAAAAAATTAATTACACTAAGAGAGGGTCATATAAATGTTACTTTTATGTACGAAATTATATGGAAATGGAAGAAAATAGAGTTTTTCAAATAAAAAGTGTTGAAAGGAGAGGTACAAGGTAGTTTAAAGGATTCTAATCCATGAGAGTGGACTTTGGCAGTTTTTATTCCTCCTAAATGCATCATATGGTAAAAACCATTCTCATAAATGCCTCTACAACTCATTAAAAATATCTAGTTTGTAGAAATTCAAGCTAAATTGACCTAGTCAATCATTTTAACTAATTTGTAGGTGTTTCTTCATCAAAATGACTATTTCATGTTTAAATCTCAGAATATTTTTAGGTTCTAATGTTTTCATGTAGGTTATAAGAGCTATTAGGTATAATAAGTTAGGCTAGTAGGCCTTTTTGGCCTAGTAGGCCTATTTTATCAATCAAGTCAAGTAAAGAATGGTGTAGAAGGGATAATAAATGAGTTGATATAAATTTTCCACATCACATTTATTATATTCATGTGGATTTATCATGTAAATTAAATATTTAAGTGATAATTCATGCAAAGGAGGGATTACGAAGGAGTTAACTTGTCTTAATGGCCAATCACTCTAAGTTGACTGATCATGAGTTGACTAGCAATCATGCATATTCCATGGTTTTCATGCAAGAGAAGACATTAACTTATCTTGGTCTCATGTTATGTGGAGTTAACTAATAGAGGAATGGAATAACATGTTGGAGAAGTATATTTGACAAGATAAATGGGTCCACCACATTATTTCTAATGCCAAAAGGAACTCATGTAAGGCTTAGACACAGAGAAGTCTTAATGACTATTGATAACTATTGTAACTAAAATTTGAATCAAGTTAATGATGATATATCTTCTTCCTCTCTCTTCTATTCCAATATCTTTGATTATTCTCTTCTCATGTTTATATATTAAGGATTTTAGGGCTATTTTTGAGATCCCTCTCTTGGGCGTGATGAAAATCTACCAATATTAACATTTGTAACCTTTTGAGATGAATAAAATGACTATTTTTATATTCATATATACAAGTTTAGTGTGTTATATTTGTTTGATTTGCACATGTGATAGTATTTCCTCCCTTGACAGGTCCTAATCTCACCTAACTACTAGTATGCCATCTTATGAAGGTCATATATAGTGTTTGATATTGATTGACTGAGACAACAAAAGATATATTGATTAGTTAGTTCTTTTAATCAGGCCTACAATCATTTCCCTCATGATTAGATCATTTGATGAAACTTCTATGTGAAATACTATTGAAAAATAATCATGTAGATTTGTACATTCAGTCATTACATTATTCATTAGTGTTGTATGAGTTCAAATAGAGTGGATGAACTAATAATACATGTGTATCACCATCAATAGAATAGATCCCATTTTAGTTATCCTACTAACCCTTTTCATCCCAAAATACAAAGTAGGTTTTAGTAAATAGATCATAAGGGATACATCAGAGGAGCTAACCTCACAAATCTATAGGTTTGGTCTAAGTATGAGTGTCCCACACCTTAAACCATTCTCATGTTAGTCTAGATGTGAAGGTGATCAAAGTAATCTACCTTAAATAGCGTGCTACTTGGGTTGCTAATAGTTTTGGCATGCCCAATGGGACATAGATCCAGCCATGGGAGTACACATTTCTAGCATCTTGATCTTTAAAAATGATTTCAAGCACTCATATGGTCCTTCTATTTAAGGTAAAATATATTTTTTGTTCAAAATTAAGTTTATTTTCATGTGTTTTTAGGCTATGATAGCCTATGGAGCAGTCTTTGGTCATTCATCTCATTATCAGTAGTTCTAATATGATCCATATACATCCTATCATGATCCATATCAGCCTTATAATGAGCATCACCAACCATATATAGAGCCTTATTAGTATTATGGTAACTCATATCAATCCTATAATAACCCTCATGAATCTTTTTATCTTCTTGATCAACCCAATCAAGTTCCAAGATAATCCATTTCCAACTTCAAACAAACCCTATTTGGCTATGACAAATAAATGGTAACTATAGACACTCAAAAGAGCTATGGATAGGAGATTCCCAAGCATGAAATTGAGAACATGAGAGATTCATTGTTGCAAGCCAAATAAGTGTGTACTTATTTCATAAGGCAAGGCCATTCAAAGTTTAGTGTTGATATCTTAGACATAGGTGGTCTAATTGTAGGCATTGAAGAGAGGTTAATGGTCCATGAGAAACACCATGGTCACCAAAATTAGAAGCATGTTCCTATTGAGCTTCCCTTTTGTCTTCATCAATATCTATCCAAAATATATCACAACCCTTAAGATTCCATTTAGACATTGCCTAACTTTCCTACTTGGAAGTCTATAAAAGAGATACATCAAAAGTTTGAAGATGTGTGTTTTTAGGAGGCTAATTTCAAGTATTCACATCAGATCATACAAGAACCTTCATCATCTAATTTTTAGGGAGAGATATCCAATGATTTAGTTCATGTTTTTGAGGTTCATCTTGATAAATAAGTTAAGATTGAACAATCAATAGGAACTACAAAGGTAACATATTCTCAACATAAAGTTACTTCTTTCACACCCATGTCTGCAACAAGTTAAAATAAGAAGTTCCTAAACCCAAGTTCATAACTTGGAAGAAAATATAGCAACTAAGGGAGAGTAAAGAGCATTCAATCAAGATCCCAACTATTGTTTTGGGTATCAAGTAGGAGATATTTTAGCCTCTGCTCCTCCCTCCTTAAAAAATATGGCCTTTCCTTCATGGAAATATATTCAAGAAACATTTAAGTAAAGAGAGGAGGTGAAGGTAATCAAATTAGAGAAGCCCCATGAGTAGAATTAAGAATCCATGGTAATATCTGTGGACCTTTCTCATCTTAAGTATTTTTATGGGTTTTTCATGCCAATTATTGTAAAAGAACCTCTCCTTTGTGATGTAATTAAATAAGTTTTAGCTAAGGTATATGAAGATGTAAATGATTTGAATTAACATGAAGATAAAATCATCATTGGCACACTCCTTATCATGGAAGATCATGATCCAATCTCTTATAGTACAAAACAAGATGAATTACAAGAGGAAGCTAAGATGCATGAAGTATAAGAACAAGTACAAGAAGAAGAGGTTGTTGATATCTAAGAGGAAGACACTCTAATTGTACAACTTAAAGATGTTTCTCAAGAGTTATTTGATTGCATAATAGCTATAATTCATTATGACAATCCACAATAGCTTGTGTAAGTGATATAAGTCAAGTACCAACTAGTAAGAGAAGAAGAAAATCCTAGTTTTGAGATCATACAAAGTCATCAAGTAGATGTTGAATATGAAATAACTTCAAGTGACCAATCTGAAATAGTAAAAGAAGAGTTGCAACTTCATGATCATGATGATGAAACTCCAATTCTACTTTAGCTTGGTGAAAGCTAGTCACTAGATTTATTTAATGTCTTAAATTTAGATTATTCTATACTTGAATGTAATTTATTACAGGTTGAGAGAGGTAGATACATCAAGAAGGAAGGAAAAAACTCTTCAAGAAATCAAATTCAAGAAGTTGTTTTCTCAAGATATGTCTGGTTTGAGTCTCTCAAGCAAGGTTATCAACTTGTAACTTCAGCTTCAGATGTTTGTTTACTTTTGGAAGTTGGAAATGAACTCAGTTGGCCTTAAGAAGTCATATACTTAGATCTATCTCTCTTAGAGGCTAGCCTTATAAACATGACATAGGAGACACTTCAGGCTACCCAACATGATCATAATCAAAAACTCATGACTCAATAAGAATTGATATTGTTATTTAAAAGTACATGGATCTAGGAGGAGTATGACTAGGTAGTGGACTCATGTCTACAATTCATGCACCTAAAATTAGTAGTAGAAGAACCAATTGATTTTTTAAAGGACTATGAATGTGAAAATTCTCTTATCTATAAGAAGAAACTATCAAGATATGGAAATCATACTTCAAGGTTCCATGGTGGACAATCTAACTTTCCATTTGACCCTAGAGGACAAATTTTTGACTTCAGGTTAGTTGTTTTAGGTTTTTCTTGTTTAAATAAGTGATTAACACAAGTAGTAGTCTGATGCATTGTTATTGTTTTCCTTAGTTTAGGTTGATTTTGTTTTTATTTTTTGTTCCTTGTTTTGTTTCTTTTTATTCTTCTTGTTGTATTCAAAGAGGTGTTACAAATTCCAAAAAGTCTATTTGACAGTCAAAAGAGTCATCAAGTCATGTTGTCATGCTTCAAATTATCATTGTCATGCGAATTTAAGTGAGTTAGTTTGACTAAAAAGCTATTAAACCCTTTTGAGTCACAAAAAATGTACGTAATTTGGCTTTTCAATGCCAAATACCAACCCATATAATTCAAAACTTTTTAGGACATTGTTATGAGCCGCTACATGGTGGTCAACCATGTGTAGTTTGACTAAAATCAAAGTTTTTGGCACTTTAAATGGTAAATAATGAGTCAAAATAATATTTAAACATCCTATTTACCCTTAAGTACACCCATGTATATGAATTTACTTTATTCATAAAGTTTCATAAGTTAAAAAGGTCATTTTATGCAAGTTTAAGCCTAAAATGGCCCATTTTGAGCTCCCACATGCCAAATTTGGCCCCCAAAAGCATGCAAAATGTTAATTATTTTTTTAACATGAATATTAATTTTATTTATCCTCTTAATACTCTAAAATTTGTGGTATAAGACTCAAGTTTGGATAAAATTCAAAAAGAAGGCTTTTTCATGCATTTTTAGGCAAAAGTATGGACTTCTACAGCCCATTTCATACAACTGAAGCCAATAAATTGAATAAGAGAATATTATAGACCTTATATAATATATTTATGGAAATATGATGTAAATTAGGCCCAAAAGTAGTCCCCTCTAGTCAATTGGAATCTTTGCACATAGGGAGAGCTCTCTTGGTTTTCAGATGGTACAACCATAAGAGAGAAAATACAGGTCTAAAATTTTGGCCAATGAAATTAGTATTATATATATTCCAACCATATCAAGTGGTTATAAATTTTGTCATCTCACCTTCATGAACATTACATTTAAATTCAAGGCACTCATTTTGTCTCCTGCATCCAAGAAGGCAATCAATTTTCTTAAATTTATCTTCATCAGGGCATCAAGGTAAAAACATTATAGGTTGTGGATCTCTTCAAGAGAAAAATATACCTTTACATGGAATTATTCAATTTATTTTCACACATATTAGGTTCAAATATATATCAATAATACACAATAGTGTAAATTTATATTTTAGCATGACTCTAAAGGAGATTGAAAGGTCAGGGAGAGAGAAAGCAACATCAAGATTTCTTAGAGTATTGTTTTTAGGGTTTCATTATTGTTATAATGTCCTCTCTTCATGTTTTCAAGTTTCATGAAGCTTCATATCCCAATAAGATCATCTATATGCTCTCGACATCCGTATTGGAGTCACTATTTATAAAATGTTAAGGTTTTTAGCATTTATTAAGTTTCCTAGCATATTCCTAGGTTTAAAATTAATCCTCTTATCCTCCTTCAAAGGACTCCAAATTGACATATGTGGTAAAGGATAACCCTATGTCTTCATATTACTCTTAAAATTGATCTTGGCATACTTTTCTTATCTCTTATCACCCCATTTTATTTCATCTCCATCATCATTATCATACACTATAATTTCTCACTATGATCATGCTACTTTCACCCTTCATTCATGGTTTTCCATCTTCCCACCTCATCATCCCCCAGTATATTCATTTAAATCTCATCAATACATTACAATATAGATCTAAAACACTAAAAGACATCATAGTCACTCAAAGAAGATATGCACACCAAAAGAGTTCTACTTATGAATAGCCAAGAAGGTAACCTACATCTATGACACTAAGTCAAGAATTTGCATGAAAGTAAAAAAGAAGTGGGGCTAGAAGATGGTTTATTCATGACCTTTCCTCAAATATATCTCCCCAATTGGACATGGATCAATGATAGGTTCACAAGAGAATGTTTTGAACCTTCTTAGGGCCTAATTCAAACTCTGCCCATACAAATGGTACAAGCATAGTCATCTATAGTGATAAAGGACACATTATTTTAAGATGTTTAGTCATAACATCAATGCATAAGTGAAGGTTGATATACTATAAAATGGTTTTCAGTCCATCTTGTTCCTTCATTCATGGTATAAGCTGAATAAGGCAAATTTTAAGTAATCAATCAAGTGTCCTTGAGACACATACAAGCTTGGTTTTAAGTCAAAACATGCTACAGTCAAGTGTCTTGGCAGTCTTTAGGTTTGTCTAATGTTTTTGGTGCCTATTTGGATCAATCAAATTCATGAATATTATATACACCCTAAATTGGTCAAGCAACCACACATATCATGTATTTTCACAATCCTTTCATAGGAAACTCCAATTAGAGAATATGAGCTTTGTTCACATTTAGCCATGTCTTTCATTTTTTTCATCTTGGTCTTATTCTATGATTGAGTCTCATTTTTGCTTATTCTTTTTCATCCTAAACCTTTCACATAGTCATTACACCTCAGCTAGGTTAGGTTTTTTATCCTCTTTCCATCCCCCTATGTCTCAGGATTATAGTATAGGAGCACTAGGGTTGGACTATAACATTTGTGCCACTAGTGTCCATTTCTAGCAATCTTGTCCAAGGCCATGTTGAGTTCTAATGATCAGTTTCCTTCATTTAATAAGTCTTATCCCCTTTCTTAGATTCTTCCATAATTTTCCTAATGTTGGTCAAATGCAAATAAAGCTCTCAAATTTAAAATAAAGAGCCTCTTATATAAATGACTTCACAAGGCATTTTATATCTAGCATTTACTGCTTTAGCACATTAGACATAATAAAAATTAGTCAATAGTATAAATTAGCATTATGCATCACACATAGACTTGCATTCTTGATCAAGGAAGGGCCTAGGCAAAAGTCATTATTGCATCTATCATGTGTGTTGATTATGTACATTCCCTAAGGGAAATCTAGATTTGATCTAAGACCCTAGATTGAGGGTTAATGTAGGTAGTGATTAGGATAATAGGGGTTTTAAATGGTGTGATTATTCTTCCCTTAACCTAGTTTTTCCCCCTTTTGATTTTGATGCATTTGTTGTTAGCATGTGTGTAGATGAATATAGGGTTTTGGAGATTAAAATGGGTATACAATAAGATCTATTGACTTCTAACCTCTAAAATTTAGTATGAAGGCTCACATTGACCTGGTGAACAAAAGCCAGAAAGCTCAAATCCTTAAGACAATAATAGTAGAGGTGGACTACAGTGTTAGTGCCACTCATGTCCACTTTCATTTCTCTTGTCCAATCACAAAATTAAGGCTAGATCTAGATTTTAGACACTGTCCTAGTCCTGTATCTCAATTTCTAGCTCCTAAATCATTCAATTTAGTCCATTTTTAGATAAGTTTACTTTTCTTGCTTATGTAAATGATTTGATAAAAATCTATATTTTGACATATTAAACTACATTTTTCCCCTTACTCTAGACCCCTTATTACTTAGTAACTAACACTAGTTTCCCAAAAATAATAAAGCATTTGGTGAATTTTAATTACTTCAAACAAATCTAAAACCCTAGGTACACTTAGGGTTTTTCCTTCATATTTTGTGCAAAAATTAAATTTATAATTTATAATTTTGTATAAAATTTTTGTGCATTTATTTTATTCAAAATTATTTTTAGAATTTAAATTATTTCATAATTTAAAAAAAATCTAAAACCCTAGCTCAAAACCCTAGATTTCCAAACTAGGTCCTCAAACCCCAAGCCTTCCTTGCAAATTTTAGAAACACATTTTGGAATTTGTGCAAATTGTTTACTTTGTCAAATATAATTTCAAATTTTCAATATTAGTAGTTTTCTTGTGCAAAAATTCAAATTTCTAATTTTTAATTTTTGTAAAAAAATTTGTGCATTTATTCTATTCAAAATTATTTTTAGAATTTAAAATTATTGCATAATTTTCAAAAATTCTAAAACCCTAGCCCAAAACCCTAGATTTTGAAACTAGGTCATCGAACCCCAAGTTTTCCTCCCTTTTAATTTTTAAAAAAATACTTTGGATTTTTTGCAAATTATTTGGATAGTCAAAAGTATTCTCAAAATCTCTATGTTCATAGTTATTTTTGCATTTATTTGCTTAATAGTAATTTTCAATATTCTTTTTAGTGAAAGAAATAAAATGGCCGCTAAGGCACTTATTCCCTCTCATCCCATAGATCAATTTTTAAAATTTTCTCATAATTATGACAATGAATGGACAAATTTGCAAAATTTCACATTAACTAAAAATGTGAAAAATGATTTTATTTACAATGAAGATAATTACTATTGTTGTGATGAGGAATATGATGATATATGTGATAGTGATAGTGAAGAACAAGTTGATGCATCTTCTTCTCTCAAACCTATCTCTTGTATTCCCTCTTCTAAATAAAATAATTTTGATAAATGGGAAAGATAATTTTGACCTCATTCTCCTATGCACAATACACCAAATGAAAAAATTAGTCATGCACTTACAAGTGAACTTATTATTGGTGATAATTTGCTTCCATGTGAACCTAATCTCTCTCTTTTTTTCTACTTCTATGTTCAAATTAAAATAATATAAATGCAATAGAATCAATTTTCCAATACATAGTTCAAATGATACATCTCATGTTTTTAACTCTACTTTGTCAAAAGAATGTCCAAATGATAACTCTCTTTCTCTTACTTCTTATGAAAATAATCCATGTATTCCATCCATGGATAACATAGATGCACATGATATTCCAATTTCAAATGATACTTTATTGCATATTATAAAAGAATTAAATTTTTCTCTTACACCTCTCCCTAGAAATGATTGAAGTGATAATGAATATGATAGTGAACATGCAAATGAATTTGAAAATGAGAGTGATTATGAATAATATTTCAATGATGAAAATTCATGGAACAATGATGATTATTATGCACATAGTGAATAAGAATATGCATCTCATGTTTCTAACTCTTCTCTCACTCCTCTCAACCATAATGCACTTCCAAATGTTGTTCCTACTTCTATGAATGATTCTATTTCAAATAATGCACATGTTAATGCTAATATCACATCTTCTACTCAATTATAATGTGATACACTAAAACATAAAGATACCAATAAATATCCTAAGCCACCCTCAGTACGGTAAAACCTAGTTCTCACTCTTCACCTAAAGAGAATGGTAGCCCACATCCCTCTAGTAAGGTCCAAGTTACCATTACTCCTAAGGTTCAAGTGAGTACACCCCCTCTTTATGATCCAATTTTTAAATGTAGCATTCCCATGGCTAAAATTAGAAATCAAATTCAATGATTAAATGAACCACTTCAAGATACTAATGTACCATCCCAAGATATTATCACTTTAATTGATGAAGTTGGTGAATTACAACACCAAGTACATCTCCTTACCTTGGAAAATAAGGCCTATAAGTCTTGGATGGATGTCAATGATTTACATGGTAACCCTCTTCCAAAGACATTCATAATAGTTTCATTACCTAAGCACTTTTAGACACCATAATTTCCTCACTTTGATGGAATTGGAGATCCATTCATACACCTTTAATCATTTCAAAAGGATTTACCATCTCATGTGAGTCATCTGATTCTACTCAAGTTATTCTAGTAGATATTAGTGGGGGAAGCACATAATTTTTATTTCATCTACTCCCTATTGGCTCCTTGCATACATATGATGACTTAGAGGAGGCATTTCTTAGACATTACATAGTAAACATGGGCCCTCATTTCACATATGATAAACTTACAGCTTTACATCAAAATACTTCAGACCTAGTTGGTGATTATATATTATGATTCAAGAATCACATGTTAAGATTGATATACAAACCAAAAAAATTAAAGATTTAACATATCTTTATTAAAGGGATTCACCAACCTCTCCTTGATAATCTACCATATCAAACAAAGTCTTCTTTTTAGGCACTTATGTTATATAGTTATAGCTTTGGAAAATAAAGTAGGATTGATTAAGGTAGATTCAGTTGATTGGATTACTTTAGATTTCATAGTAGTATCTACATCTATATATCCTAGTACATAACATCCACCATGTCATAAACAAGATAGGAGACCACAACCAAAAAAGTATCCAATTAAGAATAAAAATCTAGTATCCATAGTACAACCTATAATATACACTATAGAGAAGAACATCAAGTCACCACTATAGTTTGATTCAAAATATGATAGCCCATCTGTCATATTATTATCACTCTTAGATAGGAGGTTAATCACATTATCTTCTACTCATCGATGAAATCCACATCTCTTACAAAAATAGTCACATCGGCCCTTTTGCAACTATCATTGTATCTATAGACATAGAGATAATGAATGTTATGGACTCATGGATTGCATTAATAGATGTGTTGATAATGGCATCATAGCATTCACACAAGTGGCACCATGATCTCCTCCACCATAGAACCATAGACCTCATTCACCCATAACTGAAGTATCTTAGTACATTCTTTCATAGGAATCATCGGTTACTCATCATGAGAGAAATATGAGTTCTAGGATAGAGCCTCATAGGAGATGTCCTATTCCACCTATTCAAAAGGTTTAGAAACTAGTAAAGTGGGAGAAGATTAAATATATAAGTGTAGTTCAAGGAGTACATAGTGTAGTTCCATAAACATATCTAGTAGAGTCATAGGCACCATAGTAGATTACTACTCATGATAAATATTTACTATGACCATATTTTCTTGGTCTTATCTCATGTAGTAATCTGTTATGGTTAATATTAAATGAACCCACATCACAGAGTATTGCTCACAACAAATATTCACTATGGCCATATTTTCTAGGTCCTATCTCATGCATCAATCCACTATGATTAAGATTAAATGAGAGTCCATCATAGGTTTTAGCTCTTGCTCATTCTATGGCTCATTCATACACATCATAATAAAGCCCACAGGGCATACAATTAAGGATAGAAAAGCCTTATTCATAGCACACAATTCCCATTACATGTCCAATCAATTTACATTTTATAGAGTCTCCATGCATAGCTATAGTTAGTACACAATAGACAATATCAGATATAAAGCATATTCTTACATAGAATGAGTAGTATGGACACTTATTCAGTTGGCCATCAAGGTTCAGATAGTGATATAGCACAAAGTGATATGATACACATTCATACTAGAATTAGTTCATAACTACACTTACTAGTGCAATGATAGAGCCAAAGGTCTAGTTATTCTTTATATTCTTGAGCCACTCTTAGGGAAGTAATACTCATAATGTGTTATCTTCCATCCCCACATACTAACAACTAACATTCCTAACTCCCAATAACTATCCATAGCCAAAAACTAGCTTATCAAAAATTTAGATCTTACAAAATCCTATTTTACCAACATTAAGCCAACTCAACCCATCCAAATAGTTTACCAATCTCAAACCATCTCAATTTATCCCAATAATTTACTAATTGCAATAACCAACATAAATTTTGCTCACATATCATCATAAACCAAATAAAGTTATTTACTTACATAAAATTTGAAATCACAAGCTAGCAAAACACTTATCAAAAAAATAATCAAATAACATATCCCAAGTACCATTTTACCAAACATATACAACCTTAAACATCAATACCAAATCAACTATTTCTAATCAGCACATTGCAATACTAATCTATTCCATAATCCATAACATAACATGCCTAAATCAAAATCAAACCAACATCCATATATATAGCTAAGTTTTCAAATACATATACATTAGATAAAATATAATCAATCATGAATGGGAATCATGCCATCACTCTCAGTCTCACACTCTCCTCTAGTACTAGTCCCATATAGCACTCAATGATCCCACACCTCTTCAAACTCCTAAATGCCTCTTACGATGACTATCTCACCCCAAAAACTAACCATGATTCTTTCATAAGTTTGTATACTACCTCTAAGGATATATGTACTTATCTATAATCCATGTACTCACTAATCCATAATTAGGTGGAGGCATCCTATGTGTAATGAAATTACTTCAAGAATTAAGTATAACAGTAGAATTATATCCAACTATGACTGAAATATATCCAAATATATGATAATAGATCAGCCACTTCGAGGGGGAAACCTCCACAAGCTTCAATAAGAGCGAAATTCACAATATGATGATATATGATTACCCACTACCTATTATATATAGTCTAATTAGGCCATGGTTACTCCATAGGCCGACCTACTAATCTAAAGAAAGCATAGATAAATGTAATATAATGTCAAAGAGGGATAAGTAAGCCACAAGTCGGCTAATACTATCCTCATACATGTGATAGGTTAGGGGCGTAGCATGCCCTTCCCCTTCAAACCAACGTTGTCCTCAATGTTGAACAACTCTGGATGTTGTTGCAAAAATTCTTCACCTTCCCAAGTTACATCTTCACTGCTTTGGTTTTTCCACTTGATCAAGTATTCCTTAATCTCTCTAGTTCTAAACCTCTTAGTACGTGTTTGGAGGGTCTTCTCTGGTTCCAAAATGACTCATCCTTCTTCATCTAGTTCTGAAAGCTCTGTCTGGGTAGAAACTTTTTGTCCAATGACCTTCTTCAAACAAGAAACATGAAATACTGGGTGTATGTGAGATGAATGAGGTAACTCGAGCCTATAAGCCACACTTCCAATTTTTTTTAGAACCTGATAAGGGCCATAATACTTTGGAGCAAGTTTATTGTCCTTTTTTTGTTGCTTCAAGGACATCTGCTTATAAGGCTACAAATGAACAAATACCTAGTCACCCACCTCAAAATTTCACTCACTCTGGTGTTGATCTGCTTGTTGTTTCATCCTATTTTGTGCCAAGGCCAAATTCTCTCTCAAACTAGCCAAAACCTCTTGTTGATGTTGAATGTGCTCTTCCACATCTCAAACCTTGGTGTGCACCTTTAATGAAGAAGTGATGGAAGGTGGATGGTAACCATATAGTGCTATAAAGGGAGACATTTTAGAAGAGGTATGGAAAGATGTGTTATATCACCATTCTGCAAGTGGTAACCATTTAACCCAATGTTCTTGTTTATCTGATACAAAACAATAGAGATACCCCTCTAAACATTTGTTAACCACTTTAATTTGTCCATCAGATTGGGGGTGGTAAGATGATCTATGAGCTAGCTGAGTACCCAAACAAGAAAATAGTTCAGTCCAGAAATTACTAGTGAAAATAGGATCATGATCACTTACAATTTTTTATAGGGTTCCATGTAATTTGAGAACTGCTTCCATAAAAATAACCACGACTATACTTGCTAAAAATGGGTGTGAGAGAGCACAAAAATGGGAATATTTTGTAAGCCTATCCACAATGACCATAAAAACATTCTTACCTTCAGAACAAGGCAAAGCAGTGATGAAATCCATGGAAACCTCCTCCCACCTTTGACTAGGAATTGCTAATGGTTGTAACAAACCTGGGGTCTTAACTATTTCACGTTTATTCTATTGGCATATCAAGCATTCTTCCACAAACTTTTGTACATCCCCCTTGAGTCCTTCCAAAAATAATTCTTTCTTAATTCTATGACAAGTTTTCAAGAACCCTGAGTGTCCCCCAAATGGAGATGCATGCAACTCTGCAATAATCTTATGCTTAAGCTCTGAATTTTTGCACAAGTATAGCCTACCCTTATACCATAGGACATTACCTTTCCATTCAAATTTGTCAGAGGATAAATTACCTTGCTAGAGATTCTAAATCAGAACCTGTGTATCCTTGTCTTACTCCCATTCTAACCTAGCTTCATCCACCTAATCTACTTGTAATATGGACATTGCACAAAGTAATGCTTCTGTGGATGCATCCCATCTAGATAGTGCATCTACTACTACATTATCTTTACCCTTCTTGTATATGATTTCAAAATCATAACCCAACATTTTGGTTACCCATTTTTGTTGTTCCTCAGATAATAATCTTTGCTCCAAAAAATATTTGAGACTATAATGATCTGTTTTCACCTTAAAGTGTCTACCCATCAGATAAGGCCTCCATTGTTTAATTGCATGAAGAATAGCCATCATTTCTTTCTCATAGACAAGTTTTTTTAGATTCTTACCTTTGAATTACCGACTTTCAAATGCAATGGGTCTTCCTTCTTGCATTAGTACTACCCCCAATCCAGACCCAGAAGCATCACATTCAACAGTGAATGTTTGTGAGAAGTCTGGAGTAGCCAAAACTGGAGTGGTGCACATAGCTACTTTGAGTTTCTCAAATGCTTTGGTGGCATTGTCATTCCAATGGAAATCATCCTTCTTTAGCAATGTAGTGAGTGGAGTTGTTATGCTTCCATAACCTTTCACAAATCTTCTATAGTAACCTATTAATCCAAGAAACCCTTGAAGGTCTTTGAGAGTTTTTGGCATGGGCCATTCCATTATCACTTTGATCTTTTGGGGATCAACTTTTACCCCTTCATGGGAAATAATGTGATCGAGGTACTCTACCTCTTGTACTCCAAAAGCACATTTAGATGGCTTCGCATAAAGTTGGTGCTTCTCTAAAACTATCAACACCTATTTCACATGTTGTAGATGTGCTTCCCATGTCTGACTATAAATCAATATGTCATCAAGGAAAACTATCACAAACTTTCTTTAAAAAGGCCTAAAAATAGTGTTCATCAAACTCTAAAAAGTAAATGGTGCATTTGTAAGACCAAAGGGCATTACCAAAAACTCATAATGGCCCTCATGTGTTCTAAAAGTAGTTTTATGAACAGCTTCCTCCTTGATTCCAATTTGATGGTACCCTGAGCGAAGATCCAATTTTGTGAAATAATTAGCACCATGCAACTCATCAATTAAATCATAAATTACTGGAATAGGAAACTTATCTTTGATGGTGTACTTGTTGAGTTCCCTATAATCTGGACACATCCTCCATGTGTCAACCTTCTTTCGCACCATGACCACTGGTGATGAATATGCACTTTGGCTATGCTTGATGATCCCTACCTCCAGCATCTCATGGACCATCTTTTCAATTTCACTCTTTTGTGCATATGGATATCTATATGGTCTGATATTTGGTGGTTAACTACTTAGAATTAGTTAAATGGCATGATCATGTTCTCTTTTTGGTGGTAGTCCTTTTAGCATGGCCCCAAAAATAGATGAGTGGTCTTCAAGAATTATTTGTAGATCAGGATGTGTAGATACCTATGTGGGTTGAACTTCTATGGAGCATAATCATGCAATAATTCCCTCTACCCCCTTTTTTAGCATCTTGGTCATCTAATGTGAACTAACCAATTGTGGAGATTTTGCATGTAATCCATATAGTTCAATTTTCTTACCTTCAGAATGAAAGCGCATGAATAGTTCTTGGAAGTTCATCTCAATGGTACCTAAGGTTTTGAGCCATTCGACTCCCAAAACAATGTCTATGTTACCCATGGGAATAACAAACATAGGAGAGTCAAGATTGTACCCACCCATAGTAAGCTTAATACTATGGAATTTGCTTGAATAATTAATAGTGCCACCATCTAAAATCATGACCTGAAATTTTGGTGTTGGGTAGATGAAACAATTCAATTGATTGGCCAACTTATGGTTTATAAAGTTATGTGTGCTCCCTAAATCAATCAACACTATCACCTTCTATTTCTTGAGGAAACACACCACCTTAAGAGTTTGTGGAGTGCTAATACCTGCAAGTGCATGATAAGATATTATACGTTGAGAATCTTCAGGTACCTCCTCTATATCTTCCTCATCATCATTAGAGGCATCATCTACTTCTTCATCTTCATTTGGTCTCAAAATATAGAATAACTTCTTCTCAGCACATCTATGTCCTTTACTCCACTTGCTATCACAACCAAAACATAATCCTTTTGCACGCTTCTCTTTAATTTATTAAGGGGTCAATCTAGTAGGTGGAGGAAATGTTGGTGATGATATGATATGATCTTTGAAGTGAGTGAATGGCTACTTCTTATTGGCTATGAATTTTTCCTCAGCTCTATGTGCTAGGATAATAGATTTAGAAATACTAAGTGGATTAAACATGCATACCTCATGTTGAATGTGGTCGTTGAGTCCACCCAAAAATAGGTCATTCAAGTTTGCTTCAAAAATTGTCTCCACATGTAAGGATAGGTTCTAAAAATGATGAATATAATCCTTGATGGAGCTAGTTTATCACAATTTTACCAGCTAGCTGAAGTAATTCTCTGTCACACTATTGCCATAGTGTAATTGTAGCTCCTCTGTAAAAACTGACCAGGTGACATTGATAGTCATATTTTTCTTTTGAGCACACAACCATCGATACCAAATGAATTAATCAGGTTCAAGATACAAGGATGCCATGGTAACCTTCTGTCCACATGGAATCTGATGTAGATCAAAAAAACTCTCCATTTGGTTGAGCCAATTGACTGGATTTTTTCCATCAAATTTGCGCATATCCACCTTTGGTAATAGGTTCTTCTGTGGCCATAGAGTTGGATTTGAAGTAGACTGGTTAGGAGAACCACCTTGTTGGGTTTGTGAAATAGAGTTAGTTTGATGATTTGACTGATTAATGTTCAAAGCCTTCATGATATCTCCCAAACTATCTTGTATGGATTGCATATTAGATTGTATGTCTTGCACCTCACTCTGAATGCCTTGCACACTATAGTCAAGATGGCTCACTTTGTGATCTATGTCAGAAAACCCTGGTATAAAGGGTCTATTACATCCCCCTTCTGACTCCATCTCATCCTTTTTAGGAGTTTTACTTGGAGTTTCAGCACCCTTTCCTCAGCCCCGAGTTTGTGGATCTGCCATAAAAGGGTTTTATGATGTCGACCCTTATTGACACTTTTGACCCAACTTTGACCAAGTGATTTTGGAATTCTTTCAGCCTCAAATCAAAATATACAAAGAACAAACCGTAGCCAAAGTTTTCTAATATTTCCAAAAATGTAAACAACTCAGAAAAATTCTTTGAATTGCGCACTATAGAGTAATTTTATGAAAAACCATAAAATAGCGATAAATTTTGAAAAACATATCCAAATGAGCTGAGATTTTAATGGAAGATTAATGTCATGATTTCTCACCTCTAGTAAAAAAATTTCAGAGAAATTCTTAACCGTTTTTTATATATTTCAAAATTTAAAAATTTAGTGTTTCTCCCACAAGATTGCCCAAATCGCAGCTCTGATACCACTTGTAATGAAATTACTTCAAGAATTAAGTATAACAGAAGAATTATATCCAAATATGACTAAAATATATCCAAATATATGATAATAGATAAGCCACTTCAAGGCGCAACCTCCACAAGCTTCAATAAGAGCAAAATTCACAATATGATGATAAATGATTACCCACTACCTCTTATATATAATCTAACTAGGCCATGGTTACTCCATAGGCCAACCTACTAATCTAAAGAAAGCATAGATAAATGTAATATAATGTCAAAGAGGGATAAGTAAGCCACAAGTCAGCTAATACTATCCTCATACATGTGATAGGTTAGGGGCGTAGCATATGCCTATCTAGCTCAGCCTTCAACTCATCTCTCTCACCCACTTTTCTAGCATATATAACTTTAGCTATAGTATCCCTATTAAAAAAATGAGCATAAATTCCAGCTATAATTATCACTCACTCTATCAAACCCTCCTCCATTGCATCATCAAGAACACACCATGTCAACTCTTAGAGTGTCAAGAAAATGATGGTCTCTTAAAACCCATCATATGCACCTCTTCCCTCAGTAGGTGATTCATCGTGATCTCATCCCACTCCACCTACACACAAAATTACAACACTAAATTAGACATGCATTTTCAAGACAAGCTAAAAAAATCACAAACTTGTACATAATTCAAATGTTAATCAATGCTTACCTCCCATCATCTGAATCGACGTAGGATCCTCATACTTGGGGGCATCCCCTCTACCAATGAGATATAATGAATCCCATCGATGCCTTATCCACCATGTCATGTATGCCTTTGTGCATCCAACATCATCTACATTAAGAATATCTATAGCCACATTTTGTGCATCCAAACGTAATGTCAATAACTCAGCTTTAGTAAGCCTCCCACAAGTGTTTACCCATACTAGTGCTCATGTACTCCTCACCCACACCCATATTATAAGGGGCATATCCTATGGTAACCCAAACTATCTAGTCACATTCTCATACTAAAAGTGCTCATACACTCTAACCTAGTGGTCATGTAACCAACAATTGACCCTCATATACCAAAACTACACTCCATCCTTGGGCCACCCAAAAAATCCTCTATAAGGCCTCCATATGATATCTCAAGCCACCAATCTATCTAAAAATCATCTGTAGTGATCTATCCCATTAGATTAGATAGCTAACATACTCATCTACTGATCTCTAAATAGCTATGGAGGTACCCACCTCTCCCTCAGTAATCCCATAGACCACACAACCACTATGTGCTCATAAGCCTAACAATGTAATAAAGTAATTACAGTCACATCACCACTGAATGCCTCTTGAGTAAACCTATAAAGGTACTTGTATAAATGGGCAAGCATAGTCCTACCCCATGAGAACATAATGCCATACACCTCTATACTATGCATGATCCTATGCATCATGTATGCAATCGACATCCCACTCCCATCAAAAATAATAAATGAAGCCAACAATATGGCCAACCACTTCCATAGATGTGGAACACTCAACTATATAATAACTGATAATAATACATCACTATCACTACCTCTCTTATGTATGCCTGAGGGCACACCAACAAAATATAAGGATGCATGATCAATAACATTTGTGCCTATGTCATCCTATAATGTCACCCACCTTCCACTAACCAAAAAATACAAAATATGGTACACATTCTCTAAAGTAATTATAATCTCTCTAGTAAAAAGTTAGAAAGTACATGTGTTTGCATTCCACCTCTCAATAAGATGGTAATTAGATATCTATCCCACTACACAGTGCTTAGGTCACACACATGACCCAACCCTACCCTATCCATCACAACTCTCTCATCAGTTGACAAAGGTAACAATCTTAGGGTCTCCATCACTTGGCCTCTATGGAACTTCCTCATCCATACCTCACCTTGGAAAAACACTAGCAAGTGGTATATATATTAGTCAACCATGCCAAAGAAAATAGCTAAGCTACACAACAATAAGAAACAACTTAGAAACTCAAAAACCTAGCCCCAATGAACAATAATGCTAAAAAAGGACACTAACACTAGACAACAACATCAAAACCTAGATAGCAGTGTTAAACACTAGATAAGAGTGCTGACTCTTGGATAGGAGTGCTAGAACTAGTGGAAATTTCCTAAAAAACATCAAAATTGCTCAGAAACATCAAAAATAGACTTCCAAATAGGGAAAAATTAAATGTTTTAACTACTTACCAGGGTAATCTTCCCACCAAACTCAATCTAGGCTAACAACTACTCAAATTGGGTTTTGATAAGTGTTCATCTCTTCATCACATCTTCTACTCTAGAGCTCCAAAATCTTAACCTAGTCAATGCACAAATGAATTGAGAATCAATCTAATTATCTTATATCAAACACCTTTCTCATTCAAAGTAAAATACCATTTTTCCTATAAGATTAACCACATAGATCTATTTTACAAACCATTTTGTTCCACAGAATCATAATAATGATACCTTTGATATCACGAGTCTTGTTCTCTTACTACATCATTTGTGTACTATGACATACATATCTCTATACCAATTTTTACCTAGACATACAATTTGGTCCTAACCAATCAAAGACTCATTCAACTATCAAACAATTCAGCCTAACCAATCAATAGCTTGTTCAAATTTGAAAATAACTCTATCTAGTCAATCAAGCAACTTCTCAATCAATTCAAATTATACAAACCTCACTTTTATCATTACGCCACTAGTCATCACTTTTAGCTCAACCTATTCTATCACAGATGTCATCCCTCTCCCTAAAAATGGGGCATCATTCCTACTATTCCTATTACTACACTTATCTAACATGTCTATCCACTCTCATAGATGGATGTACCATGGTTCATACACCTCCAGTATTTGGATTATTAGATTCAGCTTAGACTGGTTAAGATATACAGTGATTTAGATTACATGGGTCACTTAGCATTACTTAGGACATTCAAATGTATACACCTTTAGTTTATAGATACACCATGATTCTTACACATCCAGTAGTCAAATTATCAAATTTAACTTAGACTAGTTAAGATATATAGTGATTTAAATTACTTGGGTCACTCAACATTACTTAGCATATTCAAAAGGACATACCTCAATTTATAGATACACAGATTAGTTAGATCTATAATGGTTCAAATTATATGGATTTATAGTGACTTTTATATATATTCAGTTGAGATACTAGATTTGGGGGCATGTACATTACTACACATCTCATACATTAAACTTTATATAGTATGACACAACTATAAGACTAGATAACAAATTATAGGCATAGTATAGAGCACATTATTTTGATCTCAAATTTTACAAATGGGACATAGCATGATATTTCATTTCAAATATGGTTATATAGATTTATAGACTATACATACACATCACTCACATACCATATTTGGGGGTATGGCACAGATGTTCATGTTCTTCACCATCCAAGATTATACAAAGTGGAATGGAAAGACATGACATTATCTTCTTGCACATTTACTGGAGTTTCATATTACACCCAACTATACCCAAGTTGTCACCAGGTTGGACTATATGATCATCTATAGCAGTTGGTCCATAACATTACCTAGACCCAAACAACATGAGTTTGTGTGGGATAGAGGATATACATTAGTTTTGGGCCTTTGAGTATTTCTTAGTTCTAGTATAGATATTCAGATTAGGGTCATGATAGATTTTTTTCTTCACAGCATATAGATTCTATACACACATTCTAGATTACATGAGTTTATGTGAGACAGAGGATAAACATTGGTTTTGGGCCTTCAAGAATTTCTCATTCCAATTAGATTTAACACAAGGGGCAAGCATTACCTTCCTTCTCCATGTTATACAGACTCCACTTTCATATTTAGTATAAGGGGCATCCATTTTAGGGATTCCTTCTTTATCTAGGAACTATTTAACTCTCTATCCACTTCCTTGGATAGGAAGTGAATTGGACCCTTTTTTAGCACATTTATCTTCATGCAGGTAGGTTCAGGTACACATTTTCTTTTCTTTATATTACTCTAGTACTTCATTTCATTGTATCACTACATTAAAAGGGGGAAAATGTATACACCCTAATTGGTCAAGAAACCACATATATCATATCTTTTCATGGTCCTTTCATAAGAGACTCCGAATGGAGAATAACATTTAGGTAGGTCTTTCATTTTTGTCATCTTGGTCTTATTCTATACTTGAGTCACCTTTTTGATTATTTATAGTCATCTCAAGCCTTTCAAATAGTCATTCCACCTCAACCAAGTCAGGTTTTTTATCCTCTTTCCATCCCCTAGGTCCTGAGACTATAGGATAGGAGCATTGGGGTTGGACCATAGTGCTAGTGCCACTAGTGTCCATTTTCAATGCTCTTGTCCAGGGCTATTTTTGAGTTCTAACAATTAATTTAATTTACTTAATGAGATATATCCCTTTCTTAGATTCATCCTTAAGTTTCCCAATGTTGGCCAAATGCAAATAAATATCTCAAAATTTAAATAAATAGTCTCCTATATAAAGGACTTCAAAAGGCATTTTATATCTAGCATTTACTACTTTGGCACATTAGACATAATAAAAATTAGTCAATAGTATAACTCAACATTTTTTATCACACATAAACTTGTATGCTTGATCAAGGAAGGGCCTAGGTGAAAGTCATTATTGCATCTATTATGCACAATGATTATGCATATTCCCTAAGGGAGAACTACATTTGATCTGAGACCCTAGCTTGAGGGCTAATATAGGTAGCGATTAGGACAATAGGAATTCTATATTGTGCAATCATTCTTCCCCTAACCTAGTTTTCCCCCCTTTTGATTTTAAGGCATTTTTTTTTTGTATGTGTGTAGGTGAATACATGGTTTTGGATATTAAAATGGACCTACAATAATCTCTATTGACCTTCAATCTCTAAAATTTGGTACACAATCTCACACTGACCTACCAAACAAAACCCAAAAATCTCATATCCTTAGGACAATATTGGTAGAGGTAGAATTAAATGTGACACTCCTATCCACTTTCGGTGCTCTTGTTTGATCATAGAATGAAGGCTAGATCTAGATTCTAGATAGTGTCCTAGTCTTGCATCTCAATTTCTAACTCCTAAATCATTCATTTTAGTCCATTTTCAGATAAGTTTACTTTTCTTCATCATACAAATTATTTGATAAAAATATATATTTTTCCATATTAAAATAGATTTTCCCCATTAATCTAGACCCCTTATTATTTAATAACTAAACACTAGTTTCCCAAAAATAATAAAATAACTATTATGAAGTTGATAAACTAAATAAGGTATCTCAAGAATAATGCAATTCTAAGTTCTTAAATAGCTGAAGAAGCATAATAGAGACTACAACCAACCTAAAAAACAAACTACAACCAAAATTTAAAAAATGATTTAAGGATATTTATAGGATCTAGACCTTCAAGTTGGTTATAGAGAATTATGGAGATCATAACAATACTATATAAAGACTCATGGACACCATATGGTTTGTTCAATCTTTCCAAGCATCCTCAAACCATGTCATAGTCATATTATAGCAAGGTGAACACTAAAATATCATTAAATTCAAGAGTTGTAAATATGAAGACATATCATGCAAATCAAGTAACAAGTTGACATATTCAAAAGTTATCAAGATAACTTAAACACTGCCAAGACACATGAAATGCTTTATACATAGGTTGTTGTATACAAAAAGATAGTGTGTGAGGCTTAGAGAAATAAAATAAGTCAATATGATATCAAGAGAATTTGAGGGATGTTTAAAATGTTTATGAAGGTCTCCAAATCACCAAAAAGGATAACATGATTACCAAATACCTCCATTGCTTACAAATGTACACTTATAACAATGAATAATATTATCATATTCATGAGGTTCTTAAGGAATCATGGTATGTTGTATGGTGATGGAAAATATGATATAAGAATTCAATATGAATGGTAAGAGAGTTTTAAATAAGTTTTTTATAGCCTCATAAAATCCAATTCAATTTTCTCAGACCTAAATACAAATATACAACATGAAAACATAGTATGTTTATAGTACACAATCAACATTTATGGGCTAGTTTTAAGAAGGTTGAAGTTTGGGGAACCTACACATGGAATTAGCCTCTAAAAATTGTTAAAAATCATAATTATATACTAAAAAATCCTTAAATAACATTGTTAAGGTATTACCATAGTTATAAGTGCTTATTATTTTGACACAGTCCCTTGTCTCATGACAGTCATGATGAAGCTAGAAGAGGTCCTTGGAAGGTTTTCAAGGTTTGGAAAAGGGTTAAAAATTCATTGAAGTATTGAAAATAATGATACAATGTTTTTAAATCTCCATACACATTTTTATATTGGATAATGCTCCTTTTAAAATCAAACCTACCCTTGAGGGTTAAAACAAGCAAACATGTATGTCTATTATGCTAGGAGTGATGACATCCATGTGGGTTTTGAGTACTTCAAGAGATAAAATAGATTTTAGAAGATTAATTAAGAGTGATAATAAAATATAGACACTTCATGATTCATAATAGTTTAGTTTAGTATAGTAAAGTCAACGAAAATCCATACAAACACACACACACACATAAGTAGTCAACCCTATAGGCAGTCTTAAAAGGCATCAAAACAAAATGGAGTTTGGGAAGAAAAATTAGGTAATATGGGGTTAAATTTAATTTAAAATAGTGTTTTTTAATCCCTCATATCCAACTATAGTCACATTAGACCCTGTAACTCAGTTTTGGCCAAATAGGCCTAAAGCTAGCCTTAAGGCCTATAAAACCAAAAGGCATTTACAGTCCCTTTCCAATGAAATATGAAATAATGAGATGATTAAATTATATTTTAAAGGTACCATGAAGTTTTATTAAATAAAATAAGAGTAGGATAAAAGTTCATTTTGGTCCATAAGGAGAAATTCAAATTCTACAGTCAAGACACCCATTCAAACCACCTATTGAAGTGATTGTATCTTTTACAGAATGAAGAGTTTGGCCAAATTATCTGAGTATTATATGATAAAGCTTATGCACTTATAATTAATAAAATATTTAATTATTTCTATGGGATGTACTTTATGAGAAAATTTTAAGAGCATAAGCATGTCCAAAATGCAATCAAAACCCTACAGGGAAACTTCATTACGTATGTATCTTTTATTACCTTTTGCATGGGAACCCAACATTATCAGTCAATTTAATGGGGTATATAAAATAAATATTCATTGTAAATAATTTTGGGTTTGGATGTCTATAATTTATGAACTATTAATAAGAAGTTTCACCTTCAAAACCCTCCCAAACCCTCATAAGGACCTATTTTCAGAAAAGTCAATTTTATTGCAATAAAAACCTCATAAATCAAATTAAAACATATTAAAAAATAAATTAAAATTATATGGGTTCCTATAAATGGTAATTTTATATACGTAACTATGTGTACATGGTATAAAAAAGAGTTTTTTGAAGAAAAAGTGTTGAAAGGAGATGTACAAGGTAGTTTCATGGATTCCAATCCATGGAGAGTGAAGTTTGGAACTTTTTATTCTTTATAAATACATTATATGGTAAAAAAATACCTATAAGTTCCTCTACTAACTCATTCAAAATCTCTATTTTGTATAAATTCAAGCTACATTGACCTACTCAACCATTTTAACTAGTTGCAAGTGTTTCTTCATTAAAAGGACATAATTCATGATATAAGAATTTTATTTAGGCCTAAATATCACCATATTTTTAGTTTCTAATATCTTCATGTAGTTTATAAGATATATTAGGTACAAGAAGTTAGTCTACTAGGCCTATTTGGCCTATTATGCCTATTTGATCAATCAAGTCAAGTAAAGAATGGTGTAGAAGGGATAATAAATGAGTTGATACATAATCTCCATGTCACATATCTAGTCTTCATGTGGATTTATCATTCACATTCAATCTTAAAGTTATAATTCATGTAAAGGAGTGCTTAATAAGGAGTTAACTTGTCTTAAAGGCCAATCACTCTAAGTTGATTGATCATGAGTTGACTAGCAATCATGCATATTCCATGATTTTCATGCAAGAGAATACATTCACTTATCTTAGTCTCATTTTAAGTGGAGTTAAATAACCATGTAATGGAATGTCATGTTGGATAAGGAGATTTTATCATTCAAATGGTCCCACCATGTTGTTTCTAAAACCAAAAGGAGTTCATGCAAGGCCTTAGACACAAAGAGAAGTATCAAGGACTATTGATAACTATTGTAAGAAAAAATTGATCTAAGTTAATGATCAGATGTCTTATTCCTCTCTCTTATATGCTAATCTCTTAGATTATTCTCTTCTCATGTCTATATATTGAGGCTTTTAGGCATATTTTTGAGATCCCTCTCTGGGGCATGATGAAACTCTAACAAGATTGAGCTTTGTAACCTTTTGAGATGAGTAAAATGACTATTTTTAGATTCTTATATATAGTTTTAGTGTGTTATATTGGTTTTATTTGCACATGTGGTAGTATTTACTCCATCGACAGGTCCTAATCTCACCTAAGTACTAGTATGCCATCTCATGCAGGTCATATATAGTGTTTGATGTTGATTTACTAAGCTAACAATGGATATATTCACTGGTTAGTGCCTTTAATCAAGGCTATCATCATTTCTCTCATGCTTAAATCAATTAATGAAACCTCTATGTGAAATACTATTACATAATAATCCTTTGGAGTTATATATTTATTCATTACATTGCTCATTAGTTTTTTATGAGTTTAAATAGAGTGGATGAACTAGAAATATAGGTTTATCACCATTAGTAGAGTAGATTCCCTTTTAGTTATCCTTCCAAACATTTTCATCCCAAAATACAAAGTAGGTTTTTGTAATCAGAGCATAAGTAATACATTATATGAATTATCTTCATAAATATAGAGGTCTGGTCTAAGTACAAGTGTCCCACACCTTGGACCATTTCAATGTTAATCTATATGTGAAGGAGATTGAAGAAATATACCTTCAATATGGTACTACTTGGGTTACTCACAAATAAAAATAGATGTAATTGGGGATCCTAAGCCCAATTAGGTATTGGGTCCCATTCAACATTAAACTTAGTTCTAATCAATATTTGAACCTTTGATTAGGTCTTGCACTTTACAACACACTACTCTCTTTGCTAATCAAGGGTTGAAATCCTAATTAGCATTAGGAAATTGAATTTTTAAAAAGTGAAATTTTTAAATGTACACGTGCCTTCCAAAATGTCAATTAGGTTTGTGAGGAAATTTTTTATCCCAATTTAGTATTTTCTAGATATAATTTTTCTCAATTATCCATTCTTCAAACCATCTACATTATTAAAAATCTTTTTTTGGCCTATAAATTTTGATGGTTTAAATTTTTTGGAATGTTTTTCACAATAAAATCTATTCACTTTTTCATCTGATTTTTTCCAAACTTTTCTTTAAGTGTAATATTCTAATTTTTTATCTTTTTACAAGCAAAAAGGAGAAAAGTGGAAGGAAAGTGGAGAGATTTTGAAGGGAAAACATCAATGATATTTTGGAGGAAAAATATCACAATAAATTTCAAAATGAGGGTCATTCCAAGGGTTGGCTCATTTTTCCTCTGTTGGATACATTGTAGACTAGTCATTTTATTTATTTTTCTCTCTCACTCTCTTATTCCTTACCATTATGCTACCAAAATTGTAATTGAATGTAAAATTTAAACTCAAATTTGTGTTATCCAATAAAAAATATTATTAATACAATTTTTGTAGTGGTTATCTCATTTCTTTCACATGTGATATGGTGGTTTTCTTATTCTTCTTCTAGATTTATGTTCCTTAGACTTTGGCACTAGTTTCCATTCATGGTTTTGTGAATGCTACCCAAACATGGATTAGTTAATGGTATTTATTCATTTAAAAAGATATGATATTATGAGTTTTATTATCTTTTTACCCTTTTATTTTTCATTTGTTATTTATCTATTGGCTAGAGTTAGTGTAGGATCCAAATGCAATTCATTTTAAATGATAAATATTGATTATAATTTATGTTTAATTTCATTTTTATCTCATTATTACATTATGGATTATTTATAATTCAATGAATAAACATTGAAATCATCCTCACTCCTATTTAGTCAAAATCTATAAATGTTGATTTTAATCATTTTAGTAAATATAAATTCAATTTCATTTTATTTCCTAAAACACCTAGTGAGAACCCACATAAACGAAACACCTAAAACTTGAATTTGCCTCTAAATCCATCAAAATATCATAAAAATGATCAAATTAAGTTAAATATTCCAAACCATCTAGCCTCTTGAATTAGAATAGTTCCATGTATCCCAGCTAGGTCACCTAATATATCACCACTTAGAAATAAAATACTTTGAGGAGACCCTACATGCCTCCTTTTAAGAGAGGCTAGATAGGTGACTATCCATTCTTATATTTGGTGTGTTGAATGACCCATTAACACTTATGATCTACTATTGTTAAATTTATGCTTTTCTTATATTTTTCATATCAATTATTAATCACATTCAACTAAGACAAATCCATAGTCAACTAACTCAAGTAGCCTATGTTACAGTCTAAAAATAATAGTCCTATATAGAAATAATTTTAGATTCTATTATTGATCTTGAGAATGAAAATATGTGTGTGTGTGTGTGTGTGTGTGTGTGTGTGTGTGTGTGTGTGTGTGTGTGTGTGTGTGTGTGTGTGTGTGTGTGTGTGTGTGTGTGTGTGTGTGTGTGTGTGTGTGTGTGTGTGTGTGTGTGTGTATGTATGTATATATATTTAGATATGTATATATATATATATGTATGTATATATATATATATATATATGTATGTATATATATTTATATGTGTATATATATATATGTATGTATATATATATTTATATATGTATATATATATATATATATATATATATATATATATTGTTTTCCACTTTCAAATATTTAATAGATATATTTGTTTAAGCTAAGTAATTTTATTCTTAGTGTTTTCAAAAAATACCTTTCCATATTTATCAATTTCTAAAATTAGAATTGTTATTTATTGTGCATCTTTATCATTTTGATATATATCTAGTTTTACACCTATTAACATCAAAAATATATTGTTAAATAAAAAATAAGGTAAAACATATTAATGAACCCATAATTTTTGAGTATTTCTTTTATAACTTTTGTCCTAGGGTTTTAGATTAATTTTTATTTCTATTTGATTTTTTTAATTTCCATTTTATTTTTTATTTTATTTCCTCAAAACTATGTTCTAGGAGTTTTGAAAATCATAATAGTTATCGTTATGGATATAGTGATCTGTAATTTTACCTAAGCCATGGTGGGAGGGGTATTACCCCAATACTCAAGCCATGAGATAACAATATATACATATTTTAGTTTTCATGTACCTCATGGTATATAGGAATCACTTAGGATTTTGTCTTACAAGCATAGGAATCCTTCAATTATTTATTATTGTATCTCACCTATGAGTGATTAGCCCTAAGAAGCTATTATCAATGTACCCTATATATATATGATAATGTGGAAATGGGATTATGGAATCCTCCATATTTAGTTCCCTTTGGGTCATGTTCACTATTTTATGACTAGCATTAGTATATTTTAGATCCTACAAAATAAATACACCTTGAATAGTTACACCTCTCATTCCCTTTACAATTCAAAAGTTTCAATTTTAATAAAATCATAGTAATAATGCATGAATTTTTATTACATATATTGAGGTTCATTATAATAGTCCATATTACTTTCCAAGGTTTTATTTGGAATCTTTATATTTTGACATTAATTACATTCAAAATTAACAAGAAGACTAAAATTAATAATGTGCAATATCAAGACTTCCTAAATTCATAATGTTGCCATAATAATCCTAAGATATAAATATCATTGAGTTAAAAAAAATCAAGTATGACTTGGGAACTATAATAATTTTACATTTAGAATGTTATAATGCATAATACAGACCCTATTGATAGATGTATCATGACCATTGAACTCAATAAGTCTAATACATATCAAGTGGATGAAGTTGATGACAAAGAATTCATTGAATACCTTAATACCAACCCACATAATAGTGTTGCATTATTATAAATTACATTGCATGAATAAAGTAAAACATATCAATTTCTTATTCCCACTTTAGGTTTTCTAATTTCAACTAGTGCTTCTATTCATATATAATCACCTAAAGTTACATATGTACCATCATCCTTATGTGTTGGTACATCACAAGGATTTTAACATCTTCATATGTTTAATTCTACAAAGGCATCATACACACTGTTGACATTGGAAAGTGCACCCAGTGGCAGGAGAATGGATTCCTACCCTCTCCCCGCAACATGGAAACCCCTCTCTCGCCTGTGGGGTGGTGAAGCAGGAGAGGAGAGTCTCTAGGTATGGGCTAGTTCCCTCTGATGTATCTTGCTTGTTCCCGGTAGCGTAAAAATATAGGTATATAGGTATACTGGGGGGGATGAAAAGAGAGAGAGAACAAGCATGAAAACAAATAGCCTACTCTAAAAGAGGTGATACACCAAAAATAGGTTGACCTTCCACATCCACTCTCAAAATCAAATAAATGCAACATACATACACTAAAACTTAGCAGAAAAGACCAGGTTGCTGGGATGACAGGGAGGTTCCAGTGAAAGATATAGGAAACAGGGACTCACCAAGATGCTATGGAATGCATATTGTAAGTGACCTCCTTTGTTTCTGCACCCTAGATAGAACTCTTCACTTATAAGCTGCAAACTAACATTCTGTAGATCGCTGATACATTAGTATTTAAAACCTGTGAGAGCATTTAAAAGGAAATGATTGAGCACAAATTAAACATATAGAACATACACAGAGTATCCATCCAAGAAAGAGGTAAAAATTGTATTTATTGATTCAAGTGGGGAAAAATGCAGAGCTGTGCTCTTCACAAAATTGTCAGAAGATCCTTTAAAATGACCAAGTCTGCGTATTTATATCAGAAGAGATAAGAGAAGTTTCATTAGGAAGAGGGACAACACTGTTGATGATGTCATAAGTCTGCCAATACCATGCTTATTGCCTCATTTTACGTGTTAGTCACTCTCCTCATTTTGCATGCCAGTTTACTTTAGCAGTTGGGCAGGTCTTTTCCTGTGTTTTGCGGCCCTTTTTTGCTGCTTCCTATTGTGGGCAGCAAATTTGCTGCCTGTTACATGTGGTCGGCCCTTTCTCCTTCCCCACTGTGGGTGGGGGTTTTCATTTCTGCCACCTTCGAGCAGGCTTTTCCTTTTCCCCCACCGCGGGCGGGCGCTGCTCATTCGCCGCCTTCGGGCGGGGTTTTCATTTTCACCGCCTTTGGGCAGTGTTTTTTACTTTCCCACCTTCAAGCAGGCTTTTCTACTTTGCCACTTGTGGTGGGTGCTGGGCATTCACCACCCTCGGGTGCCGTTCAGCCGTTCGCTGCCCTCAGGTGGCGTTTGGTCGTTTATTGCCCTCAGGCAGTGTTCAGCCATCCGCCTGCGACTTTGACTGATCAACAAATTGGTGACTCATAGGGGAAGCATGCTTGCTATGCTTAGAACCCAGTTGCCTCTGAATATCCATTGGGTACGAAGTCGGATGGTGACTTTGAAGAGAGTTCACAACAACCTTCGAGATCCCAAAATCAAATACACAGAATTTACCCCCAAACAAAGGGAAACACACAAAGCTAAAAAAAACAACTAACTATGCAAACTGCACTTTAGGGAAAACAAGGAAAATTATGTACAACCAAACCAAAATTTAGTGGTAATGCTTTAGATGTATCCCATTGATTGGGATATGCAATTCTTCAGCATCCAACTTGGAGAGCTGAAACGCATTATGCTGCTTGCACTGAGTAATCATGTAAGGACCGCTCCAGAAGGCATCAAATTTTGCATGTTTTCCAGGGTTAGCTCTATCTTCATCCCATTTTAGGACAATGTCTCCTTCAACAAAACTTTTTGACAAAAATATCTTGTCGAAATGTCTTTTCACCTGTTGTTGGCGACTAATCATAGAGACCATGGCCCGATTCCTTACCTCTTGGAGCTCCATTAGTTCACACAATCTGACATCTATGTTGCTTCCTTCTTCTAGCTACAGCTAATGAGTGAGGTCTAGTGCTGGAAATTTGAGTGAGATAGGAAGCCTTGCTTCCCTTCCATACACAAGTGTATATGGAGAATTTTCAATTGATCTTTTCAGAGTAATTCGATCGGCCCATAGAGCTATTTTCAACTTGGCATGCCAAGTTTTCTGATTTTCTTCCATGGTCCTTTTTATAATCCTGATCAGATTTTTGTTAGTGGACTCAGCCAGCCCATTCCCCTGTGGGTAGTAATTTGATGAAGTGCTGAGGTATATACCATACCTTAGCACCCATTCACTAGTTTTGGTTCCCAAAAAAGCCAAGGCGTTATCTGAGATTATGGTGGCTGGGACCCCAAACCTTGTCACTAAATCCTCATAGAAATCTAGGACTGCGCTCTTGTTCACTTCTTTCAAAGCAATGGCTTCCACCCACCTGGTGAAATAATTTGTAGCAGTCAAGACCCATTTGTGTCTGGCACTGGAGGGAGGATTAATCATCCCTATGAAATCTAGGCCCCACTACATGAATGGTTGTTCAACTTGAATGGGCTGTAGGGGCATGGTAGCCAATCGCTGCTTTCCATCAAAGAGTGCACACTTCTGGCACTTCCTTACCCAGGCATGGGTATCCTTGAAGAGAGTGGGCCAAAAATAGCTAGCTCTCATTATTTTTGTTGCTGTGGTTCTAGGGGAAAAATGGCCGCCTATTGGCCCATCATGAAACTCAGCCAATACCTTGTTAGCCTAACTGGATTCAATTCATCTCAAGAGAACCCCAAAGAGATCCTTCCTAAATAATACTCCATCAATCAAAACATAGGGAAGGGACTAAAGTTTAAAATACCTTCTTTCGACCTTACCGAGACCCTGTGGACATTTGCCCGTAAGAAGGAAATGCCTCATGTCCAACGTCCAATCTCTTATGATAGCTGGTTCTTCTGTAGTGGCTACGTCATGGATCAGCAAGTTATCTTCACCCCTTTGCCTCAAATCTGCTACTAGTTGTTCACACAGGCCCCTTCCTCTCACCAACTTGGTGATTTTAATGTCTATATTGTACTCCATCACTTTGGTGATCCATCCCGCTCTTTTTTCGTTTAAGTCTCGATTGGTCAAGAAATCCTCGACACCAGGATGTAGAACCATGAGATGGATCCTATTGTTTGATAACATATATCTAAATTTCTTCAAGCTGTGCACCACTGCCAAGACTTGCTTCTCCACGTAGGTATACCTAATTTTGAAGTCCTCTAACCCTTAGCTGAAGAAGGTGAGTGGTTGCTTGAGTTCATTACTATTTGCTTGGGTAAGCATAGCAGATATTACTTCTCCATTGCTGAAGGTATAGAGATTGAGGTCCTTATTGAAGTTAGGGCTGATTAGAGTGGGAGCCTGGGTCAAAGCCTATTTGATAGCTTCAAAGCTATCTTTTCTTGGTGTTTTCCATTTGAATTCTTCACCCTTCCTTAGCAAGGAGGTTAGGGGTTTAACTATTTTAGCAAAATTCAAAATGAACCTTTGAATGAAATTTATCTGGCCAAAGAAACTCTACAGGCCTTTCTTGTGCTTTGGTAGGGACATCTCCAGGATGGAGCAGACTCTTTCAGGGTCAATAGACAAAACTTCCTTAGACACAATGTGGCCAAGAAGTTTCCCCTCATGAACCACAAATACACATTTCTTTGGATTTAGGGAGATGCCAAATTCCCTGCACCTCTCAAAAATCTGCCTGAGGTGCTTCATATGCTATCTAGCCTCCTTGGAGAAAACCATTATATCATCGAGGTACACCAGCACATTCTTATTTATCAAACCACTGAAAGCCATGTCCATGGCTCACTAGAAAGTAGCACCAGCATTGGATAGCCTGAAAGGCATTTTTTGGTAGGTGAGCGTTCCCCATTTAGTGGTGAAGGTTGTTTTGTATTGGTCGCAGCCCCACACCAGAATCTGATTATATCCTGAATAACCATCCAGGAGGGAGAAACGTTCGGAACCAGTTACCTTTTGGAGGATCTGCTCCATGTTCAGAAGGGGATAATGATCTTTTAAAGAGACTTTATTAAGGTCTCTAAAGTCGATGCACATCCTGATCTCCCCATTTTTCTTTCTAACTGGAACCAAATTGGCCAACCATGAGGAATGTTTGATCAGAAATATAATGTCGAACTCAATTAACTTGACCAATTCTTTCTATATAAGGAGCTCGATCATCAGATTAATAGGTCTCTATTTTTATGTGACTGGTTTTGCACCTTCCTCTAATTCAATGGTGTGCTGGGTGAGTCTTGGATCAAAACCTTTCAAGTCGCTATAGTTCCAGGTGAAGACATCAGCAAACTCCTGACACAGCAGAATGAAAGCTTGCCTTTCTTGAAATGTGCAGACCTTATCGAGTGCCAGCAACTTATCCTTGAAGATTTCAACTTTTTCATAATTCTCCTCTTTGGTAGTGATGCATGCTTTATCATCTCTTAGTTGGTCCTCTCCATTGAAAATACTTTCAAGTGTGACCAGACCCTTAGGGAGTTTATTGTTCTTCAATTGAACAATCTGATTTCCATATTGCTACAGCAATTTTGCTTGATTGTGGATCACAAACTCAGCTTCCTCTTGCAGGAAAAGAGCTATCTACTAGTTGTTTTTGAAGACCTGCCAATTTGTAACATTGTCTGGAATTGAAGGCCGAACCACCACTTTTAAATGGCACAAACCACAATCCCTGCTTATTTCTTTTGAAACATCAAATTGGGCACCAACAACTGCCAACCTGTCAGCCTGCTTATTCTGTTCTCTGGGGATCGAGGTAATGTTAAGAGCAAGGAAATCTTCCATCAATTCCTAGACTCTATGCTTGTAAGACTTCAGTAAGGATTTCTTGGTCAGGTTTAGGCCTCTTATTTGGTTCACAATTAATTCACTGTCCCCTAGGATTTGCAACTTCCTGATCCCCTTCTTTCTTGCCCACTCAAGTCCATGAATCAAAGACTCATATTCTGTAATATTACATGTGTAAGAGAATTAGAAATGGAAAGCTGAAAAGTACCTTTCTTTAGAAGGGGAGATTAACATTGCCCCACCACCAGCGCTTAGTTTACTTCTGGAACCATCGAAGTATAGCTGCCATAGGCCAAGGTCTTCTTTGTTCTCCTTCATTATATTGGGCATGACGACACTTTCTTCATGCAAGCAATAGACACCAAGGTTTGCCTCCTCAATAAACTTATAGGGATCATGCTCGAAGTTATCACTTCCCCACTCATCCAAGAGTAGATTTGTGACTCCTTCAAGAGCAAAAGATGAGGACTTGTCCATTTGAGAGTCTTCTGGATCAATGATAGTGTAACTGGCATTCACTACCTTGGGTGAATAGGGCTCTAGGTGGTCCTTGTAGAGTGGCTCATATTCAATTTTCACTTTGGTCCCGTATTTGGTTCCGAAAACTAGATATGACCAATTCGCTGCTAGATAACCACCTATTTTAGACGTAAAGTCCCTAGACAAACAGATTGCAAAATATGGAGGAACGTCCACTACCACTATATCTTGGGGGATTGAGAATGTCAGGCAGGCATGCAATGTTAAACTCAATCCTTTCAAGATCTTGACTATCTTTGCAGGTGTCCCATCTAGTTGCAAGACTCCCTTGTTCATGGCTTCGTACTTTAACCCCATCTTATTAGCAATGCACTTGGGCATTACTGAAGTGCTAGCCCCACTATCAATTATGCAATTATGTACTAAGAAATCCCCTATGATCAAAGATACATAAAAAGGGGGAGTCTTTTCTTCTTTCTTTACCTGACTTGAAGCAGAAGGCTGCCCATTCATCATTAGGATGTTATTAGTGTCTGTTGGGATGGCCTGGCGATCTAGCTCATGCAATTCTTTCTTCAATACCTCCTTTTGTCTCGGAAGAGACAATGAATCCCATAGAGAAATGCTCACATGCAATTTCTTCATTTGATCAATTATATTAACTTGGGGGCTAATCCCCTTCGTACTTTCCTTTGGGCTGATCCCAGCTGGAGCTGTAGACTAGGGAGCTAGAGGTGCAAATAGTTGTCTGGGAATTGGGGCCTTTTGAAAAGGGTGTGATGGAGGATTCATTGCTGCCTGAGGGGAAGCTTGCACTTCTCCAACTGCTCTTCTTCTAAATCTTGTATTGGCTGCAACATAATCAACCTGATTGTCTACAGTGCCCCCATGATTAATTACACAGAGTTCCCCTTCTTTGTGATCTATCAGGGTAGAATCCAGCTGAGTTTGATTGTTACTTGTGTTGGGTTGGGCTGGAAACTCAAAAAATTGAGAAAAATTAGCAGCCTGATTTTTTGAATTCTAAGAGAAATTCATCATGTCATTCGTATGGGCAGCTTGCTCTTGACCTTATCCCATGGTTGAACAACCTGGCTGCTCCTGCACTAGATTGTTCTGAGTAGGCACCATGGCTTTAGATGACGAAAAGGGGCTTGGGTTATAATTTTGATAAGGCCTCATTATAGTAAGCTACCCTTGGCCTTGGTTATAGTTTTGAAAGGGGGTCTAGGGGCATGGCCATAATTTTGATAACCCTGGTTTGGCTTGTTGCTTTGAGCTTACTGCCTTTTAAGGGCAACAAGTTCGTTTGACATGCTCTATAATAGGCCCTTAACTTCATTTAGTTCATTGGATGGAAAAGAAGCTAGCTTCTCAATGATAGGTAGGGGAGCAATTATGGGAGCAACAGCCTAAATTTGGGGCAGCAGTTCTGGGAAAAGTGGCATATGAGGCCTAGGGGCAATTTTTCCAGCTTGAATCAAGCAATTTTCAGCCGCAATGGCAATGTCATATGCAGCTGGTAGTATATGTCCTCCCATAGATTGGATCATCATAGCAATGTCACTATTTAATGCTTTTAAATAGTATAAGAAAGCATAGCTAGGGGTCGGCCTTACCAGGATGGGAATTCTATCCCAAGTCTTTTGAAAATGTGTATTAAAGTCCTGCATGTACTCGTGTGGAGCTCTTTTTATAGTTGTTAGCTGCTCAGCAAGAGAGAGACCATCACTTTTCTCCCCAAAATGACCAGTTAAATGGGTGCCCAATTCATTCCAAGAATGTATGGAATTCATAGGCAAGGTGCCGTACCAGTCGAGAGCTTTCCCTTTTAGAGACAAGGCTAACAGTCTGATGGTAATATTTTCTTCTATTATATTGTGAATATTGCAAAGGTTGGCAATATTCTTGATATGCTCAATGACTGTAATAGGTGCCACTCCAACAAAAAAGGGCACATTTTTTAAAGATTTTCCTGGAATTGGGTCATAGTGTGGGAGGTTTAAGGGGCTCTCACCACGAAAAGTTGCAAAAGGCAATGCCATGGCTGGAACAGGCTACAACTGTGGCTGAGCTGGATTGATGTTCCTAGCAACAAGTCTAGGAGGATTTACTAGTGGATAAGGGTGAGTTCTTCCAAATCTGAGCCTTTTAGTAGAGTTTAAAGGTAGCTCAATGAAAACAAAAGGGACCCCTCTTGAAGCTGACCTTGTGGTAACCTTTGGCATAGAAGTTTAAGTGACTGGTCTTAAAAATTAAAGAACTGAGCTCTTACCAGCGGAGTCATCAGATGCTGGGAAATCTTTGAAATGACTATAGCAGGACTAGCATCAATCTTGAAATACTATTGCGTTGAAAAATATAGTCCCACTGGGTGTGCCAAAACTGTTGATGCTGGAAAGTGCACCCAGTGGCAGGAGAATGGATTCCTGCCCTCTCCCCGCAACATGGAAACCCTATAATATCATATCTATCCATCCACCATTATAGTTTGATATGACCAATCCTCAACATAAGGTCTTTGAAAATTATGTATATTGTGACTACCACACATGTATTTAGAATTATATCAACAAGTGTTTTAGACTAAGGCATAAAATACAATATCTTATCAGTGATAATACTATTGAGAAGAGAACACCCATAGAGGAAGTTATACCAAAACTAAATGTTAATTCAAATCTAATTTTTTTTAATAATACATTCACAAACCATAATACAAAATACTATATATATATATATATATATATATAGTATTTTTTATTATGGTTTGTGATATATATAATTTATAGGTAGATCATGCGTATGATTCACATCCTCCTCCTAAGACATATGTGCATCTAATAGATGGAATTATTGGTATATCTACATGCACATTGGCAAAACACCCTATGATCACATTTTATGATATTGAAATTTATGATGATGATTTAAATATACATGCACTCTTTATTCAATCTCACATCAACAAAAAACATAGACATAGTATCATGATTGACAATGGTCCAAGTGAAAATGCATGTATAATGACACTCCTTCATAGTCTTAAAAGCACATATCAAAATTTACAAGTTACACCAATGTAGTCAAATAATTTGATGGACATATGTAGAATACTTTGGGCATATAGTGCTACATTTTAAATTTGGTTCAATAATAGGGACTAACGCATTTCTCACTTAACAAGCACAAGGTTATTCAATATGTTATTAGCATGTATTTAGATATAGAAACTCTATGAATTACCATCAAAATTGCATCGATGTATCTGATACATAAATTATAATCAAATGGTTTAATTTAAACCCTACATTCAATATCGGTACCCTCTAAATTTAGTGGTAACTCCTACTCCTCTCATACCACCACTATAGTTTGTTGTGGTACCTATTCAATAGTAAAGTAAAATTTCAATTAAAGCACCTATTCAAGAACATAGTGTAGAATTAGTTGTTATACATATACATAATATTTATATATAGTCGATATAGAGTAAAGTGGTACACCTTCCTAATAATCAAGATTCACATCAATGAGTTAGCAAGGTTTAAATAAATCTAAATCTTATATAGTGATTCTTATGGTAGTACCATAAATATTTTAGTGTGTTCCATAATAAAAATAGGTGGTGAGACATTCTCATATTATCAAATCCTATCAAGTCCTACATCTTCTTGAGTTATAAATCTTACCAAATATTATACAAACAATTATCAAGGTAATTACATTACGTTCCCTAATGCATTTTTTGATTCAAATTTATCTACAAGTAGCATTCTTTGCCCACAAAAAATCATCTTAAACATTAATGATCCAAGCATGAAGTATGTTTCTCCCATTGATGGGATTATAGGTTAAATCTTCTTGAAAATATCAAAAATACAAAAAAAATCATATATGTCAAAAATAAAAAATAATCATATATGCCAAAAATATAAAAATATTCACAATATTTTTTAAAATAAAAAAGGTAGGGTTTGATAATGGCATGAGTTGATAGTCTAATTTTTTACATATATTATTTATCACATATTTTAGTATATAGTATATTATTTTTCAAACACACATGAATTTAACGAGATATATGTGTGATGTAGAACATACATTATACATGGATTCTTAGATATTAGATTATTTTTAATCCAATGTCATGCCTATGCTGGCAAAATCTAGTTATATAATTATATGACATCTCTATCATGTTGAGCTACATATATAATTAGTGTCTTACTACCTACTCATATCTTATATTATGATACATAAATATTACACTTTTCTATAATATGTAATTTGTACATATGGATGGAATAGACTAATTTTCACTTGTTTTATGCTCCTTTGATGTTGTCACCATCTTACATGATAGGTTATATATTGATTTTGTGTTATGTGTGGCATTTGGCCCTCATATGAAAATTAATTGAACATATCTATGATATTTGTGTTTGGTATGCACGACATTTGAACATGACCATTGCTTATGGCCCTTAGCTCTTTGTTTTGACTGACATTTGAACATGTCCCTTGTTTGTATCTTTCTTACTATCCTTTTCATGTGTCCCTTGGCCTTGTTTATTGTGACATATTCATATCCATTTTATACATCCCTTTTCCTTACTATATAACTGTATATGACATTGTGTGGCATTATGTGTTATGTTTGTTGAACTAGTTTAGTGGTTTTATGATCATTATCATGCCATTTTCCTACATAGTCTACTTAAAATATGATTAACTCACTATATACCTAATTATTATATTTATATATACATGACACTTTTATGACTCGCATTCTATAAGTTAAATACTTGAATGAAAATTATAGAATGATGATTATATACTCTCCACATTTTGACATAATTACTACATGCTTATATATTTATCACATGATAATGTTAACTCTTATTTTCAGATGAGTGATGCATAGGATACATCCATAATCTCAAAATGGGCACATAATATTGGACTTGTATTAGAGATCCAAGCCTCCATGAAAAGAGAAAAATAAGGTTTCGAATAAAATAGAAGGTTAAAAGATACAAAATATTGGTTTTCTATTAAGTATGATGGTGATTTAAGTACTTGATTACTAGTTTTATAATTAATTTTTTCATTAATTTATGTGTTTATAAATATTATTTAATCCATTTCTGTCCTAAATTATTTATTTTGTCAATTTTATACACTTTCCAAGAATTTTCTCAAAAAATAGCTAGAAGTGTCAGTTAGAGTCCAGTTCACTATAGCTCATTAAATGTCTAGTTAACTAAACTCTAAAGTTATTTTAATTAAACTTATATTTTATAATTATATTTTGCATTTATTTTTTATAATTATATTTTTTCATTTCTATTTTTAAAATTTTATTTTTAGACTTTCATTTGTCTAGTGTGCATGTGAGTGCATATGTTTACTTAACTGATGGGGAAGATTACTTCATGATGTATATATATAATTTTATCTTAATTAGTTTTTAAGTAAATTTATCCAATTAATTTTTAATTTTAGACTTAACTTGTAATGCAAGTTACCTATTAATAAGCTTATTTTAACTTTTTTATTAATAAGAGTTACACTCAAAGGTAGTGTGGTGCATTAATTATAACTAGGAAAAAAAGATCATGTTTAATATTTTATTTTATTCTAGGTATACATTAATTTATACCATCAATAATATATTTTCAAGTTTGAATTTATTTAGTATAATTTTTTATCAATAATTTCACTTACAACATAACTAATTTAATAGCTAGAAAATTTGAAATATATTGGTTGATACATAACTTCAACTTTAGAGTGAATAAAATATAATTTTAACTCCATACATATATTAAAAACATTAATTTCTTATTATATATTCATTTAATAAAGGTTCATAAAGTTTTTAAGCTATTATCAGGGGAATCAATGGCTTTAGTGAATTTTACTTCCATGAATAGTCATGTCTTCAAAGTGTCAACTTTGAATATCGGAGAGATTAGTTGAAGAGAATTATAGTGTGGAAAGGAGTTTAGGAGAATGTTATCCATATGTATACACCACCTCAATATTAGAATACCTTGACTCAATATCATAAAATATCAAAAAATGATGAAGAAAAGGTGGATGCACAAGCTTTCTTCTATCTTTAGAATGCCAAGGACCAAAGAATTTATCCAAGAATTTTAGGATGCAAGAATACCAATGAGGCATGTAATACCTTAGAAAATTCATATCAAGGATCCATTAAGGTAAGATACAAAAAACTAAATCACTTAAAATGAATTTTGAGAATTTGATAATATCATATTCTAAAGGAGTAGAAGATTATTTCATAGGGGTAGATGATTTAGTGCATAGAATGAGATTTTATGGAGAAACTATCCAAGATAATATTATAATAATAAATATTTTGAGATATTTAAGTCAAATATGCTCTATATTCTGATCAATCTTGAATATTTTAAGGAAATGAATACTATAAGTGTTGACTAATTGATTGGTTCTCTCTTGTCTTATGAGGATAAGATGAGACTATAGATAGGAGATTGAGAACAAACACTTGAAAAAAAGGCAAGATTTTCATGATCAAAGAAAAAATAAAAATTATAAATAAGGGACTTCTAAAAATGTAAATTCAAATGGATAATAAGAATCTAACTTCACAAGTAAGATTAATAATTAATTTTCTTGTCATTACACATGATGAAATATTGTAGGATTTTACCAACTAAGAATCAGTCTAATCAAGAGAGTGAAAAGAAATATTTTCAATCTCATAAAATTTATTATAAAGAGTGATCACATTATTATCTTACATGAAATTTGGTAATAAAAGAAGAAAATAACTAGTGGTTTTTTTTTATTTTGGGTGCTCAAATCACATGACAAGTCACAAAAATGGTTTCATCAAGTTAAACAATTCTCTCAAAAACTAAGTACAATTTGGAGATACAAAATCAATCAAAATTTAAGGAAATAGCAAAAAAAAATCATGAAAAATAAATAATTCATAATTTAATGTTGGAAGCCTATTGAATTTATTTTTAGGTTTTACAAATTCTTATACATTTTTATAGTTCAACTTGAAATAATACCAACTTTTCACAAGAGACTAGTCATCCATCTACATCAACTCCAAACAAGAACAAAAAATTGTTGAATACACATCCAACCAATAAAATTTTGTATCATAATTATGATAGGATGATTACAAGGATTAGACATCAAGAAGGTAGATTTTTTTATGATACTTATGATGAAAATATTATATTTACATTGTCATATGTGGCTAGTCAATGTATAAGCTATGTAGAAGTGAGTAAAAATAAACAATGGGTTAATGTTATGAAATTATAAATGGACTAAATTGAGAGGATTGATACATGGAATTTAGTTAAACATATTTTAATAAATATTTCATTGGTACAAGTGTTTCCATAATAATAAAGTTAAGAATTATGAAATAATTGACAAACTAAAAGCTAGACTAATTGCAAAAAGATTTCACAAACATATGATGTTAACTATGAGGAAACCTATGCACCTGTGGAGCATAAAAGTAATATAAGAGTAAGTATTATTGTATATACTCATAAATGATGTAAAATCCATAAAATTGAAGTCAAAAATTAATTCCTAAATGTAGTTATTGAATAATAATTATATGTGGGGAAGCCATAAGGTTTTGAGGTAAAGGATAAATAATTTTGGGTATATAAGTTGAATAAGGATTTTTATGGGTTAGAGAAAGATACAATATCTTAGAAATAAATAGTTTATATTTTTTTATCAATCAAGGCTTTGAAATAATTCAAAATTAACCAACTTTTTTCATACAAGCATTGGGTTCTAGTATCTTATATGTTTGTCTCTATGAAGATGACTTGATATTTATAGGTAGATTTATAGAGATGTTGAATAGACTTGAGGAAGTTATGAAATAATAATTTAAGATGATTGATCTTGGAATCATGAATTACTTTATTGGAATGGAATTCCATAAAAATAAAGAGGAATAATTCATTTTTCAGGCCAAGTATGCCCAAGACATGTTAAAGAAGTACATTCTTCAAGATTTGAATCCTACAAACACTCTAATTGAAAGTGGAGAAAATATTATGAGAGATGATATAATTCCCTTATATGATTAAAATACTTTTATAATCATGGTTGGAGGTTTTATTTATCTTAATATGACAAGACCTAATATCAATTATGGGGTTTCACTAGTTTTTAGATTTTTGGGCAAACTATCTCTCAAGAATTTGAAAGAAGATATGAGAATTTTTATATAAGAGGTAATTTAATCATTGTATTTATTTCATACCATAGATTTATTTATGTCTAATTGGATACACATATTCATATTGGGGAGGGTATCTTGATTACATGAATTCAAATTTTTTATTATTGTTTCACATTGGGAACTAGGTTGATTTATTGATCTTAAAATAAACAAGTTGAAGATACATTGTCCTTTACTAAATATGAACATAAAACCCTTTCATAAAATTTCACACAAGTATTAAAACTAAGATTACTATTGACTAATTTTAAATAGGCTCAACTTGAGCCAACACAAATACGTTGTGATAACAATTGGACAATATAATAACCCAAGAATCTAGTTTTCCATGTTAGAACCAAACAAATTAAACCCAAACATATTTTTGTCTAGGAATTGCTAAATGATGATCAATTTTTCATTGATTATGTGATAATTAAATATCAATTTATTTATATTCTCACCAAGGGATTGCATAAGCAAATTCATGGAAAACTTAAGGAGATGATAGGCATTACACATATTTACATCATAGGGTAGAATGTTGAGTATGATGCTAATTTATAAATTTTATTATTGGTGTTATAATTATTTTATTTCATTATTTATATGCTTAGTAATGTTATTTATGTTCTAAATTAGTTGTTTGGTCAATTTTAAACACTTTCTAGGAAATTCTTAAGAAATAGCTAGAATTGTTAGTTAGATGCCAATTCACTGTAATTCACTAAATTTTTAGTTAACTGAATCTAAAATTAATTTTTTAAAACTTCTATTTTAAGAGTTTTATTTATATAGTTCTATTTTCTGATTTATATGTTTAGACTTTTACTTATCTAGTGTGCATGTTTATGTAATTGATGACGAAGATTCTTTCATGATGTCCATATCAATGAGTTAAACTTGTCAATTTTATTCTATTTTTATTTTAATTGATGGTTAATTAAAATTATTTATTTATTTTTTACATTTAGACTTAACTTGTAATGTAATTTACCTTATAATAAGCTTCTTTTAAAATTATTTAATAATAAGAATTACACACAAAGGTAGTTTGTTGCATTAATTTGAATTGGGAAAAAAAATCATGTTTATTATTTTATTTTATTTTAGGTATACATTAATTTATACCATCAATAATATATTTTCAATTTTGAAGTTATTGAGTGTAGTTTTTGGTCGATAATCTCATTTATAACATAACTAGTGGTTGATACATAACTTCAATTGTAGAGTGAATCAAATCTAATTTTAATTCACTCAATAAATTCAAAACCTTATTGAATTATTCAAATTAATTCAAAATTATATTATATAATAAAGTACAAGTTTTCAAATATTAAAAGTAAATCATAAATAAAATACATGATAGATATTGGAAGATTACTATAGATTATAGGGTCATATGACATGCATATGTACTCACCTTTTAAATAATTATATTACATATTTATAAAATATTTAATGAATATGCATGGGCATATACAAAATAGTTATAATATCAAAATTACATGTTGAAAATACAGTTATAATTGAGCATATAGATGCATGGAGTTATATATCACTTGGCACATATTCAAAGGGAATGAAAAATTTCCATGGTTTTCTACACATATTTAAAAATTTAAAATTTCAAATGCATGATAATTGTTCATGCATAATTTTAAAAATAATTTTTTTGAAGGCATGATACTTGTTCATGTATATTTTTAAAAATTGAAGTTTTGAAGGCATGATACTTATCCATACACATTTTCAAATTTAAAATTTCAAATGAAAATGGTTTTTCATGGAAACTATGACCCAAGTCTAAATCATCTCAAAGTAATTCAAGAGTTATCATTGTCAAGTATCAAATTCATATTTCTAGCTACATACACATAGTCAAGGAGCATAATTACACAATCACTCTAGGTAAGAGAACTATGTGGTCTTGATTTTCCTCAGAGTATTAGATATGTAAGTAGTGGTAAATAATCGAGGGGTACATTTAGGTTAACTTATCCCATTACACTCCCCTAATTTTTATAGTTTTAAAACTTTCAAGGTTCCTAAGAGTTTCAAAGACAAAATAAGGAAAATAGTGAATTTACTACGCCATAATCTAAATCACAATATCTCAACTTGTTTAGTAGACACATGCATATAAGTAAAAAAACCCATATTTTCATCATAATAAATGTAGACAAGCTTTCCATCAATGAACTCAAGAGACTTGTGTTTTTGTCCACCTACAATAGTCCTATCTAGTAATATTATTAGATCTTGTTTTTTATCTATCAATGTGAAATTTTTAATTTTCCTATCTTTTTCATGTCATTTATTAGTCGCAATCACCTAGGAAAATTCCATGGTCAATGGACTCAAGTGGCCTATGTTTAAATCTAGAAATAATGATCATGCACATAAAAACTTTCATATTTGTTTCTTGATCATGATCATGTTGAGGTATGTTCCTATTGGTGTTTTTATGGAATTAAGGTTGTCATTAATGTTAAAGGTAGTCGAATTTCTTTATGTTCCAGAGGTACTCTTATGAAGATACATGGCATGAAGCATTATAAAACATGGTGATGATGATATAAATGTATTTGATCTTAAATTTGAGTAACCAAGTGGAATATCATGTTAGAGGATGTTAGAAACTATGTCAAACATGTGAAAAATGTGGAAAGTGCATTTGAAGTGGTAGCAAGGTTAGGTATTGAGGCATAACTCTTGCATAAGAAACCCAGTGTGATGGAATAAGTTTAGTAGCTTGGAAATAAAAGTAGTATGAGACTTTCATGAATAATTTTATCAGTATATTATTTTTGAATTATGTCATTTTACATGTATTTAACTTTTTAATATCAGTAAAAGAGGTTCCCAAGTGTGTTTAAGTGTCAAAATGTAACTAGTAGTTTAAGACCTAGTATGCATGGAGACCTAGTATGGAAAAATAAAGGATCAAGTTAAGTTCAAAAGGTTTTTTAACACATGTGAGAATGGATTTAGGTTTTATAAGGTTTTTTAAGGGTGTTGACCAAGTTTTAGCTCAAAATTTGAAATATAAAGCAATAAATCACATGTGAAAGTCTTTTATGTATGCAAAATGAAGGTTTCCAAGCCCAAGAAGGAAATATTGATGTTCATTGGCATGTGTAAAATTTTAATTATTCCATAATAATTTTTGGATATATTTAAAATGGTCATAATAATTATTTTCAAGCATTAGGAGGTGGATTAATGGATATAGTTGGATGAACAAATGTTAAGGATGGAAACTAGTCCAAACCCCTCTCAAAACCCTTATAGTGACCCAATTAGAGAATTATTGTTGAGAATTACCTATAATTTATTGGTATGGAAAGTAATATTATTTTATGTGGTGGAGGAATCCTCCAAAAATCTCCAAGTGGTAGTGGTGTGTCAGGGTAGTGAGTAGAAATTACATAAATATGCTTGTTTCTAAATAATTTGATGCTACAAGCAGAGTTTACCATGTCAATAAATTAAGTTTGATGGATTTTGAATTAAAATAATCATTATTTATTTCCATGGTGTTATTTTTTAACTTTATATCTTTTGTGTCAACTATTTTTGTCATAGAAGATGACCTATTGCTAAACTAGCTAAGAATGAAAACTAGTGAAGAAAACCAGGCAGAGTGAGAAAGAATTTAGGGATGAGTTATAGATGACTAGGATTAGATAAAATTATTTGGATTATTTTTTAAATACATATACCTCTTTTAAATTTTTATTAAATTATTTTTAATTCATTGTATATGGTGAAAATAATTCTCTCAAGATGGCTTGTTTGAATGGAGATGGACAGTGAAAGAGTAAGTTTCAAAGAATGATCTATATGTTCCATATATGCCATTAGGTATATAAAAATTTGTGTTTTAATATTATATTAATTTTCTTAGAATCATCCAAATGATTTATAAGTTTAAATAAGTGTCCCCACATGTGTTAAGAGTCATGATCACCATGACAGTGTCTGAAGGCAAAATGATTGTTCCAAGTGTGCTAAGTGAAGTAAAGGATTTGAGACTCATTGATAAGATTCAATGAATAAAATTTAATTTTTTATGATTTTTTTAAATTTAAATGACCTATTAATTTTATATGTAATTTAGTGAGACATGTTAATGTGTTGAGATGTGGAAGCCAAGATGGCTTATCAGACTATGTTAAGACTATGTAAGAGAGGCTTCATAAATTACTCTATAAGAGCAATATTTGGCACTAGATATTGATATATATCCATTTGTAAATTATATATAATAATTAAATAAACTATTAATTTTAATTATAAGTCATGTAAGTGTCATTTCAAGTGCTAAATAGAAACTTATACATGGATGTGTTGATAGGCCTATTGACAGTTTTGAGTAATCATCTTGTAAAGATGAGTTGGAGGTTGTTTGGATAGTATTGAAAAATAAAAATAATTTTAAGATTTTGATAAGGTATATAAGTATAATTTTAATTAAATTATATTAATTTAAATTTCTAAATATGGTTTAGAGAGTCAATTTTTGTTGATTGTGTATTGGTAGTGTTTGGTAGCTCTGGAGAGCTTCTTACAAAGAAGGTTTAAAGTCTAAAGAGTTTGAGTAAAATATTATATTTTTTATAATAATTAAATATAGGTCATTAGGTATTTTTACATATGAATTTTTTCCATGTTTTTTTGGAAAAAATTTCCTGTTGGCCTAAATTTTCATGATCAAGTTTTAGTGTGCATTAGTAGTTCTGCGTGAGCCTATAATAAGAGAGTTCTTGAGGCCTATTGGCTTGTGTGGTGATGTCCAATGGACATGGTTATGTTTTTCAGGTCATTTAAAATATATTAATTTAATTTTTTTATTATTTTATTTGATAAATTTGACTATATACTTTAGATATGGTTGACAAACTTTTTGGCAATGAGAAGGCCTAAAAGGTGAGTAGGTGTAATTAGCAGGTCCAAGTAGTGAAATAGGCCAAATAGAGTTAGGGACACAAGATTAAATTATAAATTTTATATTGGAGGAATTTATTAAGTGTTTAATTCATTTCTTAATACAATATTTTTTCTTAAGGATCATAGTGGTGACATGTGGACAAGACAAACCTAAGTACATTAGGTCTCAACTAGGCCTAATTGGGTTTTTGGCCTCTATGGGTTATGACCAACTAAATTAGTGATTAATTATAATTTGTAACATGTTTAATGATATAATTAAATTTTAAATCAAGTATGTTAAGTATCTTAGCCAACCAATATGGATGAGACCAAGATTTGAGTATAAAAGCAAGGCCTAATTAGCCTATTTAAGCTAGTTAGAAAAGAGTGAATACAAGTGAATGAGAGACATTTTGAAAAAGTATATGTAGGTAATTGAGGACCATCATATGAGAAGGTGATTATACATTCTTATCTAACATATCTTCTATATGTGGATAATAAGGTCAATGGACCTAATGAGCTTAGAAGAGGCTAGTTAAGCAAGAAGGCCTAAGAGGCTGTTTGAGTGAGATTGAAGGGTAAGGAGTGAAAAAAGGAGGTCATCATAAATTGAGTTCATAAAAATGTATTATAAGGTGATAAAATATTATAGGTGACTTATTTGGTACTAATTTACCTAGGGGGTTGGATCCTCCTTGCAAGATAGATATTACAAAAGACTAATTGAGTGGGTGCTTAACTAGGTAGGGGTTAGAGATCTTTGTGAAGTTGGTGCTTCACTGAACTTTAGATCTTGAAATTATAGAATTTTAGTCCATGTTCATGGTTTTATCTATCTTATATAACACCCAATAGAGGTTAGATTTTTTCAAGTCTGAGCCATACCTAGACTAACATGGGAATGATCTAAGGCTATGGGATGCCTATATATAGACCAGACCTCTAGGGTTTTTAATGAGGTTGGTTCTTTAGATATGATAGTTTTGACCTTTATTTATAAGAACTAAATGAGTTTGGGTGAAAAGAGTTAAGATATTTCATTAAATGGAAACTATTCTATTATGTATTAATGCACCATGAATTTATCAGCTCCACTCTTAAGCTCAGACTCTTTAACACACTGATGGACTATGAAAGAAGATAATGCTATGCTTACTATAGTTTCTATGAAACATTATTTCATATATAAGTCATTTTGATGCACTTATATTAGGGAGTAATAAAAATAAATTCTGGTTGAAGACACTTAAATTTAGTTATCCACTATATCCTTGAGAGATCAATTCTAAGACACATTATATGACCTATAAATAAAGTTACTAGCACTTAGGTTGAGCTTGGACCTATAAAGGGAAGATAAAAACCACTTTTTCATATCAAACAAACACAAAAACACTAAATACAAATTAGTAAATAACTACAAAATGCTCTATTCATTACTCTAAGAGGTGTAGAATATAATTATGGTAGAGTCTAGTCATACCAGCCTGAAGGATCCTCATCAATAGTTTTAAGGCTATATTTATAGAAGAAAGGAAGCAAAAAAATGGAGTTTTAGCACTCAAAATAGAATTAAATGAGCTCAAATCCATTTGAAATGTTGTTATAACTACCTCTAAAAATTACGTTCATTCAAAACCTTTTGATTGATTTGATCTACTTAAAGTGGTTACACAGTTACACTAATGTTCCTTCTTATTGAAATGGTGAATTCAAGTTGTTCTTAGCTAGGTTATACCATCCATGCAATTACAACCACTAGGCTAGTCTTCTAGAATCTTGTCTTGTTGTTAATTATTTCTAACTGATTCATCATGATATGTATAGTGAAGAGAAGTGATCCTTTTCATGTAGTTGGTCTTGGAGATGAAACCATTAGGGGATATGTGTATGCCTTTATGGCACCTTTTGAAAATATATCTCCTCCTAACAATTACAAAAAGAATCATATAGATATCTGTCTATGACACAAACTCTTGAGCTAGAGGTCCATATTTAACCTTAATGGTAGTCTCTTTATATTCTCTATGCCTGATTATATCATTATGTCCTTTTTTGTGGAATTAAATTGAGCTTTAATGATGAATTGATGACCCTTTACCCTGGTTCAACCTTGGTCATGTGTTTGACCAGATAAAACTCCCTTAGCTTCTCAACCTTTAATTTCATTGGTCATAGATATTTAACCTAAATCATTGACTCATTAACCCATCTTGCACCATTGATCTTGCTTGATATGAATGAGTAAGAGCCATCAATCTTACCCTTGACTTATCACCTCTATCTAAGCTAATGCCACATGCCAATCATGCATTAGTTCTTAGCATTCACTGTCAATTTATAGCCTCACATACTTACACCACATGGAAATCTATCAAGATCCTTGACTATTTGACTTATCTTGCACCATTGGATCAAGATGTATGATGCAACATGGACCATCAGATCTATTAGGACACATTGTTTGAAAACCAATGGCTATTTCATGAGCTTAAATTTTATGTTTGTGTTATTTTAAAATGACATCCATGTGAGCATCATTGGCATTCGCATAACCATCAAATTTAAGATTAAAAGTGTTTTTTCTACTTGGTCTTTATTTTGATGTTTGCATGAACATCTTACTCTACTAGTTCAAGTTTGAAGCTCCATAACTTGAGCCAAAAAGCTCACACAGACTTGAAAATTTTAGAGCATGTTCCTAACATGAATAACTACCTATAAATATAGTCATTTAGCTCATAGGATACTCTTGAGTGATGATAAAAATTACACAAATAATTTGGTCCATTTATTTTTAAAATATGTCCTAGTGATGGTTTGCTCTCCAAATCTGGCATAATTTACCCTTGATTAACCCTTCATAATTTTGATGATCTCTCAAGAATTTTTCTATCTAGTCCATGCCCTTGCATGCTCACTAACACCATGAGATCATATTTAGATCCCTATAATTACATTACTAGACCCATTTTTAAGCCATTGGGTTTTGCTACTTCATCAATACCATGTTATGATTCTCCTTTAAATTTTAGGCAAAGCCTAATATGTGGGCCAAAATGGCCAACACTTCTAGTAACTCAGTTGGCTTAACCAACCTATTGATCATGGGACTAGACTTTGATAAAGCTTGTTCAAGATGACTAAACAAATGAAATACTACTTACAAAAAGACTCTACTTGACTTTTGGAAACACATTTTATTGTAATAGGGGGTAAACAACAAAAAATAAACAAAATAAACCAAGCAAAAAAAAGCAAAGAAAATAGAAAAAAAGCACATGGGGGAAAAACAAACTTATCTACTTATGTACAAAGAGCATGAGCTCAAACTATAGTAGAACTTAAAATACCTCCCATTGTTAGGGATTTTAAGTCTCTCTCCATTCAACTTATCAAGCTCAAAGGCATTTATTTCCCTACAATTTTTGATTAAATAAGGTCCACTTCAAAGGCTATCAAACTTGGAGTATTTTCCTAGTTTTTCACAATCATCATCCTATTTGAGGACTATGTCACCTTGCTAGAATGTCCTAGATGAAGATTATATGTCAAAATTATTCTTGGATTCTAGTTAGAACACATGGTATGCATGGCATCATCTCTTATTTCTTCTAATTCTCTCAGTTCATTCATCTTGACTTCCATTACATTACTTTCTAGAAGTTCTAGTTGGTGTGCAAGCTCCAAAGATGGAAGTTCTAATGAGATATGTAGCCTTTATTCTCTTCCATAGACTAAGAGATAAGGTGAATGACCAATAACATTTTTTGGGGTGATATTATCAATCCATAAAGTAGTCTTTATCTTTATATACCATGATCTCTTATTATCTTCCATTATTCTCTTGATAATCCAAATTAGGTTATTATTAGTGGACTCAACTAGTCCATTACCCTATGGATAGTAATTTTATGAATATTTCAAATAGATACCTTACTAAATATCCATTAAAATTATTTTTTACTACTAAATTTCCAATATATTGTTTAATATTATAGTCGAAGGTGCTCCAAAATGGGTGACTACATTCTCATAGAACTCAAGCATAAAGTTCTAATTTGCTTCCTTCAAGGCAAATAATTCCACCCATCTGGTGAATTAATTTTTAGCTTTCAATACCAACTTATAACTAATACTAGATAGAAGATTAATCATGGTAATGAAGTCTAAACACCTTTATATGAAAGGTTGTTCAACCTAAATAGGCTTCACTGGCATAACAACTAGTCCCTATTTCCCTACAAACATTACATACTTTACACACTTCTTAACCCATGCATGTGCACCTTTAAATAAATTGGGATAAAAGTAAATATATCTAATGATTTTTTCAACTATGGTCTTGGCTACAAAATGGCCTCCAGAAGGACTATCATGATATTGCTTGAGAATCTTATCAAATTGGCTAGTTTCAACACATCTTAAAAGCATACCTCCAATGTTTGTTTTAAACATCACTCCATCAATAAAAATGTATGGAATTAATTTCAGCCTAAAGTATATTATTTATAATGCATTCAAACCCATTGGACACTCTCCTATTTGTAAAAATCTCGAAATATTTTATATCTAGTATGTAAGGGGAGTATTTTTAGGTCCATGTTGAGTGCCCTGAATTACCAAAATTGTCTCTTTTTATTCTCTCAGATCTTCTACAAGATGTTCACACAATAATTTACCTTTGAATATATTTTTGACATTTAATTAAATATCATACTCCATGTACTTAGTGACCCATCCAACTCTCTTTTCATTGAAATCTTTGTTGAGGATGAAATCCTTCACACTTGGATGAGCTACCATTAGTATAATCTTATTATTTGAAGCCAGATGTCTAAATTTCTTCAAAATTATTACAATAGTAAGTAGATGTTTTTCAAAAAATATATATATTTCATCATAACCTTCTAAATATTGAATAAATAAAGTAATAGGTTTCTTTATACCTTCATCATTTTACTGCATAAGCATGGTTGAAATTACATCTAATGTAGAGAAGGCATACAAATAGAATTCATTATTGAAATTTGGATTTATAAGTGTGAAGGCATTATATATAGCCTCCTTGATGGCCTCAAATATTTTCTTTATTTCTCTTATCCATGTAAACTCTTTAACTTTTCTTAACATATTAGTGAGGGCCTTGACCAACTTTGCAAAGCCTAGAATGAACCTCCTAATGAAATTGATCTTGCCCAAGAAGCTATGCAATCCTTTCTTGTGTTTAGGAAATGATAGAGAAAGGATTGATTTTATCCTCTTTTTATAAACTGAAATACCACCTTTGGACACCACATGCCTCCTTCATGCACTAAAAAAATGCATTTCTTTAGATTCAAATAAACTCTAAATTATCTACATCTATCAAAAATAGCTCTCAAGTGTGTTATATGATAATTATAATTATTTTAAAATATTCAAAAGACCATGAAAAGTGACATCCATTTCTCTTTGGAAGGTGGCTCTAGCATTGAAGAGTCTAATGGGCATTTTAACATATGCATAGGTGCCCTATTTTGTAGTGAAGGTAGTATTATGTCTATCTTCTTCTTTGACCATGATCTAATTATATATATAATATCCATCAAGAAATGAGAACCTTTGAGAACCTACCACCTTTTTTAGAATTTGATCCATGGAGGGCAGTAGGTAATGGTCCTTTAGGGACACCTTATTAAAGTCCCTAAATTCAACACATAAATGAATATGTCCATTCTTTTTCCTCACTGGAACAAGGTTTTCCACCCATGAGGAATGCTTAATTATAAATATTATCTTTTATTCAATTAATTTATAGAGTTCTCTTCTCATGCAGTCCTCCACTCTTGGATTGGCAAGCCTTTCTTTCTACCTGACTAGATTGGCATTACTTTATAATTCAATGGTGTGTTATGCAAGTTTAGGTTCAAACCCCTTGAATTATTTTTACTTCTAATCAAATATATAATAAAATTCTTGGCAAAAAGAAACAAATAAAACTCTTTCCTCTAATGTATTGACCTTTTCTATCTTTATCAATTTGTCCTTAAAGATCTCTATCTTTTCATAGTGTTATTCCTTAGCTAAGATGTATGATTTCCATTTTATTACTTGGTCATTTTCATTTAATATTGTTTTTAATGTCACAAGCCCTTTAGGAATATTATTAGACCTTAATTTTACTATCTAATCATCATATTTACTTTAGAACTTGTCTTGATTCTTATGGCAAAATTCTACCTCTTACATTAGAAAACATATGATTTGATCATCATTGTCAAAGACTTGCCAACTCACCTCACTATAAATTAAAATTGGTCTACATATAACCTTTATCTTACCTTGGATTTAGTTTCCTTTGACTCCTTTTTCAATCTCATATTGGGCACCAATGGATGTAAGCCTATCTGCATGCTAGTTTGCTTTTCTTTATATGGATTGGATATTAAATGCCAAGAAATCCTCCATGAGGTCCCATACCTAGTGCTTATAGGATTTTAGAAGGTGATTCTTGAATAAAATTATTCCTCTCACTTGTTTCACTATAATCTCATTTTTCCCCTTGACTTGGAGGAGCTTGACACCTCTCTTGCTTGTTTCTTGCAAACCATGGAAAAGAGCTTCATATTTAGTTGTATTTGAGGTGAAACTAAATTATAGTCTTGAAACTAAATGGTACTTTTGACTTGAGGGTGAAATTAACATGGCTCCCACTCCACTTCCATTCTTTGACCTTGATCCATCAAAGAACAAATTCATATACCATACACTTCTTGAGCAATGTTAGTTAAGCAAGGTATAACAATGCCTTCCTCATGCATGTAGTACACTCCTAAGTCTACCTCTTCAATGTTACTATAAGGATAAAATATATGATTATTAGTTTCCCATTCATCTAAGTATATATCTAATATGCCTTCAAGATGATCATGGGATTCTTGTTCATTGGCCTCTTCAACCTCTTCAAATATGGCATAGTTGGTATTTGCAAGATTAGGCATATAGGGTTCTAGGTGGAACCTAGAGATAGACTCAAATATTATAGTAAATTTGGTTCAATATATAGTTATAAAACCCGTGTATGACCAATAATATGACAAATATCCTCCAATCTTTGTAGTAAATTCCCTAGACAAGCATAGGGCAAAATATGGAGGTAGGTTTACCACCATTACATCTTGATTAATGACATAATTTGGATAAGTTGACAATATGATATGAATATATTTAAAGATGCATATTTTCTTAATAGGATATCCATCCAATTAAACAACACCTTTTTCATTAGGCACATATTTGAGCCCAATATTATCTACTATAGCTTTAGGCAGCACTAAGGTTAAAGTACCTGAATCTATCATGAAATTATTTATTGAACATTCCCCTACGGTGATTGATAGATAAAATGAAGGGGAATTAACAACCTTATAAGGATGAACAACATTTTAAAATTGACTTTTTCTTGGAATTTGATTAGGAACTTGGATAGGGACTTCATTAGGCTAACTATTATTGATGAAAACAATGTTCACCTTATCAACATCATTTCCACATGAGAAATTCTGGAGATCTTTTGCTATAGAATATATTTTTTCCTTGGAATAGATAGAGAATCATACATGGACATAGTTATATTATCCTTATTTAAATGATCCATAATATTAAAGGAATATTAGTACCTTTAGAATACACCTTGGAAGTAGAAGCATCAGTTAGAATTTGAGTATCATGAAGAACAAAAGGGGACTTTTACTACTATCCATGAGGTTAGGGCACTTGTTGATTTGCAAGAGCTTTAGCATCTACATTTGAAGAAGATAGTTTTTGACTAGCCTATGGAGATGATGAATTAATCTTAGGTTTCCCCAAGTTGTCTATCAACATCCTCTTCTTATCCCTTGTCTGAGATACATGTGGTATCATCTAGTGCTTTACCATTCTCTCCTCCTTGTTGATTTGGCACTTATGCTTGTGTGAATGAAGGAATGTCTCCATGTAGTAGGGAGGATCACTTATTTGACTAGTTTTCATATGGATAAGGAGCTAAACTCTACTACAAATAATATTGATGTGAACTCTCATTAGTTGACACCATCACCATATCATTTGTTAGATTCCACTAATTGTTCCATTGCCCTTCCTAATCATATTTGTTTTGAGTTAGCACAATAGATATTGAATTTCTTGGAGAATTAGGATTGTATTGTTTTGACTAAGGATTTTAACCTTGTCTTTTCTAATTAGACTAATAAGGTGGCCTATTGTACTAATAATTTTGATTAGTATTTTGATATGCCCTGTATGGTGGAGCTTGTTTCCTCTCCATTACAACTAACTTATTTTGATCTTTGAGAAGATTCTCTATCTTCCCCAATCTATCATTTTTATCACCTTCTATTTGATAAAAATTTGTTGAATATGGAACTAGAGCAATAGTTGGAGTAGGAGGATATATCTCTAGAAAAATAGGCATCAGTGGCCTTGTAGACAACTTGTCTACTTATATAAGGAAATTTTAATCCTTAATTTATATTTCAAAAGCTTCAGGTAGAGTGTTCCCTCCCATGGATTAAATAATCATGTCTACATATAAATTAAGAGCCTTTAAATTGTATATAAAAGCATATTTGGGTGTAGGTTTGATCACTTTAGGAATTCTATGCCAAGTCTTATGGAACATGTAGTTGAAAGCCACCATGAATTCATTATTGAATCTCTTAATTGTTTTAAGTTGTTACACTAGTGAGAGGTGGTCACTTTTGTCCTCAAATTATTTGCATAGGACCTCTCAAAATTCATCCCAATTATTTATTGATGCAAGATCCAATATTTTATACCATTGAAGTGCTTTCCCTTTGAAAGAAGTTGCTAACAACCTCATTATTACATTTTCCTAAGTCACATGATGCACTGAACATAGGTTAACAATATCTATAATATGTTCTATAGGAGTAACTAGATTTTATCCTATAAAATAAGGAAGAGCCTTCAAATCTAAGACTAGAATATCATCCCATTGGGTAAGGTTCATAGGACTACCACCATTGAATTGCGTAAAGGCTTGTCTTCTAGGAATAACCATCTGAGGTATGAGATTTGTAAAAATGTTTGGTTGAATAATATTGGCCTGAATAGGAGGAACAAGAGGTTTAGTTGTCATTTTTGACTGAGAGGCTTTCTTCTTCTTTATTGATTAGAAATATAGCTTAGAAAAATCTATCCCTTTCTCTTTTGTAGAGGATCTTGTGGCAACTCTTGAGGGCATGAAAAATATGCAAATCTAGAAATGAAACTCTAGAATTTACTACTATACTCAGATATGAAAAAATATGAAAAATGTGGGTCCCATTGGGTATGCCAAAACTATTAGATATCTAGATAAAACCTAATAGAGGTCATATTTGTTCAATTTTGACCCATACCTGGATTAACATGGGAATGATCTAATGCTATGGGATGCCTATATCTAGACTAGACCTCTAGGGTTTTTTAAGAGGCTAGTTCCTTAGATATGATATTTTAGACCTTTATTTCTAATACCTAAATGATTTTGAGTTAAAAGAGTTAGGATATTACATAAAATGGAAACTATTCTAATATGTGGTGATGCATTATGAATTTATCAGATCCACTCTTAAGCTTAAACTCTTTAACACACTAATGGACTATGAAAGAAGCTAATGTAATGCTTACTATAGTTTTTATGTAATATTATTTCATATAGAATTCAATTTGATGCACTTAGACTAGGGAGCAATGAAAATAAGGTCTGGTTGAAGACACTTAAATTTAGTTGTCCACTATATCATTGAGAGATAAATGCTAAGACACATTATATGACCTACAAATAAATTTTCTAGCACTTAGGTTAAACTTGGACCTACAAAGGTAATATAACAACCACTTTTGCATATCAAAAAAACACAAAAACACTAAATTCATATCAAAAAATGAATGCAAAATGCTCTATTCATTACTCCATGAGGTGTAGAATACAATTCTAGAAGAGTATAGTTGTACCAACCTAAGGGATCCTCATAAATAGATCGAAGGATATATTTATAGAATAAAGGAAGTAAGAGAGAGGGATTTTTTGTGCTTAAAATAGAATTAAAAGAGCTCAAATCCATTTGAAATACTGTTACAATTACCTCCATAAATTATGCTCATTCAAACCCTTTTGATTGATTTGGTTTAATTCAAATGGTTACACAATTACACTGATGTTCCTTCTTATTTAAATGGATAAGTCAAGTTATTCTAAGCTAGGTTCCACCATCCATGTAGTTACAACCATTAGGATAGTCTGTTAGAATATTGTCTTATTGTTAATTATTCCTAACTATTTTTTTGTGGCATGCATAGTGAAGAGAAGGGGTTTTTTTTCATGTAGTTTGTCCTTGAGATGAAACTATTGGGGGCTACATGTATGCCTTCATGGAACACTTTGAAAAATTATATCCTCTTTATAAAAATGTAAAACACAATCACATAAATATACCTCTATGACACAAACCCTAAATATAGAGGTCCATATTTAGACTTAATGTTGGTCTCTTTATGTTCTCTATGACTGAATACATCACTATGTCCATTTTTATGGTGTTTGATTGAGATTCAATGGTGACTTAATGACCCTTTGCCCTAGTTTAATCTTGGTCATGTATTCAATCAAATGGAATTCCCTTAGATTCTCAACCTTTAATTTCATTGGTCATCGATATCTAACCTAGATCATTGACTCATTGACCCATCTTGTACCATTGATCTTGTTTGGTATGAATGAGCAAGAGCCATCTATCTTTCCCTTGACTTGTCAACTTTGTCCAAGCTAGTACCACATGTCAATCATGAATTAGTTCTCAATATTTTCTATTATTATACATCCTCAAATGATTATTCCATATGGTAGTCTTTCAAGCTCCTTGATTGTTTGACTTATCTCACATCACTGGATCAAGATGTATGATGTAATGTGGACTGTTAGATTTGATGAGACCCACTGTTTGAAAACCAATGATTGTTTCATGAACTTAAATTTGATGTTTATGCTCCTATCAAATGATATTCACATGACCACCATTGATATTTGTATAACCATCAAATTTAAGATCCAAAGGGTTTGTTCTACTCAGGCTTTATTTTGATGCTTGCATGAATGTCTTATTCTATTAGTTCAACTTTAAAGCTCCATAACTTGAGCTAGAAAGCTCACATAGATTTGAAACTTTTAGATCATGTTCCTAGCATGAATAAATACCTATTGATACAATATTTTAGCTCATGAGGACTTCTTGAGTGAAGATAAAAATTTCATAAATGAGTTAACCCATTTGTTTCTAGAAGGCATCATAGTGATAGTCTGGTCTCCAAAGCTTGCATAATTCATCCTTTGTTTGATGATTCAAAGTTTTTGATAATCCCTCAAGACTTTTTCAATCTGGTATATGCCCCTACATGATCATGAGTACCATGATATCCTACTTTAATCCCTCTACTTGAATTATTGGACCCATTTTTTTATCCATTGGGTTTTCTCTTCATTAGGACCCTACTAGGCTTCTCCTTCCAACTATAGGCAAAGCCTAATATGTGGGACAAAATGGTCAATACATGGTTCAATGGTTTTTATCCCCCAAGAGGGTTTCCCATGTATCTATTGTGTTCTCTTGTGATATGCTTGTGTAATTGTTTGTTTATGCATTGTTTTTTATGTGACTAAATGTGTAATAGAATGATGAATGGAATTGAATAAGATATTGTTAAGAAATTAATTCAACCCCCTCTTAGTAGCTACTTATAGTAATTGGTATCATAGTAGGTACTTTGGAGGAGGATTTATAACCTATAGGTGATCCTAAGTAGCATAAAGTATGATGAGGATAATGTTCATCTTGTTTGTAGTAATGGTACTTGTAGATTTGTCTAAAGAGAATAAGGATGTCAAGATGAGGTTTGATCAACACTTAAACCAAGGTGAGTTTTGTGTTGTTTTAGGACATCATCCAAAGTTTAAATAATGTCAAAATTACCATCTGACATCTAAAAAGGACTAAAAAGAAGATGAGTCAAAGATCAAACCCAAGATTGATAATCTAGGAGGACTCTAAAGACATGTTAAGAGAAAGGTACAGGTCAAGGCATCAAGGTGTCTTGTAGAATCCTACTCTAGGTGTTATAAATAAGGTATGTTTTAACCTTATATTTCCATGAATATGATATGAGTTTATCATCAAGCTATAGGAGTTGATTTGAGTCTATGAAGCTATCATAGATGAGCAATGGTTTGAATAGAATCCTAAGTATGTTTTTGAGACCTATTTGAGGTCTATTTTGAGCCTTCTTGTGAGATAAAGGTATATTATTGTTTTTATTATTATGATGACTGAGCATATATGTATTGACATCTTCAAGAGTGCCTATAGGTCAATAAGGATAAAGAGGATACAAGGTCCAATAAGTATTAGCTAGTTTGTATGCATGATAATATTCTATAGTTATCATGTTTTGAAGGAATGGAATACTTAACTAAAGAAGCATGGTCTTGAAATATTGGTGACCTCATAGAGGAAGTATGATGACATGTTTCAAGTATTATAATAGTTATCTAAATATGACTAGTATTCTAAGTTTTGTAAAAGAGATATCAGTTTGGAGCTAGTATGTTGATCATCAGTGTCAATGTCTTCAATAAAGGTATGTTTTTCTTATAAGAGATATGATTGTTTAGCTTTATATGATTCAAGTGGAACATGAAGTTATGGAGCTAACTCAGATATCTTGAGTAAGTATGCGAGAGTAAAATATTGATATATAAGACTAATGTCTTTGAAGGTAGAAAGTAGTGATCATATGATCCATGATCTAGAGTTGATGTTAAGACTAATATTTTAAGTTGGTTGAGCCCTAAAAAAAGAGAAAAATAATTATAAATATGATCATTCCTGAAGCATGATATGAATATGTTCTATGCCTACAAAGAGAAGGTGGTTGATTGTGAAGTTTCATGTCTACATAATCCATCTGAGTATGTAATGATCTAAGAAGGTGACATATCTTGTAAGTATGATCAATGAGATAATGATAAAATTTATTGAATGTATCCTTGAGACCATAGAGGTTTGATCTTGAGAAACATAAAGAAACCATCAAAACCAAAGGTCTATAATAGAGAATGAGGTCTCATAGACCTATCTGGAAGTTTGATACATGGATACTGTTATGAGCTAATCTGAGCTATGATGGATTATGATGATTGAAGATAAGATGATTAATGTTATAAGGAGCATTTACAGTTGTTCATGACTATCTCAGATGTCTTTTTGTTGGTTCAAGAGGTTAGCATTGCAACAAATAAGGTCTCATATACCTAGTGAATAAATTATGATAATAATATTTTGATGATTTAACTTGAAAAAAGTGTTGATTTGTGGAAGTTGTAGAGGACTAATATTCAACCAATGCTATCATGGGTAGGATTATGAAAATGTCTTTTAAGCTATAAAAAGTGACCATATGTTTAGAATCTATGATGAATCATCATTAAAAGGTCTATAAGAGAGGAATACATATGATTTCCTATCTATCTAGGTAGAGCATGATGAGAGGAAGTGAAGTTGTTTGATTTTATGAGGATAATATGGAGTTATTAGTAGACCTAGTTGGTTGAGGTGACTTGTTCAAGGTGCCATGAGTTGAGTCAAGTCCTAATGACTTGAGGAGTATATTTGAGACCTATGGATTTTTCTTAAGGTAGTAAAATGAATTATATTTGTTGTAAAAAATTGATTTGAGGTCTTAAATGACATGACTTAGGTAGATCATGGAGTTAGGGGGAGCTAAATTAGATAGGTTTCATAATCTTGAAGACAAGTATGCATGGTTTTAGGGGTAACTTTGAAGCTCTATGATTAAAAATTTGCCTACTATAGTATATGTGATCCTAAGGTGAGGTAAGTTTCTATTTTGTTTGATAAAAATGAGATTATTAGTATGCACACAATATGAGATCAAAGGGGGAGATTCTAACCTTGTTTAGAAGAAGTCTAATTCAAGCAACATCTAGTGTTGACTTGTATTCAAAGTCAAACAAGGACAAATGTTGAGGATCTATGACTAATCAAGAAAAGAGATTATTTGTTCAGTGAAATGATTAGGTCCTAGGATCAATTACTATATATATGACCTTGTGAGATTTTATATGACCTTTGTCATTAATGTCAAAGGGGGAGAAAAGATTTGATGGGAGATCTAGCTTGAGGAGAGATAAGATTAGTTTATTGTGTTAGAGTGTCTGCCATCAATGAAAAAGGGGGATATTATTGAGGTATGTTCCTATTGTTTTGTTTATGTAATTAATGTTTTCATTGATATAAAAGGTAGTCAAAGGTCATTTATGTTTCATAGGTACTTTTATGAAGATACATGTCATGAAGCATTATAAAGCATGGTGATGATAATATAGATGTATTTGAGCTTAAAGGTGAGGAATAAATTGTTAGAACATGTTAGAATATATTTTAAACAATGTAAAACATGTGAAAAAGGTGGAAAATGCATCTACAATGGCATCAAGGTTAGGTATAGAGGCATAACTCTTGCATAAAAAACCTAGTGTGATGGAACAGACTTGGTAACTTGGTGAGAAAAGTTATATGAGACTTGTGTGAATAAGGTTAGCATAATATGATATTGATATTATTTAATTTTACATATAATTAATTATTAATATCAGTATAGTAGGTTCCTAAGTGTGTTCAAGAGTCAAAATGTAATTGGTAATTTAAGACCTAGAATGGCTAAATGAAGGGTCAAATTAAGTTTCTAAGGTTTTTTAACAAATGTGAGCATGTATTTAGGTTTTAAAAGTTTTTTAAATTTTTTTGACCAAGTTTGAGATCATTAGTTGAAATGGAAAGCAATAAATCACATTTGAAGGTCTTTTAAGTATGTAAAATGAAGGTTTCCAACCTTGAGAAGGAACTATTGATGCTCATTGGCATGTGTAAATTGTACATGATGTCTTGATCCTTTTATTAGATGTGTAAAATGTTCCTAAGAAATTTTTAAAATAATTATTATGTATATTAAGGGACAAATTTGTGTGAACAATCATTAATGATGGAAACTAGTCTAAAACCCTCTCAAAACCCTTATAGTGACCTGATTGGAGAAATATTGTTGAGAATGACCTAAAATGTATTGGTAAGGAAATTTTTATGATTTTATGTGGTAAAGAACTCTTCCATTAATCTCTAGGTGATATTGGTGTGTCAAGACAATGAGTGAAAACTACATAAATATGATTATTTCTAAATAATTTAATGCTACAGGCAAAGTTGACCAAGTCAATACATGGAAGTTGATGGAAGTTAAAGGAAAAGAATCGTTATTTATTTCTATGGTGTTATTTTGTAAATTTATATCCTTTGTGTAAACTATTTTGGTCATATAAGATGACCTATCACTACACTGGCTAATAGTGAAAACTAGTAAAGAAAACCAAGCAGAGTGAGAAAGCATTTAGGGATGAGTTAAAGATGACTAGGAATGGATCAAATTATTTGTAGTATTTTTTAAATACCTATACATATTATCCATGTTGATTATATTATTTTTAATTCATTGTATATGGTGAAGATAGTGCTCTCAAGATGGCTTATCTGAGTGGATATGGATAGTGAAAGAGTAAGTTTCAAAGAATGATCTATATGTTCCATATATGCCATTAGGTATCTAAAAATTTTTGTTTAAAGTTATTTTAGGATTTTCTAAGGATCATCCAAGTTATTTTTAATTTTAAGGAAGTGTCCCCACAAGTGTTAAGAGTCATTATCACCATGACTATGTCTTAAGCCAAAATGATTGTTCTAGGTGTGCTAAGTGAAGTTAAGGGTTTGAGATTCTATGAAAAGAATCAGTGCATCCAATGTACTTTTTTATGTTTTTTAACATTTAAATTACCTATTCATCCTCTATGGAAGGTGGAGATATAGTTTAAGGTGTGTTGAGTGAAGTGAAGTGTTTAAGACACTATTACTAGATATTGGCACCTATCTATTTGGGAATGATATAGAAGACTCATAGAAAATATTAATTTGAAGTATAATTCATGTAAGTGTCATTTTAAGTGATAAATATAAAATTATACATTATTGTGTTGATAAGCCTATTGATAGTTTTGAGTAATCATCTTGAAAAGGTGAGTTGGAGGTTTTTTGGATAGTATTGAAGAATAAAAATCATTTGAAGATGTTTATAAGGTATCTAAGGCTCATTTAATTAAATGGGAGTAATTTAAAGTGATAGATATGGTGTGGAGAGTCAAATTTTATTGATTTTGTATTGGCATTGTTTGTTATCTCCAAGTAAACATTTTACAGATAAGATTTAGAGTCTGCAGAGGTTGACTCAAAGATTATAGTATTTCTCATAATGAACTTGAGGTCATGATGTGTTTGTAAGAATTATTTCCATGGTTATTTGGAAAAAGTGTGTTTTTGGCCTTAATTTTCATGACTAAGTTTTAGTGTACACTAGTAATTCTAAGTGAGCTTGTAGCAAGAGAGTTATTGAGGCCTATTGGATTGTGTGGTGATGTCCAATGGACATAGTTATGTTTTTTAGGTCATTTATAATCTATTAAATTAAGTTTTTGAGTAGGTTTTTTAATAAATTTGACTATATGCTTTATATATGGCTGACATACTTTTTGGTAATGAGAAGGCTAGAAAGCCGAGTAGGCCTAATTGGTGGGTTCAAGTAGTGAAATGGGACAAATAGAATTGGGGACCCAAGGTGAAATTATCATTGGTTTATTGGATGCATGTATTAATTGTTTCATTCATTGGTTAAGATAAGAAGTTTTCTTAAGGTCAAAGTGGTAATGTGTGGATAAGATAAACCTAATTGCATTATGTCTCAACTAGGCCTAATTGGGTTTTTGGCCTATATGGGTTATGATCAAATAAATTAGTAATTTATTCTCATATGTAACATGTGTAATGATATATCCCAAGGTTAAATCAATTATGTTAAGGATCTTGGCCGACCAGATGGGTGAGACCAAGAGTTGAGTATAAAAGCATGACTTAATTGGCATATTTGAGCTACTTGGAAAAGAATGAATACAAGCAAAGGAGAGAGATTTTGAAAGAGTATAATTAGGTTATTAAGGACCATAAGATGATAATATGATCATACATGTTTATCTAACATATATTCTACATATGGTTAATAAGGACAATAAACCTAATGAGCCTAGAAGAGGCTAGTTGAGTGAGAAGGCCTAAGAGGCTATTAGAGTGAGATTGAAGGGTAAAAAGTGCAAACAAAGGAGGTCATCATCAGTTGAGTTAATAAATAGGTGTTCTAAGGTGATAATAGATCATAGGTGACATATTTGGTGCTAACTTACCTAAGGGGTTGGATCTTCCTTTCAAGATAGAGCTTGCAAAAGACTAGTTGAGTGGGTGCTTAACTAGGTAGGGGTTGGAGCTCTTTATGAAGTTGGTGCTTCAATAAACTTTGAAATGGTTTAGTAGGTTTTATCCCCTAAGAGGTTTTCCCACATATCTCGTGTATTCTCTTGTTAAATTCTTATGTAGTTATTTATTTATGCATTGATCTTTATGTGAATGAATGCTTCATGGAATGATGAATGGAATTGAATAATATATTGTTAAGAAATTGATTCACCCCGCCATTCATTAGCTACTTCCAACAGAGCATGCACATTTACATATTTTCATGATTATCACTTTCAAATATCATAAATAGTCAATAAACATCCTCATTTGAGCTAAGTATTTTTATTCTTAATGTTTTATAAAGATATTAGTTTTCCATATTTTTAAATTTCCAAAATTAAAATTTATATTTATTACACATCTTTAGAATTATTATATCTATCTATTTTTACATGTATTAGTATAAAAATAATTATTGTTAAATAAAAATAGGGTAATACAAAAGGAAACCATATAAAATTTATCATTATGAGACAATATTTTGAATTTTTTCACTACTATGGTAAAATACAAAATAACATTATCATATTCATTTATATAATGCATTACAACATCATTTTGATACAAATATCTCCTCTTTATTTTAACTAGAATTTCAATGAGAATAAAAGCACTTATAATCTCAAGTAATCACTTATCTTTTTTTTCATTTCAAAATATTTACATACTAAGATATGACATATTAATGGATTCTAATAGAAAATAATTATTTGCATACACATTTACAATAAAATGTAAATAAATTAGCCTTCGAATCAAGATCCAATTTGTTCCTACAAAGCTAAACCAATGATGGGATCACCTTCCAACATCTTTCCATTAACAGATGGCTTCCCTATATAATTATGATCCTATAATAAATTTGGGCATAAGTAATACCAATAATGTTAGGTAATTTATGTTTAGGTAAAGGAAAGCTGACAGTTTCAACTAGAATGATCACCTATCAAACTTACCTAAAATGAGGAGCTCCCATTAACACCCAATATAAAATCAAGTTAATATCAAACATAAATCAAATGTAATATAGAGTTATGTCAGTCATAAAATATGTTGCAACAAATGTTTAGACTCTAAAAATCACTCATTATGAACAAGACTTTCTACTCTCCACATTATGGGGTGGGATAAGGAGGATGTTGGAATGTCTCCCCTTTACCCAACCCTTTTCCATTTCATGAGAGGAATTTAGAAACAATTTTTTACCTATTTTTTAAACCCCATGTAATAGTTCTAATTAGGAGGATTTTAGAACATATATCTCATGCTTAAACCCTACTCAATTAAAGTTATAACAAATACATAATCAAGTCTTGCTTGGGCATCATAACTTTAAAATTTAAATTCACAAAAAGAGTGTAAAACATCCAAAAATGATGAGGGGTTGAAAATCTCTATGACCCAAAAGAGGATAAATAATCACAATGTGGCCATAGGCTCAAACATGACAATTAATAATAAAAAGAGGATAATCCAAGTGGCCATAGAACTTATTAAAAACAAACACACTGTAGGTCCCTCTTGTTTGCTCTTATGACCTTCATGGGCTTGTTTTCACTAATTCCCAGTCATTTCTAGTCTTCCAAACATGACCTTGGCTGATTTAGGACCCTTTTTTCATGACCAATCCATCCCTAAAGGTCCTATCTACCTAGGATAATAGCACCCAACTATGATAATACCATCGGTGCCATTATTTTCTACTTTTAGAAAACAAACACACTGTAGGTCCCTCTTGCTTGCTCTCATGACCTTCATGGGCTTGTTTTCACTAATTCCCAATGATTTGTAGTCTTCCAAACATGACCTTGGCTGATTTAGGACCCTTTTTTCATGACCAATCCATCCCTAAAGGTCCTGTCTACCTAGGATAATAGCACCCAACTATGACAAGATCATTTATGGCCCTAATGGTCAATTTCTTATGATCCCCATCCTTCTCCTTATTAGCCTAACATGAACAAATTCAATCCATGATCAATAGATCCTTATAAAATCCCATTCAAAGATGATTTGTAAAGGGTTGGAAAATATCACTCAAGCAAGAAAGAATACAAGCAAGACCACTCTAGAAATATTCCCTATTCTTTGCATACATCCAACCTATACACTTTCAAGCCAATTCAAGTCCTTACACCAGCCCTTAATCATCTAAAACACACCTAGTTTTTGCATTTCTTGTATTTTCATTCATGATTTCACCAAGCACTCTTAAAGGGAGAACTACATATGGCTTGATCCCTCCTTAGAGTATTTGTATGTAGACAACATGCCCACATATGGAGTATGAAGCATGTCTAATGCATCTTACACACACTAACCCCTTTTCCCTATTTGCCAAAGTTTCTATTCAAGTGTATAAAATCCACATACATATAAAATCAACTCTATAAGGAGTTATGTCAATAGTGAGGCTCCAAAATTTGGTACATAGGCTCACACTAATCAAGTGAACAAAACCCATAAAGCTTAGATCCTCAAGATAATACAATTGGGGAAAGACTACAGTGTTGGTGCCACTCCTATCCACTTCTAATGCTCCTATCCAATTAGAAAAAAAATTCAAAATATTGTGCATGACAATGTCTCAGACCTACACACAAATTTATAGGCTTTATCATAGTTAGATCGACACAAAATAAGATAAGTTTAATTTTCTCTCTCTCACTACTATTTTTAGAAAAGATATAATCACAAATAAATTTCATAAATCAGTAGATTTAATTTGGAATATTATTTACTGATTTTCTCTTACTTAGACCCTTTTATTATTTAGGAATTAAACATTAATTCCCCCAGAAATAATAAAACATTTAGTGAACTTGAGTTACTTTGAATTGCACATTGAAACCCTAAAAACCCTAGTGTAAATTCCTAGCTGATTTTTCCCATAATTTTTTGAATTTTTATTGAATATTTTAAGCAAAAATTCATCCCAAATTTTAAAATATAATAGTAAATTTTAAAATAATTTTATTTCAAACCTTAGTTGCATCAACTAACTCCCAGTAATTTTCCAATCATTTTTTGAATTTTTAGTTGCATATTAAAATAAAAAATCACTTCAAATTTCAATAATTCATAGTAATTTCAAAAAAAAAATCCTCAAAACCCTAGTTGAATATACTAGGTCCTATTAAATCACTAATTTTCTAATAAATTTTTGATTTTTTAGTTGTAAAATTTTACTCAAAAGTTCACTTTCAATTTCAAAATTCCATAGTACATTTTCAAAATAATTATATGTAAAACCCTAGTTTCATATACTAGGTCCCATTGGTTCTTGAGATATCACCTTACATGTTTATGAGCTTCATATCCTTTTTATGCACATTCTAATTCCTTATTTAGATTATATCTAATTAATATTTTCTATTATTATCAACTTTGTTTTCTTTATGCCACCTAAGTTACTTGCATCTCTTCCTTCGAGATGAAGTGCAAGTCTTAGTGGAAATCCTCTTGAATTCACCTAGATTCATTCAACTCGATCATATACTATGGATACACAACCAGTTAAAACTCCAACTATAGATTATACACATATATATTACACCAATTTCAATGAGAATGATTCAAACAATGTGTAATATGAGAATACCAATGATGATGTACACATCGATGTTCATGCTCCACCACATTGGACTACTAATCCACTTCCACCCATTGTTGATAATGAATTTATACTCAACAAAGATTTGATCCTCTAAATTTTCATATAAATACTCAAGGAACAACTTTGAGATCATACTCTTATATTACAATCTCTCATGAAAATCAAAAAGGCCAAGCACATTGAGTTTTCCCTCCCTACAAAGCAACTAGTTATAAATGACACTATGAGGGTAACTATGTCTCAATAACCCCTTATAGCAGTCCAACCTACCTTTATACCACCAATTATAGATAGTACATCCCTATCTCTTGATGTGTTAGCCCTTGTGCAAGAGATAATATCTCTTCAATCCAAGGTGCTACATCATGAACAAGGTACTACTAGACTTACATAGGATTTGGATTATTTTTCTCTTTTGAATACACCATTGGCACATGGCATTGCTTCTAAACACTTGCCATAAGGTTTTTATTAACCCAAGCTTACTTTATATGATGGAAAGGGTGATCTAGAGACACATTTGAGAGATTTTCATGTAATGTGATTGGACTATATACCCAATGATTGGCCACTTACCAAGTTAGTTTCATAAAGTTATGGTTTTATAGTTTATCAAATTATTCAGTCAGTGCATTCAATCCTTTAGCCAACATGTTTCTATCTCATTTCAACATTAACATTGTTGACAAGATTTCATATGCTCAAGTTTAAAAACAAAAACAAAGGTCAAATGAACATCTTATAGATTATGTTCTTTGATATAAGACTATCTTGGTTAAGATGACTAGCTCCATGGTAGATCAAGAGTTATAAGACCTCTTTAAATAGAGTCTTGTACTAGCACTTCATGAATCAATCATGTTTAAAATATTGTCTTCCTTCACTGAATTGTGTTATGCACTAAATGAAAAATAAGTCAAGCTAATTTCAACAGGCAAACTCAAGTACACAAGTATCTCAGATATAACAAACAAGAGTAATAAAAAAGTCCCATACAAAGTAAAGGTTAATGATAACAAGAGTTAGAATCAACCTATATTTAATATGGTTTTAGAGCCCCCTTAGTGAGTGGTTTTATAAACACCTCCTCAGTGTACTTTTACCAATCTACCAGTTTCTCCAACTAGAGTTTTACGGTAGCTATTCGATTTTAACATCATATCTCTCCCTCCTATTCAAGAAGTTGACCCAACAAATCCTCTTCCATGGGGATATGATCATCATGAATTTTGTGAGTTTCACAAGGTATTAGGCCATACAATAAATAGATGCATTAGTTTGAAACACAAGATATAAGATTTAATAGATGGAAATCATATTGATCTCAGTACTTCAGTTGAGCCTCCTTCAGCAAAGCAAACACAAGATAAAACATAAAAATATTTTTAGATCCTTTTCTAAAGCATTCTAAAAAGTAGATAGGGGACACATTAGGGGTTCACCATGAATATCATACACATCTACCACAAGATACATATAGTTCAAATTCAATTGAGACACATCCTTTAAGTAATTTGATTGGTGTATATAATTTTAGAGTTCCAACTAAACCTTCCATCTCCTTCTCAAAGCAAGAGATCATCAAGGATGATTAAAATTATCATTCACTCTTTATAAGAGCTTACATTCATAATCATCTTATTCATAATGTTCTTATTGATAATGGATCTAGTGTAAACATGTGTACTATGACATTACTACAATATTTAGGAAATTTAGAGTAGGATATTAACCTAATAGACATAGTTATCAATGGATTTAGTGGGCACATGCAGAGTTCATTAGGTCAGATTGTAACTCTTTTACAGGCTGGTCCAACACATATGGCCACATTATTCACTATTATTCCCAATGCAAGAGTTTTTGACATGCTATTTGGTCGACCATGAATTTAGAAACTTCGAGTAGTACCTTTTACAATTTATAGATGCATGAAATTCATTCACACTAATCAAGTTGTTGCAGTTGGTGGAGTTCCATATGAGTTACCACTTACCACTTCAAAACCATATACTATTCTATAGTCACTAGTTTTAGTTTTGCCACTAGTTATAGTTCCTCCTCTATTTCTGATTTAGACATAGTTGAGGCATTCATTACCAACATAGAGAGTCCATACACCTCCATAACTTCAAGATTCTAGATAGCTTCTAACTACAATGTTCACACCCAAGGTAGTATCATTGAGATCTCATGCATCTACTCATAGAACACATGTTTAGAGAGCTTCTCTTACTATCAAATGGGTCCCTAAGAACCCTATAATTACATCCACTTCTCAAATTCATAGGGGGACCCCACACCTAATTTCTACTTTAGATATTTCATAGCATTTATAGAATATATATCTCTTAGAGCTATAGTCTCAGCATTTTATCATGTTCCATGATCATGCATGATTCCTCTCCTTGATATAGGACACCATGATAAGGAATCTCCCATGAGACTCATCAATTAGTATCATCCTTTCCCAGCTTACCTATACATAGTTTCTTATGTTTTCTTATACATATCTTTAAAAACTTTCAAAAAAATCCAAAAACATTCAAATATGTTTAAAACACCAAAAACATTTAAATTGTATTCATCATCCATACTTTACATTGCTACTACTATGTTAGGACTTACATGTTCTATTTCATGCTATTGTATGTCGATTTATCTACATTACCATGCTTCACTTGATAATCTTTGAGTGTGTGTAGTGACATCCATCTACTTGATTATGGAACTCTACCCATTAAGGGGGCATCCTACTTCGACATCGAGACACACATCGATATACATACCTACTATAAGAATATTCTACATGAATACACCATCTAGGTTATATCATTCCTACACCACACACTCTATTTATCATGTTGATGTACATTATTTTACTATCTTACATAGATTACTCTATCGACACTCACTAGTATTTAACACTTGTATATTTTTTATCATCTATCTAGTCTTGTACTACCATGTCTTGCATACATTCACTTCTTTCTTTGATTAGTTATATGAGTTTGTAAATCCATTTTATTACATGATTTCTTTTCTTTCTTAGAATTATCTTTATTTTATTACATTTCTCAGTTCTTGTTTGTCTCCTAGGTGTGCCTTAGGACATTTTCCAATGTCCTTTTCCTGTACTCCTTTATTTGATTATGGATTTCATGCCAACTTCGATTTCTCCACTTGTATTTGTATGTGGAATTTTAACATGCCTTATATGCTTGCTTTCCAATTTGAGTGACATGTGCCCATGTCCCTTATTTACCTGAACCCTTGGCCACCCTTGTATGTTTCTAACTTCTTGTTTTTTGTGTTTTTTGCTTGATTTATTTTGATTATTTACAATGTCATGATCCATATCATGCATTATTCATGTTTTATTGGATTCCATAATAGACATCATGCTCCATCCCTCTAACTAACAACTAACAACTAATATTTATAGTTTTAATTTAATTCCATTACAATGCACATGTTATTACATTGTTATATCTATCTAGGCATACCCTTGTTTATCTAACAATATCTCAATTCAAACCATGCTATATTTTGATATATTTTCTTAATTATCATTGCTATATCATGTATATTTCTAACTTAACACACTTACAGGGATTTTTCTTCTAAGTTTAGTCATTTCAGGGTACCTAATCCTACCCTCAAAAGAGGGGGCAGTAAACAAGGGTTTTACTACAGAGATAAAATCCCCTATCAATCAAAAAATATAATTTTAGAACACCCAAAATAACAACTAGATATCAAACTAATCAGAGCAAACCAAGTAGATAATTAAGAATCCAAAATAGTCATCATATTTAGCTTAGTAAAATAGTGTTGAGACTGGACTGCAGTGCTCCTATCCAAATAGTATAAAAACCAAATTTTCTAGAAATAGATAGAAAGGTAAGTTCAGTTATAGTTTTGTTAGCTATAGTTCAGACCAAAATTAGTAGTTTTAGGATAGTTTTACTTAGAGAATCTAGATATAGGGGGCATCATGTATAGCATGATGGCTCTCACTTTTAGTTTTAGATAAGGAAATTGGTATAAATCCTAGATTAGACTTCATGTTTTAGACACAAGTGATTGGGGTCAATGCGTGTAGCACATTTTTTTTCTTTCTTTCTAAGTTTAATATTACCTAGGCATTCTTAGTAGTTGTATACCTTACTCCGTCTATACTTGGTTGGCATCATTTTTGGTTTGGCTTTCATACAAGCCTAACTTTCAAGTTCTCAAGTTCTCTAGTGACTCCACATAAGCTAGATTCTTAGTTTGAGAGTGGATTTCATACAAGCCTAATCTCCATTTTTCAAAATGGCCAAGAGTGGCCTAGTTTTTACCATACATTAGTCTATCCATACCAACATTATTAGATCATAGCACATTCATGGGCTTTATGATCCATCTCATATGACACACATTCCATATTGGTATCAGTTTTTAGCTTCACTTCACATGGAAATGATGGAGCCAAAGTTCCAGATAGCCTTTATATTCTTGAGCCACCTATTTAGATGGATTGAACACAAATTGAAAACATTGATCAACACACAAAAGATCATATAGCTTCACTTAGTAGGTGATGATAGAGCCAAAGGGCTAGCCTTTGCATTCTTGAGCCACTTCTGAGCACTTAGATTCATTCATGATGTTACTTTTAGTATAATACACATCCAACATCACCCAACATTACTTAACATCATAATAGGTTTTATATTGATTTACATACCCAATGAGGTGTATTCATTTCTTTCTTTTCCTCTCTCTCTTACCTAGTTTTTTACATTCTTATTTTAGATATAGCATATCTAGTAAGAATTGATCTACTTTTTTTTCACTTGTAGATTTATACTTTATAGCACACATCTAATATCACCCAACATCACACAACTTCATGGGCTTCACCCTTTTAGGTAATTTTAAGTACACTTTCTATTTTTCTTTTATCTAGTATTTCTCTTTGTTGAATCACTAAAATAAAGGGGGGCAAATGTAGTCATATAAAATGAAAAAATTGGTAACATTAGCATGACTAATGACACCCAACCCATAGGTCCCTTTTTCTCACTCTCATAACCCTCATAGGCTTGTTTTCACTAATTCCTAGTCATTTGCATCCTTCTAGACTTGACCCTAGCTGATCTATGACCCTCTCTTCATGACCAATCCATCCTCTAGGTCCCATCTACCTAGGACAATAGCACCCAACTAGGATAGGAGTATTAGTGCCACTATTGTCCACTTTTGGCACTATTATCTAAGCTTATTTCTATCCCTAATAGTCAATTTATTTTGGTTCCCCATCCTTTTCCTTGTTATCCTAACATGAGCAAATTCAATCCATGACTAATAGATCCCTATAAAATCCCATTCAAAGATAATTTGGAAAGGGTTGGAAAATATCACTCAAACAAATAAGAATACAAGCAAGACCACTCAATCAATCTTCCTTATTATCTACATACCACCAAATTATGCATTTTCAAGCCAATTCAAGTCCTTACACCAGCCCCTAGTCATCTCAAGCACACCTAATTTTTGAATTTCTTACATTTTCATTCACTATTACACCAAACATTCTTAAACGGATAACTACATATGGTTTGATCCCTCATAGTATTGGTATGTAGGTAGCATGCCCAGACATAGGGTGTGAAGAACATCTAGTGCATCTTACACATACTAACCCCTTTTCCCTATTTGTCAAAGTTTCTATTAAAGTACATAGAATACACATACATATAAAATCAACTATATAAGGAGTTATATCGATATTGAGGATCCAAAATTTAGTATACAAACTCACACTGATTAGGCAAACAAAACCTAGAATGCTTAGATCCTCAATACAATAGTGTTGGGGAAGGACTACAGTTTTGGTGCCACTCCTATCCACTTTTTTTACTCCTATCCAATTATAAAATGAAATCTATAATCCTATTCATGGTAGTGTCTCAGGCCTACACACAAAATTCTAGGCCCTATCTCAGTCAGATCAACATAGAATAAGATAAGTTTAATTTTTTCTCTCTCACTACTATTTTTGGAAAATATACAATTACAAATAAATTTCATAAATAAAATCATTATCTTTAATTTTGAATATTATTTACTGATTTTCTCTTACTTCGATCCTATTATTATTTGGGAATTAAACACTAATTTCACCAAAAATAATAAAACACATACAATAAGAAAAGAGGATTATTTTTAAACAAATGAAATAACATTTTAATTTGTGAAGTGTAAGGACCTATCATGGTTCCAATAATTTATTCTACATAAGAAAACCCCTTACAAGTGCCTTGTTTCAAGATATCTTCTTCCAAAACTAATCTCTACTTCTCCTTCTCCAAGCGTCCTTTTTTTGTTCTCAAGCTCTAACTCTAATATAAAAAGGTAAAATGATAAAAATTATTTCCAATGGATACCTTCCTTCCTATTTTATAAAAAATACTCAAACATAATGGTCAATGGGAAGCTAACACTTGTCCCTTCCCATTCCTTGGCTCTTCCACCAAAAGTGTTCCAATATAATAACTCTTCTTACAAACCCAAGTGAGAAATCAAGTATTAACCATACTCATAAAAAATTTATCATCCCCTTGTTGTAAATGATCACATGAACTATTATTCAACACTTGAAAATTGTCTAAGTCCATTTGGTTGGTAAAAAGGGGCTTAAAAAAACCTACCAACATCTATATTTTACTTTTTACCAACTTAAAAACATGGGCCTAATTTTCCATCCAATAGTTTGGGTAAGAGACAACTCAAGTGGGTTAGTTATTGTTGACATTTTTCTACCCAAAATTATCAAAACATGTTATACCCTAAGGGATACCCATTATTTTTTTTGGATAAAGCTTTAAAGTGACTAAATAAACCTTTTCCATACCTAGCAGAAACTAGAGATTCCACTTCCCACTTTTCTTATACTTAGTAGAAAATAGAGATTTGATTACAATTTGTAAAATTGAAAACTTTCAAAGTGTACCCAAACCTCTACTTCCCACTCACCCAATGCCCAGTGGAAATTAGAACTCTAGTTTCACTTTTCAAAGTTATAAAATGCAACTCAATGCCCATTTTTTACCATTCACCACACCTACAAAAACTAGAACCCCAATTGCACATTACAACTTACAAAGTTCCAAATTTGAAATCAAAGTTTCAATTTCCACCATTAACCACACCCATATAAATTGGAACCCTGATTGCACATTTCAAATTACAAATTTTTAAGGTGCAATCAAAGTTTTGATTTCCATTATTCACCACATCCACAAAATAAGAACTGTAATTGTATTTTGTAACTTAAAATTTGTAAAATTGAAACTAAGTTCTGATTTCCCACTTCCATGGCACCAAGTCACTTGGAAAAAAGTAGAGATCTAGATGAAAATCACAAATTTATAAACTTGTAAAAAGTGCATGACCTATTCCCAATGTCTACCCAAATGATACCCTAATTAGCATTGATTATAGGGTTGTATTAATAAAACTAGGTTTTTTTGGTCATTTGTTTAACATTTGAAAAAAATAAATTGGAGATTTGGAAGAAAACTTTGAATGTCATGCCAATAAAATGTCTTTCCAATGGTATGCTAATGCCACACTTCACCATTTCCATCCTCTATGCACAAGCCATGGTATTCCTCCATTTTCCCAATGTTTTCCTTCACATCATTTTCATGATTGATCTTTCTAGTGTTATGAGATATAAGTTTAGGTTTTATCTTAAACCTAGCATCTTTTCCATTTTTATTGCATTATTATCATTATTTGTTTGTAATTATATAAAGTTTGTTTAAAAATTTGCTCAATAATTTGCCAATCATAGTATAAATCTAGGGTTTTGTAAAAATTGAATAAATTCAAAATATTCCCACAAGATTCCATAGATAGACTCCGATAAAAATCCCTCTTGATTTTTCAATATCAAACCTCATGGAGATCATATTTTTTAAAACACATACAAAACCCTAACAGAGATTCCCATTATACTAAAAACTCTAAATCCCAGTCAAAAATCCAACTAGATTTTACAAACCAAAAACCCTGCCAAACATTTTGTCTAAATTTTCAAGTGCAAATTACAAGTCTAAACCCAACTAGACTATTCAACTACATTTGTACAATATATCTCCACTAAAAAATTTTCCTACAATTATAAGTCTAAAACCCACCAACTTTGTAGTTCATTTTCCCATGCCAATTTTCCAAGAATATATGTCTAGAAAGGAAATTAAGTTCAAGTCAAAGTGACCTAGTATCCTATTCAACCTGGATTCAAATACAAATGAGATCATTAACACAGATCTAGGTAACACAAACCTAGCTAATTTTTATGATGGAATAAATGTTGAATTCAATAATGATTGGAATCAAAGTATCTATGATAGTGGGTTGTCCTAGGTAACATTCTTCTCACTATCAGTATAGAGCCCTGAGCTTAGTCTAATAATGTAAAAACATTATGATTTTGAGAAGAGGGAGGTGTTGAACAATAAATAAGAAAACATTTTTAGCTTAGACCCTAATTTTATTGATACCATGTTCCTAATTTAGAATATGAGAGGTATCTAGATATAACCCTTGACTCTTCTAATAAGTTCTATCAAGACAATAATACTACATGTCTATGGATTTTAAATAAATAATGGCTAAAAACCTCTAGACTTACATCTATGAGAATGCCTAAAACATTGGCTAGAATATAATTTGAAGATAAAGTATGTGACATTATCATACTCTTGCATAGAGTTACAAGGAACATAAATGCTAAGAATTATCAGGTTTGGATGTACCAGTATATCTAGGTAATCCACAAAAATAAATAGTATATCCATTAGGTGTAGTTGATTTTTAACTCCATTCAAAAATAGTTGATGGAATTCCAAACTATAGTCAAGTTTTAAATGACCTCATACTTGGTTCACATATTAGCAAAGGAGAGGGAATTCATAAGATTGAACATAGTGCCTAATTAGGGGAACAAGGTCTTTACCTACTATATTGACCTCACCCTTGAGGAAAGCAAACAACATTTTAGAAGGGTCAATGATGCTTTCATATATTGCATCAAAATTATGTTTGATAAGGAGTTAGAAAAGAGAATATTTTTTGATGTTGTAACATCTAAAATCACAAATTGGGGATCATATTTCATTTAGTTCCCAAAATATTCATACATTAGAGTTGGGGGTTTTAGCAAGTGTCTTTACACCCTTTTTAGGTATGTTAGTGACAAATGTGCCTTGATGGAACTTGTGAGGAAACTTTAAAAAACACATAAGTTGTTATCAAGTAGGCATAAGGCATGGATCCATTTCCCTATCAATATAAAAAGATACACCTACCCTTCCCTATCAAAATCCAAAAGTGTTAATGTTGGGATGACTCAAATGACCTTAGGATATCTCAATCAAATGTCATTTTATGATGTGACTAGCCATATTACAAGTATAGTGGGTGTCACCACATATTCCTACATTTATTTTTATGAAGACTATAGGGAAGATATGCAAGATGAAGAGGAAGTGAGATTGAGAGATTATTCTAGAATGACTCTAAAACAAATCAAAACCTACAACATGGAACTAGTACTCAAGGATTTAAAATATGATGAATCACTAGTTAACAAGGTATATTATGATAATTAAATATATTTCCAACTTCTTCCATTGGTCAATTGGTTTATACATGAATCCTTCTCATTTATGGATAGGACCACCGAGGTGATAAGCAAAAAAATAAACTAGCTAAGGAATAAAGGGTTCAAGATAACCAATGAGACCTTGAGTATTAGTGATAAGTTATGAGAAGTTAAGGAGAAGGGCATAATAATAGTGGTAGAGGGTCCCAATAGTGGAACCAAAGAAAACCAAGTAGATAGGATAGTTTTGTCACATAAGTGGAAGAAAAAGTAAAAAGCAAAAAGGGGACCTTATAGAAGCCAAGAGATAACAACATAGCTAATGGATCAACCAATGTCAACTTATATAGAGGAAAAAATTACTATTTAATTGGTATAAATAGTTATCCCTCATGTTTCTATTATTTAACCAACCACAATACTCCCTCCTCATATTTATATTTCCTAGTCAACTCCAACAATTACCCCTCCTAATTCCACTAGTCCACTAGTGCAAGTAATTTCACCTCCATCTAACCCACCTCTATAATTAATTCCCTTGGAAGTAATCCAATCAACATAGTTGGGAATTTAGACTCCACCTTCACCTCCTTATTCCATAATCACTTCCTCCTCATCCCTAATATCCACTACCACTCTGTTAATCACTAATACCACCTAAGACTATAAGATATGGACCCAATCATCTTGACTATAACCCCACTATCCATCCCAACCACTAGGTTAGATACTGCTTCATTTCCATCTTCCATTACACTCCCCATCATCTAATTTGAGTGTTCTCACCACATTGATTGATTCATTTAATGCCTTGGATTCCAACCTTCCATAGGTTCCCCTATTCCAACTACTTGTACCTACCCCTCCACTTGTCTCACTCTCAACTCTCACACCCCTGTTAAGCACATCGATACCCACTTCACCCATTTAAGTATCCATATCTTCCACTCCCATAGTAAACCAAGTCCCCAAAAATGAGGTGAAGATAAAAGGACCCACTGATACAACTATGTCTTCTCAAACCACAAATGGGAAAAAGATATCAAAATCATCAACTAAGGATTTAGTGGTAACATTTATGATATATACAACACTTGTCATAGTAACCACTAGTGTAGCAACTTCAGCTATAGATTCACAAATGATAGCACCAAGTTTATATCTTACCACTCCAAGATGACTAGCATAATTAGTAACAAAGAATAAAAAATAAATGGTGTCTCCAATCACACTAGACTTTGGTCTATTGGAGGCATCCAAAATATCAAAGGCAAGCCCTAGGACCATATCCATAATATCATATGATTCAACAAGGGGGAGATATATGGAAATAACAATCCCCCCACCAAAAAAACAAAAAGAATATCTAGTGGTGGGGGATTCTCAAATATCTAAAGTGCACCTAGGTTATATGAGTAGAGACGGGCTTAAACATGATGTTTAGTCAAGCATTAGCTCTCCTTTTGAGAATTTGGATAGTGACAAGGTCACTAAAGATGAACTGATTAATAAATTTGACTAGTTGACAACTTCCCTAAATAGGTTCATCAATCTATTACCCTAACCAACATAATATCTTACTCAGTTCCCTGACAAAGAAACATTTGAATCAATGATAAATATTGGTACTATAGAAAAGGCCAAAAAATAATGGGTTGAGGAACTCATCATGAAAGGAAATAGAGTGATAGAGCTAGAAATGGACTATTACAAGACTCTAAAAGATGATCAACTATCTCTAAAAGTAGAAATAATCAAGTATGAGGATGACATTGAAAGATTGAATCTATTCTTTCCAAAGTTATAGGCTATTGACCTAATTGAGACTATCACCATCATATCAGAGAAGATATTTAAAAGTTATATAGAGAATGAGGGGCTATATAGGGTATCCCATTTCAAAATAAAGGTACTCATTGAGAGTATTAATAAGGCCAAGGTTACATTTGACAAGGCCACATATACAATCTATGACATTGAAGATTTGCTCAATAAATTATCATCTGAAGCAATAGATCATATCTTTTCAATTTAAGAGCTTTAGGAAAAATTCAAATGAGTATTAAAAAAGGATTAATCATAGGATACACCATTCAACTTGAGTTTCATTCATCAATTCATCAAATATCACAATACACTAGATCAAGTGAGAAAAGACACTCAAGTCTATAGCACTGCATCTAGGGAATTACCTAAAGTAATGGTAAAATCTATATCATCAGAATTTATTCACTTGGTCCTGATGAAGATCACCTTCAATAAATATTCAATAGCTTTTATGTTTACATTAAGAAGATATAAGCAAAGAAGGACAAACAATATTTAGAGGTCATGGTTTTGGACTAATTCTTTTAAATTAATTGTAAAAATATATTCTATTAATTATATTTCTTTGTTTTGAAAAACATTATAAAATTACAAGTTACAAATTAAAATTACCATTTTGGCATCTCTTTTTGAGAAATATATACTTATAATTTTTAGGTATCTTTTTGGTAGGCTTAAGTTGTAGAAGTGAAACTTAGAATTTGCACTTTTCCTTTTTGTTAAGTCGAATTTCTTCACTTGAAAAAACTCATGTTATAAGTTACACTTTCCTTTTTTTCAAGTTGAATGACTTAAAAATTTGTAAAATTCTTCACTTCAAAATACAAATTAGGTTTTTTAAGTTATAACCTAAAATATCTAAAAGCATTCAATATTTACCAAGTAATGGTTCATTTTGGCACCTCATTCTTTGGGAGAGATAACAATAGCACAATTGGCCAAAAAAATAGTTCAAATAGAAGATTAAAATGTATTTCTCCACTTTTCTAGTACTCTTTGAAGTGCCCAATAGTTGCATGTTTCATTTTTAGTCGTCTACTTCACTAAGAATACCTTTCCAAGATGAAGAGGAGGATGTTTGTATGAAGTTCCTAGATTTTCTTTCTCTATAATTGGGCATAAGGTCTTGATAAATCCATCTATTTCAAGAGATTATTTTTGTATAAATATGGGTGCCATAACATAGCCCATATATCATTTCATTATTGAAAAAATTATTCTACATTTTTAAAAAATTGATCTACATGTTGTAACCTAGAGAATGATAATAGATTGAAGTTTTTCCTTTCTTATATATGTTATATTTATATATGTATCACTATTTATTATATTTTTGAATGTTAAAAGTCTTGTTTCAATCAATATAGATTAATTTGTGGTATTCATTTTTGCCCTTTTGAAAGCTTCTTGAGGAAAAATAAAGAACTTTGTTCCTTATATGTTAAGTACCCAATATTACCTTTGGTTTCATACTTATATAAGTATGTGCTTAAATAAATTTTAGTGTATTTATTGTTCTATAATGTTCATAAAAATGATCATTAATTTATATTATAATCACTTGGTATAATCACCATTTTCTGGTTTTAAAATTCATTCTAAACTCTTTTCCTCACTAGTCAAATCTCAGTTAGGAGCAAGATCACTAAGAAGTAGTATTTTGACATGAATTGGTAAATACATAAATTTTACTAAACTTAGTGAAATAAAACTAACATTCTCCAAAGTTTCACCTCAATTAGATAAGTTATCACAACTTGGAGGTGATCCCATTATGTCATTATATTTCCCACAATTTATAACTCATGTTACATAGCATATTACCACACAAAGATAGGTGTAAAATCTAAGTGATAATAGTTTTTAGCATGTCTAGTGGGACTCAAAGATAATTAATAAGATATTTTTGATATTATTATTAATAATTAAATGAGACTCATACACATTTTAAAAGTACTTGGTGACTCCACTAGCTTATGGATTCAAGAAATCCAAGTTTACATATGCCAAAGATACAGACAAGATCGTTTACTAAAGGTAAGAGAACTAACTTTCAAGAAATATAATTTCCATATAAAAATAAATCAATATAATCTATACCTTATACTATAGTATATCCTATAAACCTATTTGCGTTTCCTACAAATACCCATAATTGTTTCATACCTCCCATTATGGCTAGGGTTCACTTTAAGAGGCCATGATGGAAACCCCCCTAGGTTTGGGTAGGCAAATTAGATTCACTCTATTGGATAATTGGGATATGTAGATTAGGTGTAAAATTTTCTTTTATTTATATTATGTGACAAAATTAGGGAACATGACAACATTGTGTTACACAATAGTATTTTGTTACACCACATTATTATGTCACATGATAGAATTGTGTCATGTAACAACGTTATGTCACATGATAGCATTATGTCATGTGATAGCATTGTGTCACATGATAGTTTTATATTGCATGATAATAATGTGTAAAGTGACACATTACTATCACATAACACAATACTATCATGTGACACTGTGTTGTCATGCAACAACATTATGTTTGTGACAAATTTGTGTCACTCGGTAGTATTGATCCCTATGGCAGTATTTTGTCATGTGGTTCCATGTTGTCACATGATATCACTCTATCATACACTAGCATTCAATTTTTTGTTTGTTTTTATGCATAATAGTATGCTTTTGATTCATAGTGAGCTAGTATACAACACTATGTTACCATTTGGCACAATATTGTTGCATGGCTAAATGGTGCCATAATCCAAACAGTTACCACATGGCATGTTGTTATCATGTGGTACTTCACTACCATGCAAAAATGATGTAGTTTTCATTGGTCATGACAACCAGCTACTTTGATTCCCTTCCTTGCTTATAAATACCTCTACAGTGAATTCATTTTCACACTTTGCTTAAAACTTTTTCTCATCTTAACTAGTCAACTTAAGTTTTTCCAACTTTACCTAACTAATTCCAACTTCCAAGTTGACCTACCTACTTCCTATTCACTTTTTATAGGGTTATAATGAATTCCACATCCATGTAAATGTAGACTCAATCACTAGGGGTATATAATTATGTTTTAAAAAATCTTGTGTCTAGATTTCCTACAGAAGTTGGAGTAGCCAAAATCCTTTGTTTAATAGATTGATCAATGTAAGTTTAGAGGATTTGTTTAGATGCCTTAGTATGATTTAAATATCAATAATAACCTTCTAAAATCTTTGCTTAGTTGTTTTAATCATAGTGACAGTTGTTTCTATGTCTAGTTTAACAATAAAATAATATCCTTTACCACATCTCCATTAGATATCCACAACTTAATGACTCTTCTACATTGCAATGCAAGTCCTATGAGCATGAAGGTTGTCTTGTCCAAAGACGATAAGATTTATTTGGAGTCATTCTACAAAGTGTCCTTTGACCCATCAAGTGTGTGTTAAATTTATTAATTCATTTCCTAGATATAATTGAATCATTTATTATATATAGTTTGGTATCCTAGTTTAATTACATGTTCTATTTTTTAGTTTTCATTACAGATTCTTGAAATCGAAGGGGGATCCCTATGGAAAAAATCAATAATCTATTTCTCAAATCTATTTTCCATTTCTTTCAAGTGAGAGTTGTTTTATAGGGAAGACCATCATACATTACCTTTTGGGTGGTTTATTATATTATTTATTCTCTCTCAAGTGTTATATGTGACTGGTGCACAGTAATATCCAGGAAGATTAGGGTTGAGTTAAATTTGATGTTCTTGAAGGACACTTGTACCATTTCATCTTCCAACTACATTTTGGCCTTACACTTTGAGGCCTTGTATGAAATCCAAAATACTCCAATTCCCATATCCCTTAATCAAAAAATGAAGTTTAAGTCTTTGTGAATCAAAGAATATGAGGTAAGTTTGCTTTCACCAAGTCTCATTTTTTTTATTTTTTTTATTTTCAAAAAATTTACATTTTTTAGCCTATTGTCTATTATAGACAAGGGTGCATCTTTATGACACAAGAAAACATTTATAAAATAGAGGTTTGAATTCTCTAGAGGGCTCTAGTGATACTCAATCCATGGAGTCTTTGCTCAATTCATTTTGAATTGCAAAATTCCTGAGAACTAATTTTGTTTCGTCCCTGTTCTAGGTTCCCCCAAAATTAGTGTAATCTATTTTTCTTGTACTTCAATAGAAAAAAATAATATTCATATTGTTTTTTTTTTGTAGTTGACTCTCAAAATGTTTCCATAAAATATTCATCCACTCAACATAATCAATGGTTCCCATTACAACTTTATTTTTTATTTCAAGTTTGTTAAGAGTTTCTTAGTTAAATAACTATATCATTTACATGTTTTGTAGGTCAAATGACCAATGTCTCTCTGCCACCCAAAAGTACAATGAGAGGGAAAGCACTAGCTCCCTCAAGGACTAAAGGGGAAGAGAAAACTCTAGTAAGGATAGTTAGAGTGGATGAGGTAGTCATGCCACCAGGTAATAACATTAAAAGTTTTAATTTGAACTTCCATTAGTTTTATGTTTTCAAATTTACCATTTTTGAATTTTTTTTGTAGTGCACCCAATATCTATTAAGAGACAGATAAGTGTGACACTTCTCCCACCACCAAACTAGATTTAGAGAAGAGGAAAGAACATCACCCTCCTTATGTGAAGCAAAGTAACTCTACAGATTTTCAATTTCCCAACTTTCTCTATTAATGGTATTTCAGGTGGATAGGGTCTTACCTATTTACACTAGATTGATCTCGATGAAGATTTTATTAGCATTGAAAGTATGCCCCTAACTATTGGTGGATTCAATCCATATGAATTTATTCAAGTTGCTAATGTCACTTCACAAGTGCCTCCTATGGCTACCTCTTCTCTAGCTACCTCCTCTCCACCCCACACTAATAATTTAAATGTTTTTGATGATGCCCTTACTAATTTTTCTTTTGATAATCTAGTTTCATAAAATCTACTTGCTAATCTAATGGATGGTTTGATTGAAGGATTTAATGATTTAAAAAAATGGGAGATATGGGCAAAGGCCCTTATCAAATAAATAAATCCCTGTTATCACAACCATTACCAAGGAATGAATTTATTCTTTCTTGTTCAAAATGAACCATCAAAGATTGACACTTTGTTCCAACAAGCTCAATCTTGATTGATCTCTATTGATAATGTTTACAATGATAGAATTTTAGAGATTATGACAAAAAGTTTAGAAAATTTAAATGGAGAAGTCCAAGCATATTTCAATAAATGGGCTAAAGATATCAACTTCGTTACCATTGCATAAGCAGAGAAGGATAAGGTTGTGGTAAGTTTTATGTATCTATAACATGTATTTTGACTATTACAATACCTTGGTATGTGAGTGACCCACATTAACTATTTATGGTAGTCAAAATATGAAAATTTAAAATAAGAAGCAAATCTTCTCAATGTACATTTTAAAAACACTCATAAAAGTATCTCCAATGTGATTTAGTTGAAGGAAAAGATGGTTTTGTTAAATAAATAGAACAACACTTTGAATAAAATCATTAAGGAGCATGGTATAGATCCAAGTGTTTTATTTAAGTATAAAATATATGTGGATCCTATAATTCTTTCACTAGGAGATGCAGTGAATGAGGAGAGGGTGATTCTTGCTCAAATGAATGATGTTGTAGAGGATCTTCAGAAGGAAGGAGTGGTACTAGAGAATGCATAGGAAATTCAAGACAATTTGGTTTTTATGGGTGGTAATGGAAACAACCAACGTGGTGGAGATTTTCAAGCAAAAAAATGTTGATTTGTTTGAAATAATATTGTTCACAATAGTTTTAGAGTTTATATTGTTTAAAATAGTTTAAACCATGTTGGTTTGAAAAACACTAGCTTTATTTAAAGATATTTTATAGTTGTTCAAAATACTCTTAGCTATATAATTTTAATATTTTATATATATTAAATTTTTTTAATTAAATTTTTATCTTGTATGGTGAAAAAAGAAAGTCACCATTATACTATTATAGTTTTGAATGCATTTATTATATTGTTAGAGTGTTGGATGCATTTATTATATTGATATAGTGTTTAATGCATATGTTATACGGTTATAGTTTTATATTTGTTATTTCAATGTATGGTTATAGTGTTATATTATTTTAAATGCATTTTTATACTATTCTAGTAGTTGTAGCATTTGAATGCATGGCTATAATGTTCTAAAATTTATAGATTTGAAACCAAATGTAGGAAAATATTTCTAGTACTAGTAGTATTTGAATATTGTAGTAGTTGTAGCAGTTGTAGAAAAATAGCCTATTGTAAAGTAAATATTCTATCAAATTATATTATTCTAGGATTTTTAATATTGAATGCATGGTTATAGTGTTTTATTGTTCTAGTAGTTGTAGATTTGAATGCATTGTTATGTATCTCTAGTAGTTGTAGCGTTTGTCATTTTAATGCTTGGCTATGATGTTTTAGAAGTTGTGTATTGTTCTCTACTTCTCTTAGTTGTAGATTTGAATGCATTGTTACACTATTTTAGTAGACTACTACATGTAGCATTAAATTCATTGATTGTGGTGGAATTTGGAAATATGTGAACCCAATTTCCAACTACAAGAAAAATATTTCCTAGATATTTGTGTAATGGTACTAATGTAAACATGCAATAGAATAATTATTGTTAAACTATTATGTATGTGTTATATCTATATATATTCTCTTTAAATTAATATTATATAATATTAAGAAAATGAAAAACAATAAATCTTGTATGGTGTCATGGGGTGCAATGTGCCTTTCTAAACATGAGACTTGTATGCTTCACATTTTCTATTAAAGCAATAAGGAAATGTTATATAGAATGTTAATGAGAATTATGATTTCTACTTAATGAATGAAATTCATTAGAAATAAATTACTATTTGAAATCATATAATTTTAATAAGATTAAAAAAAATATTAATTCTAATGTAATGAATAAGATTCATGATTGTAACATCCATGATCCACAAAATAGATCATAGACTTTAATGTATTTAAATATGAAAGAATAAGAAATAGTTTTAGAAAATATTAATTTTTATACTTATCAAATTGAAAGTCAAGCAACTGAAACAATCCTCAAGAAACTTACTCATATTAAGTGTGATTTATATTTACCATGCTAGAGCCGTATTCAGTCTCAATATTCCCATCCTCTGTCTTGGTAGCAGTATTAGTCACACCTCTTATTTCCACTAGAGAACTCCATGTTGCCACTACTATGTCATATGGAAACTTTTCCATGGAATAACGTGAAACATATAGTCTCAAGCAAGTCTCTATATTTTTATCCAATCTATTTCTAAGTTTTGAATTCACAAAGGATAATACACTAAACACTCTCTCATCTTCCACAAATCCCAAAATCATTGATTGAACAATTTAATATAATTTGAAATAATCACTAATACTTTCTTGTAATAAGCTACTTGGATTAAAAAAATCAATAGAAAAGTAATGGCACCATTTTTTGTTGGGTCAATTAAACACTGAAATTTATACATCATTATAATCCCAAATTGTGTTGAATGAGACGTCAATAATTGTTTATTTAAAATACCATTAATCTAAAATCCATTCACATCTATAGATGTACAAAAATGCATTACAATTTTACCCATGTATTTGTTAAATAATGTGTTGATATGTTCTTAACTGTTAACACTGTTCCAAAAAATATGATTCACCACTCCCATGCCCTCTAACAACTAATTCCTTTGAAAATGTTCTCTAATATCCATAGCTAAAGTTTATGAGATTTTTCTCAATTTAATTCATGTTTTAGACAAAACAATATCATATATTAAATGTGTCATAGGTACATCTTCTAGCTCAGCTCCCACAACATCAAGTCTTTTAGAGTTTGTGTACATTTGGATCTCAATGCCATTTACTATGACACAAAGATGATCATGGATATTGAATTTCAAATAACTCTATGGATTTTAAATATCTATCAAAATTTGCTAGGTTCTAAAAATAGGGCCATGAAATATTTCATTCAATGTGTATAATATATCCAAACATTGATATACATGTTTTCTCAAACTTATGAAGTCAACAATATAGATAAATCTCTCTTGGGCATGTTTCATTAAATAGTTGATTTCCTTCAACATTGGAAAAATAACACATAATGTGAATAATGTTTATAAATATATTAAATGACACATCAAATCTTTTGCTTTGTCAACTTCCCTATGATATTTATACATAAACCCTATCAAAGATGGATCTTCCTCAAAAATTCTACACGCAGGTTCACACATGGAAATCCATCTAGTTTCAACATCTTTCAATAGTTTTTAACTATCTATCATCCCAATTGAAAATTTATAAAACTCCATAAATCTTGCTGGGCTGCTAAACATGTACATATGTAAATCATGAATCAAATCTTCCACTTTCACAACATTACTAAAAGTGCTAACAGTTTTGTATGCCAGATTCATCCTATGAGCCATGAAATGAATTCGAATCATAAATAGAGAAACTATTGTTTGAAGGTGAACACAAAGACCAGTTCTATGCCCCTACATCACTGATGCACCATTATCACCAAGACTCAGTAACTTCATGGCTATGGCATAATCATCCATCCCAACTCTCTCTCTTAAATTGGATACAACCAATTTATGTAGGTTTTCTAAATTGCAATTTTCTACCATTTTATGGACATCTAGAAGATGAGATTGCCTTGTATAGTTTTCAAAAGGTTACACATGCATGTAAACCCAAGATTTTTTGTCAACTATAGTGACTTCATCGATGGATAGAGAGATAAACAATAATCTTTTAACACTTTCTTTCAAATCTTCCTTCTCAATAATGGCTAGACATTTTTCCATTTCCCAAGAACTGTTATCTAACTAATGTGACTATGGAATATCTAGAAAACCATTGTGTTGAAACAAAATTTTGTAATCTATAAAATCAAAAATGGGTCTTCCCTTTTTTAGAATGTAAAAAATAATACAGAACTATACATATTTTACCCTGAGATTAGACTACATAACTTTTCCAAATAGTGCTTTGATAGTTCCCCCTTTCTCAACAAGATGTTTTTGTCATTTCTAATTATTTTTATATTCACATACATATCATAAATGCATACATTCTTCTACATTTTTACATCTATGTGTTCTCGTTATCTTTCCATTTGGTTGCTTCACAAGTATATATCATTTCCCACAGTGTTTCTCGATTGTGTCCAATTTAAGTTACATTTTATGTTCTTTTCTGAGTTTCCAACTACAAATTATGCATCTACATTTTGTTGGAGGCTCATTACTATTTTTTGATTTTACAAGTTCTATAAATGGAAATTTTGTAGCCTAGTCAACTTGAAAAGACCTTCCTATTGTCCATGTACTTCTCTTCATCAACTTTTTTGAGTGGAATTTTCAACAAAATTTGGTGTCTGAAAATAACTACCTTTCTCTTGGGAAGTGCTTAGACGAGTGTGTTCTACTAAATTTCCTAGAGTTGTGTCTTCTAGGGGTGGTATTTAATTATTAAAAGATTTAGGAGGTGAGAAATTATTGGTATTAATTATTTTGATGTAAATAGTGTCAATATCCATGTATATTTCTAAATTGAAATGGTTTTATAATTATTTTATAGTGAAAAAAGCTAACTGATATTTAAAAAAAAAGTTTAATAATTACCTGTATTCAAAGTGCCTATTGTTTGGGCCCTCTTTGCTAGATTTATGAAATAAGACATGATGTATTTTTTTAGTATTTACTATGGTGCTTTACCCTTTCTATAACCACCTGAGGCTATAACATTTTTTTCAAGTGGGTAACTGTTATTGCATGGTAGGTTTATTTCACATAACACATTGACACTAGCTAATAGGTTAGTTTCATGCAACACATTATGACTGGGCTAGAGGTTGCCTTCACCGAACAGAGTACCACTAGGTGCTTAGTTACTATTACTTAATAGAGTGTCACTGAGTGACTAGTTATCATTGCCTAGCATGGTGCCATTGGGTACCATGTTATTGCCATGCATCATGGTGCCATCACATGATAAAATACCATCATGTGGCACTGTACCATCACATGGCACTATGCTATCACATGTCACTATGCCATCATGTGGCACTATGCTATCACAGGACACATTGTAGTCATAAGACATCATGCCAACATGCAACACTTTACTATTGCATGACATTGTTTCACCTTACAGCACTTTGGCACTTTGCCACTATGCAACACAGTGCCATCATGTCACATAGTTTTGCCACATGACACAATGTTGCTTGTTATCCAGTTTGTGTCATATGACATAATTATAGTGGAGGTTAGGTTGCTTAAACTATTTTAGTGGTAGAGTGTGGCCTCAAGGCTCAAATGTCAAAATCTTTACAATTCTATAAAGAAAGATACTTCAGTGGTAAGTTTTTGACCTTTACCAACATATGTAGTATGTATGTGTGTGTGTGTGTGTGTGTGTGTGTGTGTGTGGTGAATTACATGGATAACCACATAAATATTTTAACTGGTTGGTGAGCTGACCCCTAAAAAAATATCCTAGAATTTTAGGTGAAAGGGTCATATGTTACACCCTAAAAAATTGCCAAATTCTAATTTTTAAAACTGAATATTCATCAATTAATGAATATTCACCACTAAAATTTTCCCTGATTATGGCTCTAAGAAATCAAAATTCCATACCTTTCAATGTAGGAAACCCACTTTAGTTAGCCCAGTATGATGATATACCCACCTCAGCTTTGAAAAGCCTTCCATATTTTATTGGTAAAACATCCACTACTCCCATTAAAAATATACAAGACATTGATAACATCTGCTTAATTCATAATATAACATAATAAAATGTTGCAATCAGAATTCTTCCCTCCTCATTTAAGGGAAAATCCTTACAATGGTATAGAATTCTACTTCATAATTCCATCCATGTTTGGGATGATCTAGGATCTACCATATGAACATAATTTAAAGATAAGATTGACCACCTCTCCCTGGTTTAATAGTTAACCATTATTAAATGGGTTCCTCATGAGTTCATGATTGATTTTAATTTCCACTTTTAAAATATGTGGAATAGAATCCTAGTGTTGGTTAGGCCAACCTTGACTAATTCCTTTTGTGTTACTTGAGAGTCTTAAATAATGATATTACTATCATGATTTAGTTAATGGGTGGCACCACACTCCCTTATTCCTATGAAATTATAATAAAAGCATAAAATTGTCTCATTCAAGCTAGAAACATTTCCCCACAGCCTCTAATGTCATTATTTCTAGAAGTGCCTCTCATACAACCCATTATAGCCCCAATTTCCACCATAATTAGTTCACCATCCTTGAATCCTACCCCTTTTTATGATTTATATGAAGCTAATTCACTACTTAAAAGTTTTGATAATGAAATAGTATCTATGAAAAGGTAGAAATCCCAAAACTATAGGTCTTATCAACAAGCTAACCAAATATACCAGCCCAATAGGCATCCATACCAAGGCAAATCACAACCCCAAAGTTAAACCATGCAATCAAAGCCTCCAAGCATCCATGCTCTACCTGCAGTAGGTACTTTTAAATCCATTGTACCTATTCAAAACAACTTGGCTCAAGAATACAAGTGGTGTTATCCTTATGCTCAACCACATAATTAGAATGTTTATCCTAATGGTGTAATCAGTTAATCCTTTATGGTACAAATCATATCAAATACCCAAGGATAGCAATAAGAAGATACTTACCAATAGGAAGATGCACAAGAGCCTGATCAAAATGATGTTACTCTTTTGAACTAGCAAGATGGGGATTTTTATGGTGTAAATCTAGAGGAAGCACTAACCAATGTTGGTAGTTTAGTGGTAATGAAAACATGCTCTAAGAAGAGGGAAATAAAAATTGATCAAACCCCTAGGGTTGAACAAATTACAACTTCTAAATTTGGACAAGGGGATACAAAAGGAAACATAGTTCAGAGACCACCCAATGTGTTGATGGACCAGTCAAAGTTAAAATTGATGACCCTAAATATCATGAAAGAAGATATAGATCCAAAAAATTCCCAAACAAAGTTTAATAACATTAATTTTAGTATTTTAGAACAAATTAATAAGACTAACTTGAATGTCACCATGTGGGAAGCATTATCTATTCTAGCACAAGGAGGCTTACTTTAGGAAGCTTTAAAGAACTTATAAATAATAGATAAGGTCCTAGCTAAGGGACCCACTATTATGGTTAATTTATGTCAACCTAAAATGGACACAAAATCAAGTAAAAATTATAAGCCTCCCCCTTTTTACCTTTCACTCATAGTTGGAAAAAATCTTGTACATAAATGCATGGTAAACTTTGGGGCTAGCAATTTTGTTTATGCACCCATCACACCCATCACAAAAGGTGTGGTTCAATTGGATGGGACTATTGTCCAAATATTTTGGACTATAAAAGGTTTAAACCTTACCATCCATGCATGTCCAAAATTATCAATATCTCAAGATATCTTAGTATTGATCTATGCCCCTATTTTTATATTTGTCTTTCCTAAGACTTCACTACAAAAATGAGAGGGTATCTATCTACTTATTGGTCCCATATGTTCCTCAGGACAAGATATGGAATGAGAGTGACAATAATAATTGAGATAATTATTAAATACCACAATGAACAATACTTATGGATATGAATTGCACATTACAAGATCAGAAGGAGGAACTTGACCATGAGGTTGCAACACCTATGGAAGAAATCTTAGACACTTATATAGATGAATGGGGATCAACTCTCCTATTTGATCCTTATGATTATGTCAAGAAAACTAGGTTGGGTATGTATTACATTCATGAAAATGATGCAATTATCCCAAACCTTGTGAAACTAAAAAAGGATCTCTAGGGAATGTGACAATTATTCTTAGATGGATTAGGAAGTAAGAATGGTGTAGGAAAAGGTATTTTTTGATCTCTCCCCAAAAGGAGAGTTATTTATATTCTTTCATAATTTAGTTTAGCTACACTAATAATGTAGATAAATATGAAACATTGATTTGAGGTCTCCAACTGGGCAAAGAAAGGGGAATACAGTCACTACAAGTGTTTGGTGATAGTGAACTGATCATTCACCAAGTAAGATCTAACATCACAACCAAGAATAACTTATTAATATCTTATAAATACAAGGTTTGGGACCTATTAGATGATTTTATTACTTTAAAAATTAAAGTAGGACCAAGAAAATAGAATATGGGTGTTTATCACATGGCCTCAATGGGTTCTCAATATAACCTACTTGAAGAGATAAATAAGAATAATAGCCAACATCTAAAATTAATAGTGAGGCCATATGTTCTTAATAATGTAACTAACTAGTAGGTTTTCGACATTGATCAACAAATTGTTAATTTTTTGTGAGATGAGGCTGAATTCTTAATCAAAAATTAGTCAAGACTCCAATAATAATACAAGGATCAAATCATTCAATTTAATAAAAACAAATTACGCAGGGGTGGTATTACTTTGTAAAGTATCTTCAACTCTAATGATCATCTAAAGGGTGAGAAGAAGAATATCACAATCAATGAAGAAGATTACAATCTAGCAAAAAATTTAGAGGGAAAAGTATTGAAGATTTTAAAGGTATTTAATACTTCTAAAAGTTAAGATTTTATTGAGTTGTGTCAATAATTTGATGATAAATTCACTTGGAGTTATAAATATCTAAGGGGGTTTGACCCTAGCTTAGCCAAACACACATTATAACTTGACCCAAATACTAATCCTATTAGATATAAATATAGACTAATCAATACAAAAATATAACCCTTTATGAAGAGTGAGTTGGCCAAATTGATAGAGGCTAACATCATTTTCCATATCAAACTCTCATCCTGGGTTTCTAACTTGGTCCTTGTAAGGAAAAAGAATGGTAAAATTAGGTTTTGTGTAGATTTATAAGACCTAAATAAAATTTATTTGAAAGATAAATATACCATTCCAACCATGGATTAAATCCTTCAAACTATATTAGGATCTGAAAGGTTTTCCATTCTAGACAATTATTCTAGATATAACTAAAACCTTGTACAAGAATTTGTCCAGTTAAAGACCACTTTCACTGCAAAATGGGGCACATATGCCTATAAAAAGATGTATTTTGGTCTAACCAATGTTGTTTCTATGTTTCAAAGATCTATGGATATGGATTTTAGGGGTTTGATAAATGATATGATCCTAGTATACCTAGATTACATCACTATTTATTCAAAACATGTTGGTGACCACTTAGATCACCTTAAGAAAGTTTTTGAAAGGTGAAAAGAATTTGGAGTTTCCCTCAATACAAAAAAGTGTATTCTTGTAGTTCATAAAGGGAAACTCCTAGGACACATTATTTCAAAAGAGGGTATTGTAATAAATATAAAGAGAGTAAGTGTTATATCTTCACTAACACATTCAAGCCATAAAAAGGGATTACAACGTTTCCTAGGAAAGATCAAATTCATAAGAATGTTCATTCTAAATTTTACCTCCATGGCTAAGCCACTTACTATCATGCTCAATAAGGGGATTAGTTTTAGTTGGATACAAGAAAGAAAGGATAGTTTTAAAGCCATCAAACAAGCTATTTCTCAAGCTCCTACCCTGTTCAAGCCCAAATACAATAATGATTTGATTCTATATGATTTTGTGGGGAAGGTAACATATCATATATTGTGACCCAATAAAATAAATAACTATTAGATTAGCCTATATCTTTTTTTAGTAAATCCTTGAAGGATTACAAGAAGTGCAGTTTTGTTGAGAAGAAAGTATATGTTATAATTAAATCCCTAAAAAAAATTAGGAATATGCTCTCTAATAATAAATTCATCTAATGTTAAGTCACCAAATTGTCAAGGAGTTCCTATTGAGCTAGGAGATAAATGAGAAGAGAGTGGTTGTGTTGACCAAATTTGACTTTTAAGTCAAATTAGGGAAACTATAGGTAAAAAATTGACTTTATATGTTTTTAATGGGTGTAATATGGATGTCAAAAGGTGTTTTATAGGTCAATTAAGGTTAATTTATGTTATACTAGCCTTGGTCATTAGTTTTCTTAGTCTTTTTAGTTATTTTAAGTCATTTTAGGGGCCAAAAAGGTGCATTTAATGATTTTTACAAATTTATTTGAAAGTGTTAAGGTTAAAAAATATTATTTCATGCCCCAATTGTCCATATGAGTCTTAATTAATTGAAAAAATTTAAAGATGGTAGGTTATGCAAAAGAAAAGGCAATTTTCTTGAAGGAAAAGAAGAGTTTGGCACTTATACGACCTCCTTGGGAAGTGTGTCATGTGGGAAATGGTTATGAAGTTCATATTAAGCTTCCCCATACTCAATTACATTATTTTTTTAATTTTTAAGTGTCATTTATTTCTCAAAACTATTCAACTTCCTTTTCACCTTTCTTGACAAGCAGAAGTGACCTTCAAGTTTTTGCTTGGTATAAATAGCTCAAGAAGTTTCAGGGAAAATTATTTTGGGATATTTTTTAAAAATAAAATAACTTAATTTTAAAATAATTATTTTTAAAAATTGTGTCCTTTTATTCATGAACCATCCTCATGAATTTGACCTTTCAAATTTGCTTATTAATTTCTATACCCTATAGGTTTTGCCTTAGTTTGAGAAGCTCCATACAATCCATTTACTTATATTGGTTCCAAATGAATTTTAATATTTATAATAATTATTTACATGATATTTTTTTTGGTTAAATTTTATTTTACGAGTTTTTAACCTCAGTTTTGTAGACTGGCTTCTTTTGAGAGTGATAGGCATTTTCCATCATTTTTAGAGTTTCATGCTTTATCAGTAGTTATAAGGGGTTATAATATGTAATTTATTCCATTTTTAAATTTTATATAGTTCTATCTACCTCTTTTATCTCATTATATAGACAATACTCATCAATGTATTCATAGACCACCATACATTCAACTTGTTGTTTGACTATCTACTAGTCAGCTAGAAGCTTGAAGGGAAGATCAAGTTAAAATGAGGATATTTTGGTTTTATTCAATCCTAAAAATTTGATTTTATTTAATTTAAACACTTTAATAAGACACAATATCTTGGAAATTTAATCTCAATCTCCATTTCCTAAACATACACTCACTTACACAGTTAAGTAGCCATTGATATCTACAGGTATCTCATGAAGACTAACATGTTGAGAAGGAATTTTTGAACTAAGAAAGGAATTTTCAATGAAATGTGTAAAGTTATAATAATTATAAGAGATAAAATCTCATTTTAATTTCATTAATCATACATTCTACCAATTCACTCACTCTTATTGCCTGTGTATGAAAACACCCACCTATAGGTAGCATCTCAGAACTAGGAAAGTCCTTGTTTGAGAGGTTAAAACTTAAAAAAACCTTTATTTAGATTCTTGTTAAGTTTGGATGATCATAATAAACTTATATTAATTTTTTTATGTAAAATATAATGGTAAATCATCTTTGAGGAAGCAGGGACTGATACAGGGATACTTTCCCTAAAAAAGCAAAATAGAGGTTAGGGTGACTTTTGTGATTAACACATGACAAGGTGAAAAAGGATTTTAAGGCATAATATTAGATTTTTTTTTTGTCCCTATAATAATAAAATAATTGGAATATTTTAGACGTAAAAATATTGGTGGAGGGTGATTTTTTGAGGGTTCAAAATTGCTTATAAAACACTGAATCTAGGCATTGTCATCTACAGGCCTGAGAGGAAAAAGAGAACCTTCATTCAAATTTAAAAATCCTAAAGCATAACCCCATGGTAAAGTATCTCTTTTAAATTAATTAAATTTTAATTATATAAAGGATCATCAAAATAAAATGTTATATTGATGTCGTTCTCCTCAAGAAGCCCTACAGTTTGTACACAGGATTTTGAGCACTTACAGTCAGTATAGGTTTTAAGTTTGAGAACTTTCTTTCCTTTCCTGCATATATAAAGTTTAATTTATGTTCATGGTTTTAAATTATGATTTAAATATTTATCAAGTATTTAAACATATTAATGATAAAAATTTATGATCTTCCAAATCCATAAGCAACCTACAATAGGGTTCAAATAGGTAGGGGTTCACAGTCATGAAAGGAGGAGCTCAGTTTGGGAAATCAAGTGCATAGGAGGGTTGTAATTTAAATTAACATGATGTAATATCATATTAACACATTAATAAAAGATATGATTAAATATATTCACCTTATCAATACATTTTAATCTTACATAGACCTCTTAAGGCCCTAACATACACCTACAACCCTGTGTATGAAGATGTTCGCAGTGAGTACTAAGGAGTAGGTCTAGATGATAAAACATTCAAGATGGAGAAAGTGACTTTATAAAAATATAAAATTACTCAAATATGTTATAAATAATATGTTCATTTTTTTTTATATAAAACTATGCAATTAACCTACATCCGGACCCCTATTCAAGCAAGGTAATATAGTTATTTTAGGCAAGTAGTATGAGGGGCTTGTGAGAGATTTGAAGGCTGAATTTATGGATTGGAGATAATGGGAATGTTCATAATGAGCATTATAATATACACAAACTTTAATAATGGATAAAAAATGAAGTAACCCTTAGTCATAAAATATAGTCAACTTGGAAAAGGCTCACACATAGTCCTTACTTGATTGGTCCGTCTTGGAATTTGAGGCCTTTGGATGGGAAAATGACCTATTGAAGATCCTATTTTTTTTGTATATCATCATAATAAATTTTATATTACCCTATAATACTCACTTTCATATGAGAAAATAGGGAAGTGCCCTTTATTTTGTCTTAGATAGAGGGTACTCCCTTTGTGCATGTAACATGTAGGTTTAGGGGATGAGGATAGAAAGGTACACCAAAAGAAAAATAAAATATAAATAAGGTGAGAGAATTTTATACATGTACATATAAACATGGGATACCAATAATAGATGAAATAAACTCAATAGGGTAATCTATAATCCTAAGGTTGTAGTCAGATCTAGTAGGCATGGTTATGCTCAGAGGCCAAACAATAGGTCACTTTCAATTATGGACCTAAGTGAAATTTAAAATGGGCCAAAACATGTATATGGTATCACATGATATGTTTATAAGCTTTAATAATTTAGGGGAACCCATAAAAACTCATCTTAAGCTGCAAGGACAAGGTAGACCTACTAGGCATGGCTAGGCCTAAAGTTGTAAAAGGAGAGTCATGATCACTTCACCTTGAGATGAGATTTACATATTCTTGAAAAACATTTATGGAATGGAGAATGAGGTGTTTAAGTTTTTTAAATGTATATAAAACATTAGGGAAGCTAGTTTTGGCTCAAAACCAACACTAGCATGTAGGAAAAGAAAGAACAAACTCAATAGGTTAAGTTGAAATGCTTAAATCTCTTTGAATGCATTGAATGGGAATCTATGAATTTTATAAGATTTGATATGGGTACTGAAAAATGATTTTGTGTAATTTTTATACATATTGGATGTGAAACCTTTATGAACCAACCTTAAGAGCAGAATGCACCTAAAACCCTCCAAAACCCTTGGTCTAAACTCAATGTATAAAATGAAGGAGGTAATCCATCAAGATGGAATATTTTACCTAAAAAATTATTGGATGTTTTTGAGTACTCATTCAGGCTACTCCCCATCAGAATGAGTTGTATGGAATTGTATGGATAGGGAGAGAAACAAGATTTTTTTACTATTTTTAGTTTTGTATAGGTTCCAAGAAATTTCAAGAGATGAAATAATATTTAGGAGGAATATTGAGACTTTTTATAACCCCTCATATTCATTTCATTTATTATAACAACTCCTAAGTGCCAAAGCAAGTAACTTCATCTCAGCCAATCAAATTTGGCATAATAGACAAGCTACGGAGAAGTGTGAAAACTTTAAGTGAATGGATTTTTAAGGTGTCCTTGGATTATTAGGAAATTTAGGGTCTTTAAATGTGTAATTAACTTCTTACCCTAGATTTTCATGATCAAATAATGCCAATTTTGAGGCCAAGTGGTTAGGGTGCATGGAAGAGTAATTTTCTTGATAGTAGATGATGATTGCTCCTTCGTAAGTGATTCTAGATGAACAAGCCTACAAATAATTCATGGAGAGGCATGTATTATGTCCTTAAACTTTATTCCAATCATCATACCTAGTCCCAATCAGTTATAAGTCATTCAAATAGCTCTAATCATACGTGTATGTTTTTTGAGTTAGAATGAGGAGTTTCCTACCACTTTTCATAAAGTTTGTGACTTAGATTGACACTTGTAGCTCATAACCTTGCATGTTTCATCCTAAATCCTCTTCTCATGCATAAATAGCTGATTTTATTGTCTTTACAAGTGTCCTTGTGACCCTTGGACTTATCTCTTCTCTTTTCTCTCTCAAGTTCTATAAGAACTAGCCATTTTGGCCATTGTATTGGATGGTCCACCTTAGTGTGGTGAATATTTGATCATTTTTATAAGTTTTAATAAATAATATTACTAGCTTTTACCTCTTACATGACTATTATTAGTTTGTTCATTTGTAATTTTTTATTTTTCATAGGTGAAGACTATGGATTTGTTAGCATGTTATTTCATTCTATCATTTATTTATAGTTGGAAAGCTTATTATTGTAGGGAATGTGAAGTGTTATATGAAATTTCAAGGATTTATTGAGTTATTATATCTTTTATTTCCCACATAGGCCTCTTTTCTAGTCCTCCTATCTTTACACATTCATCCATAACCTCACAATGTAACATTGATGTGAGAAGATGAAGATTGGAGAAGTGTATGTTCAGTTTGTCCCTTGATTTCAAGTTTAATATGCATATGGTTGGAAGCAATTAATATATTTGGTGTATCCCCTCCCTTAGGATAGTTTTTTTTACATTTATCTCTCTCCATTTTCACCCCCAAAGTTTATTTTTAGTTGTGATCTAAAGTGGTACATCAAGAGAGCTATCCATATCTAGAGATTCACCTCACTCCTTAGGCTACCCACAAGCCTAGAGGTGTTTCCATTATACCACTTGGATGAAGAGATCTTTTCCATCTCCTCAAATGGTGAAAATCCAAGTGAAAATAGGTTGGATCATAAAAGTCATGAAATATGAAATGAACATCAAAATAACTAAGCTCATAAGAGGAAAGGGATTATGTGAACAAATTACTTCTAATATAAATACTATTGATGTATTATCTAATGTAGTATATATTCAACATGCATTCTAACCAACCAATCCACATGTGATTAATAGTTAGATCAGTGACATGATCATCTTCTTGTATAATGGTGAATACCCACATGAGCTCTATAAATTTAATAAGAGGTGCTTCTGACTCTAATCCATTCCTTATGTTCTTATTGATGGGATATTATTTAAGAAAGATATGAATAGATTTATGTTGAGGTGCATCAAGAATGATCAAATTCCCAAGGTTATTAAGGAATTTAATGATGTTTGATTAGGTGGCCATTTCTCTACAAGAACCACTACCATCCAAATAATGAGGGTAGGCTAATATTGGCCTGACCTATTCAAATATGCCCATAAATAGATGTAGAATTGTGAGAAATGTGCCTATTTTATAGACAAGCAAATATTAGTGTGTCTCCCTCTCAAACCAATCTGAGTTGACTAGCCATTTGCCTAGTGGGGATTGTATTTCATTGGCATGATCAATCCACCATCAAGTACCATCCAAAAATGAGTCCTTATAGCAAATGATTATTTCATAGATGGACTAAATAGGTTTAATTGAAATGTACCACAAAATTTTCTATCCTAAAATTCATGGATGTCATTATCATGATATTTGGTGTTACTTACACCATTATCTTAGATAATGCTAAAGCTTTTGTTGGTATTTATGTGAGTCAATGGTTATTAAGTCAAAATGTATACTTGAATACCTCATCCAATTATTACCCACAAGGTAATGGCTTGGTTGAATTTACCAATAAAAATCTCATAAGGACTATCAAAAGGTCAATGGAGGATAACCAAAGGAAATGGCACACAAAATTAAAATCAGCACTTTGGGATAATAGGATCACTCTTAAGAGAGCCATTATAAATTATCCATTCTTGTTGGTATATGTAAGGGAATCTAGATTTTTGTTATCAATTGAGTTACCATCTCTAGAACTCAATCATCAAATGGAAATAATTTAAAATGATGAAATGGTAGTATGTTTGGTGGAACTCATGGAGCTATAAGAAGTTAAGAACCAATAAATTCAAGTTATAGAAGCAAATTAGGTTCAAACAAAGAGATTTTTTGACAAAACATCATCTGATAAGAGCTTTAATGAAAGAGACATGATTTTGAAATAAGATGTTGAAAAATCCAAACCAAGCAAGATTACAAAGTTTGATGTAATATGGAGTGGTTCATACATCATAACTCAGTGCAAAGGAGCAAATGCATTCCATCTATCTAGGCCTGATGGATCAGAGATACCTATCCCATTTAATGGGATATACCTCAAATATTATTTCTAAGGTTGGAATACTTTCCAAAAAATTATATATATTAGGTTTAGTTGGATTCCCCAAATAAGTTCTTTTGCACATGTTTATAACCCATTAGGATTTTTTGTTTCCATAGTTTTTTTTGTTTCCTATTTTTTTCTTGTTTAGGCAATTACCAATTTTTTATTCTCTAGTCAAAGTGTGTTAAGCTTAAAATGAATCCATGCCCAATGAACTAGAAGGCTAATAGAATAAATTGATTAGTAGGTAATCACCTTACAAAGGTCACCAAAAATGTTGATATTTTTCTTCCCAAAAATATCAAAACATCTTATACCCTAAGGGAGACCCATTAATTTATTGGGAAAAATATTTAAAGTGACCAAAGAAACCTTTTTTCATACCTATTAGAAACTAGAGATTTGAGTGTAGTTTGCAACTTATAAAGTTGTAAAGTGCACCTAAACCTCTACTTCCTAATTTTCTAATTCTTAATATAAACTAGAGATTTGATTATTATTTGAAACTTTTAAAAGTTTCAAAGTGCACCCAATACTATGATTCATGCTCACCTAATGCCTAGTGGAAACCAAAACTTTGGTTGCACTTTACACTTTGTAAAGTTACAAAATGTAACTTGAGTCCCACTTCCCACCATTTGTTGGAAGTACAAGGACTAAGAGGGGGGGTGAATTAGTGATGAAATATATTTCAAAATTCAAATTTAATCATTTAAACTCTTTAATCAATTACCAAAATCATTCATGTATCATACAAGATATTCATAACAATGAATAAGAAATATGATGCAAGATCAAACACACAACACATGAATTCTATGGGAGACCTTTTAGTGAAGTACCCACTTCATAATGATCACCCACCACTAATTATGAAAAAACACCAATTTTTTATAAATTTTGAGCACCCACACAACACCTATGAAATCAATAGCTCTATAACTCTGATTGCCTTTCAATATAATTGGAGAAATAATGTATAACACTTCTCTTTCAAATCATCACACACAATCAAACTTTCTAATACAATCAATGCATCCAAATAGCTATTTTTGATCATTTTAATCTTCTTCACTCATCCTCAATTTTCTTTATACTTCATTCCATACACTGAGCACACTCTATCTGATCTCTTTTCTTCATCCTTATCTTCTTCTCTCTCAACACATCCACATTCAATTCTAAAAACTATTACCTTAGCCTTCACCTTTTATAGCGTCTTCATGAATATCAACTTACAACCAAAAAACTTGCCTTAACCCTTAATACATTTATCATGTAACTACATAGCTCAAATTCATTGTCACAGGTTGGCCATAACATCTATGGGTCACACTTAAGTAGCCACACCTTTTAATTAGGCCTTTATAGCCCTTATAGGTCTCATGAAGACATATTACCCCTTTATCACTTCATCAAGTAAAACAAGAACATAATGTCTCTTTAAAATACATGGTTCCACTCCATGTGACCTTCAAGACATATTCAAATGAATACTTATGCCAAAACACTCTTCTGCTAAAGCACAAATTACTTAAACAATATTCTATACATAGTAACACCATGAAAGAACAAATATTCAAATTTGAAGCTCCATATCTACACTTTTACAAACATTCATATCTTATAATAATTTTTTATGGATGTATTTTGAAGTCCTCTTCAACTTTTCTTTTTACACCACCATTAGATTCATCCTAGATAAAAACATATAGCTAAAAAACTAAAGACTAGTTTTCCCTCATTAATTTGAAAATTCAAATTCCAATGGTCACAATGTAAATACTAAACATCAGACACTTTTTCATCATCTCATGATATGTGTAAACTTTTAACAAATACACATCATTAATCTCCTTAGAAGTCTCCTGACTTTAACCTACAATCGCTCACCATTGATCTTAGATCCTCACTTCCATGATCATACCACTTGATAGCTTTGCATTCCTTCCATGCATATTGACTATTTGAATCAATGTACTCTATCAATCTCCATTTATATGAGCACTCACATTCTATTGATCTTTTTTCAAATCATCAATATTGAGACACATTTTGCTAACATGTGCAATCTCAAAAACCTTTAAAAAATTAACTTCATGTACAATGTTGATCTCTATTTGATAAGATCATGTACTCTATTAGATCCTTATTTGGTCAGATTAAATTTTCACCATTAGATATTTGATCTAATTTAACACTCATTGTATATCTTTGATATCACAAATTTGGCTAAGTATGGGAACTTGGTAAACTCTATCTAAGAAACCAACTTTACATCTTAATAAATTTTGATATGTTCCATGTCTAGACGTAAAATTTAAAACATATGATCTCCTTGCATAGGTGGATCTATCCATTTATCAATATTATCTTGAAACCTTCACATGTGTGAAATATGACATCATTAAACTACTTACTTAGCCTTATCTGTCAAGATGACTACTTGATTTTAGACATTCATATGACTATTTTGATGAATTTTGTTCACTTAAATAAGCACTCTAAGAACTCATAACATCCCATAGGGTCATTAAAACATGTCCATATCATCAATATCATCCATAAATTTCATATCCAAGTCAAACACTGAATAACTATGCAAGAACACTGAAGCACACTTTTTCATTATCATTTTATCACATATGACACCCCATCAACATCCTTGGTTACCTTGGAGACATCATTGAAAAACTTCCAACAATATCCCCTTTTATCATTGATTTCAAACACTAATAAAAAATTTATTCTTATACTCTTCTCTCTCTTTAAGAACTATTTCCCCCTTTGACACCATGACAAAGTGGGCTCAACCCCTGATCTTGTAGACCTGAAAAGACTTCAAGGACTAATAATAGGAAAGGACCACCTCTGAGAGATGATATAGGCTCCACATAAAATTTTACATACCTATTCTTACCTTGATATTTTCAAACATGATCCATGAATACAATCTTCTTTGATCAAACTATGTTTTATAAAGACAACATATAAGAGCAACAAAAACTGCTTGAACTTACCTTGAAAATATTAAGAGGAACTCCCCATCACATTATGCACACCTCTTCAAGCCTCTCTAACTATATGATTTATCTCCCCCTAACTCCATGCTATATTTGAAAAGAATCTTCAACAAGTATTCTCAATAAAATAGATTTGTCATCAACTTTTCAAACACTTGGAACTAACCAATTTGACCTTTCAAGACCAAAACCCCTAAACAAGTTACCTAAATCATTTTACTACAGACTACTGGATTAAACACATGAATTGGTTTCTCCCCTTCAACCAAGAACCTTATATTGATTTGTATACCAGGATATGATTCCTAATTTTTATCTTAGATACTCAAAAATTACTTTTGTTAATGGTTTGGTCATAATTTCTACAAGTTGCTCTTTTATAGGCACATATTATAGCTTAACACATTGACTACTCACTTGTTCTCTCAATAAATGACATCAAATAGGAGTTTGTTTAGTTTCTGAGTGCATTATAGGATTTTTTGGGATACTAATTCCACTAGTATTATCATATTAGATGGGACAAGATTATTTTTGCCTTACCTTATAGTCTTCTAAGGTTTGCTTCATTCATATAGCTTGAGTGCAACATGAGGTAGTAGTTATATACTCATCTTTTATAGTGGATAGGGATATTGAGGCTTGATTTTTGCTTATCCAAAATACCAATCATTCACCTAACAAGAAAACACCACCACTATTACTCTTCCTATCATCACTATAACCAGTCCAATATGCATCAGTGTATGTCTTTAAAGTGAATTCTTTGCTCCTAGGATACCATAAACCATATTTTATGGTCCCCTTAAGATACATTAAGATTATTTTGACTTCTTTCAAGTGAGAACCTCTAGGATCAGATTGAAATCTACTAACAAGTCCTATTTCTTGCATGATGCCAAGTCTAAAGGTAGTGGAATACAAAATACTTCCAATCATAGATCTATAAAGGGTTTGATCAACCTTTTGTGAGTCATCTTGCTTACTCAATTTACAACCTATAATCATTGGTGTACTCTTTAGCTTAAATTCCATCATATCAAATTTCCTTAGCATATCATTGATGTATTTATCTTGTGAAATGAATATCCCTACTTCTAGTTGGTTAATTTGTAGTACTAAAAAGAATGAAAGATCCCCCAATATAGACATCTCAAATTTAGTCTTCATGACATCTAAATTTTTTTTACTCATATTGTCATTGTCAGAACCAAATATTATGTCATCAACATAGATAACTACAAGTAATTTATGACTACATTTAGTCTTAATTTACAAATTGATATCATCTACCCCTCTTTTTAAACCTTGACTTAGAAGATACTTATCTAGTCTATCATACCAAGCTCTAGGATCTTGTTTAATACCATATAAATCCTTTTTCAATTTGTACACATAGTTTTTATCACTTTACAAGAATAATCCTTTAGGTAATTAAATGTACACTTCTTATTCTAAGTTGTCATTAAAAAAGGTAGATTTCACATCCATTTGGTATACATTAAAATCTTTGAAACTAAAATATGCCAAGAAGAGTCTAATTACTTCCATTATTTCCATTGGAGAAAAAGTCTCTTCAAAATTTATCCCCTCAACTTGAGCATATCTTTTACACACTAGTCTAGCTTTATTTGTTGTGACCTCTCCTTTCTCATTGATCTTATTTCTAAAAACCCACTTAGTGCCTATCCCATTCTTGGTTTTTAGTCTAGGAACCAGATCCCATTTTTCATTATTTACTATTTAATCAACTTATTCATTCATAATGCATGTCCAATTTTTATCTTTGATAGCTTCAAAGAAATTTTGGGTTCAACCAATGATAACAAGATAGTGTTTTGTTGATTCTAATTGATCAACATTCTTCTTCTAATTTTCAACCTTGCATTCACATTACCAATTACTTGGGAGGTATGATGATCCTTCTCTATTCTCCCAGATGGAGCTTTAGTTTCAAGTCTTACTTCTTTCTCTTCATCTTCATCATCTTTTTGAATAGATAACCCATCCTTGTTTGAAATAGAATTCTGAATAGTATCACTTACTTGAAAATTTGACTTCTTAACTCTATTTGTCTCATCTACATTTACATTTGATCTTTAAACAATCTTATGAAGTCTCTTGTTAAAGAATCTATAGGTGGAGTTGATAGAAGAATAGCCTAAAAATATCTCCTCATCATATCTTGAAACAAATTTTCCAAGATTTTATCCATCCCTTTTGATATAACACTTGCTCCCAAATACTCTAAAATGTTTGACATTAGCAGCTCTATTCTTCCATAGCTCATATGGAGTCTTATCACCATTTACTCTAAGTTGGCACCTGTTAATAATGTAAACTGAAGTGTTTGCTACCTCTTCCCAATAACCATTTGATAGTTTAGGATATTGAAGCATATTTGTACTCATTTCTTAAATAGTTATGTTTTTCCTTTCAATAACACCATTATTTGTGGTGTTCTAGTAGCATAATATTGTCTTCTAATCCCTTGTTCTTCATAGAAGTTATCAAATTCATGAGACCAAAACTCACCTCCTATATCTGATCTTACACACTTAATTTTAGATTCTTTTTAATTTTCCACAAGTGTTTTGAATGCTATAATATTTCAAAAGATTCATATTTTTATTTAAGAAAGCATATCCAAGTCATCCTAGTGAAATCATCAAAGAGAAGCATTAAATAGTTGTTACCTTAAATACTTTGAGTTATCATAGGTCCACATAGATTAATATGGATCAATTCTAATGGCCCTATAGTGGAATGTTCCTAGGATTTGTATCTCTTCTTGATTTGCTTCCCATGAAGACATGCTTTGTAAATAGAATGAGTAATTCTGATCATTTTTGGCATATGTATTACTAACACCTTTGAACTTATCCTTACCATATTTTAAAAATTTATATGTCCAAGTCCTCTGAGCCAAAGCCAAATTTCTTCTAATTGACTTATGAAACATTCCTCCTTCTTGGGTTCAAGGGAAAATATATAGGTTATTTTTTACTTTATGAATGTTTGTAATTATTGTTCCTAATTTTGCCCTTTTAACTTCACATTATTTGTCATTAAAGGTTAGAATATTTCCTTGCTCACACATTTTAATCACACTTAAAATATTGTGTTTCAAACCTTCTACATATAGGACATTCTTAGTTCTAGTATGGCCATTATCAAGACTCAATACCTTTTCCAACAATATTAGTATATTTTTTATCACCAAATATAATTGAGCCTAGATTGATCTTATTGAGAGAGATAAACTTGTTATTGTCTCCTGTCATATGACTTGAGCACCCATTATCTATGTACCACTTCTTGAGTGTGAATTTTTTTTTGAAAAAACATTTATTTTTCCTTTGCTGCACTATGAGATTTTTTTTCTTTGTTTCTTATATAGTATGATTAATTTCATTGAACCATTTGATGGTGTCAATGACTTGTATGTCCTTTTTACAAAATGATCTTTTGAAATTCTTGGCAATATGACCTTTTTGATCACAATTGTAGAAAACCATTTTTATTGAAGTGAACTCAACTTGCCTTACCTAATTTGGATAAAATCTTGAAATGTGTCCTATCTCATAAAAACTAAATAACTAAACTTTTTTCATGATTTTTGACTGATAATTCCAATCATTATTATCAAGACTTATACACTCTCTAGCCCTATGACCAAAATGATTGTAAGTATAGTAGTAACCATTAAAATTTGCATACCTCATGGAATTTGGTTGTCTAATTTAATTTATCCTCATTTTAAAAACATCTTCATTCTAAGATTGATTATTGACCCTCAAGGTTTAATTTTCTTTATTCACATTAGTCTTCACCTTGTCTTGAGATCCAATCTTTTGTTCTTCTTTGTAACCAAAACTAGTTCTATCACTAGCATGCTTTTGATTATTTAAAATGTTTTCTAGATCACTTGAACTCTTTTAAAACATCATAAATGACTTCATATTACTAGATGTATTTTCTAACTTAGCTTTCAATGACTCATTTTCAATCACATACTTTGAACACTCATCTTTTTTAGCTTTCAGGCTTGTAGACAAAATTTTCAATTGACTATTTAGATGCTTGACTATACCTTTATGCTCCTTAGATTCTTCATTAACCTCATACATATTGAATTATTCTACTTACTTAATCCTTCATATGTAACTTCAACTTATTTGTATTCTTCTTCTCAATCTTTAGATATTCAAGGGCATTAATCCACTTAGTCTCACACTCCTCCTTATCTTCTTCATTATCTATATCACTAAAAATAAACTCTTTTTGGTATGAGAAACTTCCTTCCTCAACTATGTAGAGTAATTAATCTTCAATAGAACCATCATCTTCAATATCAAACTCAAAATCACTGTCTTCACTCTCATCTAATGAGCTATAATCTACATTGGTGTAGATAATATTCTTATCATTATACCTCTTGAATCCTTTCTTCCTCTTATCAAACTTGAATGTCTTCTTGTCTTCATCTTGGTCTTCATTATTGTCTTCATCATCATACTTCTTATGCTTATGAGGTAAATTATTGGTAAAGTGTCTTACCTCTCCATAATTGAATCATTTGAAGGGTAGATCACCCTTATACTTGCCTGAACCTATTTCCAATTTCCTTAAAAACAAAGCAATTAGTTCATCTTCATCAATATCATCATACTTGATGTCCTTACCTTGATTTCTCTTCTTCTTTATATTTATTTATATCTTGAATTTTGTTTTCTTATTTGATGGTTTGTCATAATTGGCTCTCATCTCATAGGCTATGAGAGTACCATGTAGTTCATCCATCTTCATTTTTATGAGATCATGACTATATTCTATGTCAAAAACCTTTGAATCAAATTTGAGGGTAAGAGACCTTAATAAATTTTCCATAATAGTAGCTTCTTCAATCTCATCTCTTAGACCTCTAATGATGTTCACAATCTCATAAAATTTATATAGAAATAATGTCACTAAATCATCTTCCTTCATCTTGAGAATCTCAAATTATCTTTGGTGAGTCTAAAACTTTACCAATTTGACCTTTGAATCTCCATCATAAATGATCTATAATTTATCCCATATCTCTTTGGTAGATTTATAATGAGTTAACTTGGTGTACTCTATTTTTGAAAGACCATGAGTGATATCATTCATTGCTTTAGAATTACTCTCACATAACTTCTTATCAACTGCACTAGTTGGAGAGGTTTAAATATCCATCCACAACACATTGTCAAATGTCAAACCCTATTGACATGATGTAGGTCTTCATCTTTGCACTACAAAAATCATAATCGGACCCCTTAAACATTGGTGAATGTTTAATTGAAAATCCTCCTTAAATTTGATGACTACCCATATTATACCTTGGATCACCTTCAAGTGGTTAAAATTGCACAAAAGGTCTTACTCGAATACCAATTCTTAGAGGTACAATGACTGAAAGGGGGTGAATCAATGATGCAAGATATTTAAAACTTCAAATTTAATCCTTTCAAACTCTTTAATCAATGACCACAAGAATTAATAGAGCATACAAGATATTCTTAAAAATGAATAAGAAATATGATGCAAGATCAAACACATAACACATGAATTTTGTGGGAAACCCTCATGGGGAATAAAACCCACTCTCAAGCCTAAAAACACATCAACTACTTGTCCTATAAGATGATCACAAACATGAGACCTTTTACTGAAGCACCCACTTCAAAAGGAGCACACACCCCTAATTATGAACAAGCAAAAACTTGTTATATATTTGAGCACCCACACAACACCTATGAAATCAATAACTCTATAACTTTTATTGCCTTTCAATTTGATTGGAGAAACAATGTATAACACTTCTCTTTTAATTCATCACACACACTCAAACTTTCTCATATAATTAATGCATCTAAACACCCCTTTTGTATCACTCTAGGATTCTTCACTCATCCTTAATCTACTATATACTTTAGTCTATCCACTAAGCACACTCCATCTCATCTTTTTCCTTCATCTTTATCTTTTACTCTCTCAACACATCCACATTCAAGTCTAGAAAACTTTACCTTATCCTTCAATTTTTATAGAGTCTACATTAATATCAATTTTTAGGTCGGTAAAAAAACTTTCCTTAACACTTAAGACATTTATCATATATAGACATAGCTCAATTTCATTATCACAGGTCAGTTATAACATCTATGGGTCATACTTAAGTAGTTACACCTTTTAATTAGGCCTTAGTAGCCCTTACAGGTCTCATGGAGACCTATTACCCTTTACTACTTCATCAAGCAAAAAAATAGCATAAGATCACTTTAAAATACATGGGTCCACTCCATGACCTATAAGATGTATTCAAATGAATACTCTCACCAAAACACTCTTTTTCTAAAGCACAAATTGCTTAAACAATATTATGTACACAATAACACCATTAATGAAGAAATAGTCAAATTTGAAACTCCATATCTATAATTTTATAAACACTCAGACATTATAATAAAATTCATTAAATGTGCCTTAAAGTCCTCTTCAAATTTTCTTTTTACACCACCATGAAATTCATCCTAGATCAAAATATATAGCTAAAAAACTACAAACTAATTTTCCCTCGTTAATTTAAAAATTCTAATGGTCAGTTTGTAAATAATAAATATCAGACATTTGTCATCATCTTGTACTCCCTATAAAATTTGAACAAATATGTACTATTAATCACCTCAGAATTCTCTTGACTTTAACCTATAATCACTCATCATTGATCTTAGAGCCTCACTTCCATGATTGTGCCACTTGGTAGCTCTAGTGCCTTCTATGCACATTGACTATTTAACTCAATATACTCCATTGATATCCATCTATACTAACACTCACATGCCATCAATATTCTATCAAATCATTGAGATTGAGACACATGTCTCTAGTATGTGCAATCTCAAGAACCTTTGATAAATTAGCTTCACATGCACTGTTTATCTCTATCTAAAAAAATAATGTACTCTGTTAGATCCTTATCTAGTTAGATTAAATGATCACCATTATATCCTTGAACTAAATGAATTCTCACCATAGATATTTGGTATCACAAATTTGGCTAAGTATGGGAAGTAGGTAAACTCTATTTAAGAAACCAACTTTGCACCTTAATAACTTTTAATACACCTCATGTCTAGACCTAAAATTTGAACCATATAATTTCCTTACATAGGTGAATCTATCCATATATCAAAATTTTCTTTAAATCTTCACACATGTGAAATATTAAATCATTAAATTGCTTACTTAGCCTTATCTATCAAGATGACTACTTGAGTTTAGATATTCATATGACTATTTTGATGAATTATGATCACTTTCATAAGCAATCTAAGCACTCATAAAATCCCATAGGGTCTCTAAAACATGTCCATATCACCAATATCATCCTTAAATTACCTATTCAAGTCAAATTTTGAATAAATATGTAAGAACACTAAAGCACACTTTGTCATTGTCATTCTAGCACGTATGACACCTCATCAATATCCTTTGTCACCTTGGAGACATCATTGACAAACTTACAACATCATTCACCACACCCATAAAAACTAAAACCCTAATTACACATTATAAATTTCAAAGTTACAAAGCACAATCAAATTTTTTCTTTCTACCATTCACTAGAATCATGAAAATCAAAACCCTAGTTACACATTGCAACTCACAAAGTTTCAAAGTGCAATCAAAGTTCTAATTTCCTCTATTCACCACATCTATAGAAACTAGAACCTTGATTACATTTTGAAACTTTAAAATTTGTAAAGTGAAACTTGAGTTTCACTTTCCCACTTTTATGGCATAAATTCACTCAGTGGAAATTTGATATCTAGACACAAATCACAAACTTTCAAACTTTTAAAAGTGCACAATGACTCTTAAAAATAGCTTCCTCCTATCTATCGATCCACTACCCTAATTAGCATTTATTATAGGGTTTTATTAATAAAATTAGGGTTTTTTAGTCATTTATTTAACATTTACAAAATTGTAAATTAGAGATCTAAAAGAAGCCTTTGAATTCCATGCCAAACAAATGCCTCACCAATGCCATAATTCACCATTGCCATCCTCTATATGAAAGCCATGGTATTCCTCCATTTTCCCTATGTTTTACTTCAAATCACTACCATGATTAATTTTTATATGGTTCTTAGATAGAAATTTAGGTCTTATATTGAACCTAACATCTTTTCCATTTTGCTTGCATTTTTCTCATTCCTTGTCTGCAATTCTATAAATCTTGTTTAAAAATTTGCTCAATCATTTTCCAATCATACTAAAAATCTAGGGTTTTGTAAAAACTAATTAAATTGAAAATATTCCCACAATATTCCACACACAAACACTGGTGGAAATCCCTTTTGCTTTTGCAAGATCAAACCTCATAGAAATCATAGTTACTAAAACACATACAAAATCCCGATAGAGATTCCCATTCCTCTAAAAAATCTAATTCCCCATCAAAAAACTGAATTTATTTTACAAATCAAAAACCCTACTAGAATTTTTGTCATAAAAACCCTACTAGGATTTTTCTCATACTTTGTAAGTGCAAATTTTAATTTTAAACCCCACTGGACTTTTCATTTGTAATTGTATAGTATATCTCCACTAGACTTTTTACCTACAATTGCAAGTCTAAAACCCACCAGCTCTGTAGTTGGTTTTCCCATGCCAATTTTACCAAAATATATGTTTGGAAAGGAAATAAAGATAAATTCAAAGGGATGCAATGTCCCATTCAGTCTAGACTTAAATACAAATGAGATCACTAACATAGATCTAGATCTAGGTCACATAGACCTAGCTAATTTCTAGAATAGAATAAATTCTTAATTCAAGAATGATTGGATTCAAAGTATCTGTGATAATGGGTTGCCCTAGGTAGCAACCTTCCCACTATCAGTATAGATCCTTAGCTTGTTCTAATACTGTCAAAACACTATGATGATGAGAAGAGGGAAGTGGTCAATGACAAAGGATAAAATATTCTTAACCTAGACCTTGATTTCATAGACACCATGTTCTTGATTCTAGATTATGAGAGATCTCTAGATATAACCCCTAACTCTTCTAAGAAGTTCTATCAAGATAAGAATACTGAATGTCTATGGTTTTTAAACAAACAATGGCTAAAAACCTCTAAACCTACATCCATGAGAATGCCTAAAACATTGGGTAGAATAGACTTCAAATATGAAGTAGGTGACATTATCATACTCTTGAATAGATCTTCAAGGAACCTAGATGCTAATAATTATCAGGATTAGATGTACCAATATATCTAGGTGATCCACTAGAACAAATAATATATCCACTAGGCCTAGTTGATTTATGAATCCATTCATAAATAATTGATGGAAGTCCAAACTATAGTCAAGTTTTACATGACCTCATACTTGGTCTATATATTATGAAAGGAAAGGGCATTCCCAAGATTGAACATAGTTCCTGATCAAGTAAACAAGGTCTTTAACTACTATCTTGACCTCACCCTTGAGGCAAGCAAATAATATATTAGAAGGGTAGACATGCTAGTTGTGTCACATAAGTAAAAGTAGAAGCAAAAAGTAAAAGGGGGACCTTCCATAAGCTAAGAGATAGTAGCACAACTAATGGATCAACCAATCTCAACATATATAGAGGACATAATTATTATTTAACCAACACAAATATTTCCCCCTCCTATCTCTATTTTCAACCAACCATATTACTCCCTCTTCTTATTTCCCTTACCTAGTTAGCTCTAGTAATTACCCCTCCTATTTTCACCAGTCTACTAGTGCTAGCAATTGCACCTAAATCTAACCCACCTATGTAAGCAAATCCCTTAGAATTAATCTAATTGACATAATTGGACACTCAAACTCCACCTTCACCTACCTCTTCCATAATCACTTCCACCTCATCCCCAATATCCACTACCACTCTGTTAATCACTAATACCACCTAGTAGTATATGGTTGTAGACTCAATCATCCTGACTGTAACCCCAATAGCCATCCCAATCATTGGGGTGGATACTACTTCATTTTTGTATTCTATTACATTCCCCATTTCATCTACTCTAAGTGTTCCCACCACATTGATTGATTCATTTTTTGCTTTAGATTCCACCCTTCCATAAGTTACCCAATTCCAACTACCAGTGCCTACCCCTCTACTTATGTCACTCCCATCTCCCACACCCCTAGTAAGTACATCAATACCCACTTCACCCATTCAAGTATCCATTTATTTTACTCCCATAGTAACCCATGTCCCCATCAAGGAGGTGGAGACAGAAGGACCCACTAATACAACTATGGTTGCTCAACCCACAAATGGGAAAGAGATATAAAAATCATCAACTGAGGATTCAATAGAAACATTAGTGATAGATACAACACTTGTCACAATAACCACTAGTGTAGTAACTTTAGATACATATTCATAGATGACAGTGCCAAGTTCACAAGTTGCCACTCCAAGCTAGCTAGCATAATCAATAATAAATAAGTGAAAATAAATGGTGTCTTCCAACACATTATACTTTGGTCTATTAGAGGCGTATAAAAGATCAAATGTAGGTCCCAGGATCATATCAATAATATCATATGATTCAAAAGGAGAGAGAGATGTGGAAATATCAATCCCCCCACTAGACAAATAAAAGGAAGATTTAGTGGTGGGGGATTATCAATTATCTAAATTGTACTTAGGTCATCCAATTAGAGAATGGATGAAACATGATGTTCAATCCAAAATTATCTTTATTTTTGAAAATATGGATAGTAACAAGGCCACTAAAGATGAACTAAATAATAAAGTTGAGTAGTTAACAACTACCCTAAATAAGTTCATCGAGCTAATAGCCCAACAAACATAGTCTCTTTCTCAATTATCTAAAAAAGAAACATTTGAATCAATGACAGATATTGGTACAATAGGAAGGGCCAAAAAATATTGGGTTGATGAATTCATCATGAAATTAAATAGACTAATAGAACTAGTAATGGATTATTATAAGACTCTGAAGGATGATCAGGCATCTCTAAAATCAGAAATAAGCAAGTATGAGGAAGAGATTGAAAGACTAAATATATTATTTCCAATGTTCCAAGATATTGACCTAATTGAAACTAACGCCCTCATATCAAAGAAGATATTGAAAATTTTTGCAAATCATGAGGAGTTAGATAGGTAGGCCATTTCAAAATCAGGATAATCACTGAGAGTATTAATAAGGCTAAGGTTACATGTGATAAGGCCATAGATACAATCTATGACATTGGATATTTTCTCAATAGATTGTCATGTGAAGTAATATATTTTTAAGGTCAAATCCTTTCAATTCAATAGGTTTAGGACAAATTCATAGTAGTAAAAAGGGAGTCAACATAAGATACAACATTCAACTTGAGTTCCATTCACTGATTCTTCTGATATCATAATGTATTGGATTATATGAGAAAAGACACTCAAGTGTTTACAGGGCTTCATCTATGGAACTATCTAAAGTAATGGTAGAATATGAGATCAATAACCTTTATTCACTTGGTCCTAATGAAGATCACCTTCAAGAAATATTCATCAGCTTCGACACTTACATTGAGAAGATACAAGAAAAGAAGGACAAGGAATCTTCAGAGGTCATGGTTGTGGACTAACTCTTTCAAATTAATTATAAAATATATTCTGTAAATAACATTTCTTTATTGTAAAAAATATTATAAAATTGTAAGTTGCAAATTACAATTATCATTTTGGCAGCTCTTTTTGAGAAAGAGCCACTTGTAAATTTCAAGTATCTTTTTTATAGGCTTAAGTTGTAAAAGTGAAACTTGTAATTTGTACTTTTCCTTTTTGTTAAGTTGAATTTATTCACTTAAAAAAAATCATGTTGTAATTTTCACTTTATTTTTTGTCAAGTTTAATGACTTAAAATTTTTTAAAATTCTTCACTTCAAAATACAAATTAGGTTTTACAAGTTATAACCTAAAATATCTAAAAGCATTCAATATTTACCAAGTAATGGTTTATTTTGGTGCCTAATTCCTTAGAAGAGATAACAATCACATAACTAGCCAAAGAAAGAGTTTAACTAGAATATTTTAATGTATTTTTCCACTCCTCTAACACTTAATGAAGTGCCCAATAGTTTCATGTTTCCTTTCTATCTATCTACTTCATTAAGGATGCCTTTCCAAGATGAAGAGGAGGATATTTGCATGAAGTTATTAGATTTTATTTCTCTATAACAGGGCATAAGATTTTGATAACTCCCTCTCTTTCAATATATTATTTTTGAATAAATATGGGTACCATAACATAGCCCATCTATCTTTTTGTTGTTGGATAAATTATTTTGCATATTGAAAAATTGATCTACATGTTATAACCTAGAGAATGATAATAGATTGAAATTTTTCCTTCCTTATCTATGTTATATTTGTGTATGTATAAATCTTTATTATATTTATGAATGTTTTAAGTCTTGTTTCAATCAATATAGATTCATCTATGGTATTCAATTCTACCCTTTTGAAATCTTGTTGATGAAAAACAAAGAACTTTATTCCTTACAAGATAATTTCCCAATAATACCTTTGGTTTCATACTTATATAAGTCTGTGCTTCCATAAATTTTAGTATATTTATTTTTCTATTGTGTTCATATAAATCAATAATTAATTTCCACTATAATCACTTGGTTTAGTCGCCATTTTCTAGTTTTAAAATTCATTCTAAAATCTTTTCCCCACAAGTCAAACCCTAGTTAGGAGCAAAATCACTAAGAATTAGTATTTTGAAGTGAACTTGTAAATACCTCAATTGCACTAAACTTATTGAAAGTAATTCAACCTTCTCTAAAGGTTCACCTCAATTCACCAAGGTCCCATAGCTTGGAGGTGATCCCATTCTATCATTAGATTTCCCACAATTTTCAACTCACACTACACATCATAATACCACAAAGATGGGTGAAAAATCTAAGTGATAACAAGTATTTACCTTTATGATTTATTAAAAATTTAAATTGACTCTTAAGGTATGGAAAACATATATGAATGGTTCTAAAGAGGTATAAAATTGATCATTCCAAACTAAGTTATAGGGTAACACTATGATTGGATTGTAAATTTAAAAGTGTCATTTAGGACACTACTCAAATAATTCCATTAGTACACCCATACTTGGCATAGTCCTAGTTTCCTCACTTAGATTTATATCATCTACACATTTTTTCACCCATAAAGTTTAACTATGCTAGATAATTGAAGCAACTGAATGTAAATATATCAAATAATATCAATAAAAACATAATGAATATGTGACAATATCTCTAAGCACAACATCTCAATAACATCATTAGGTAATTTAAACATGTTAACATCTAAATATCCATATTCTCAATATAACATGCTAAATAAGTATTAGTTTTACTTATAAGACAATACACTAAGCATCATAATGAACAAATGAAATCATTTACAATTAACAACTAGATAATACCAATTTAAGATAAATAAAAACATCACATACATAAATTCCATTGTCTCAATAATAATATAATAATAATTATCTCATGCTTCAAATAATATAAATATTATGTCTCATCTAGATATAAGTAAAATAACCAAAATTCTTAAAGCTAAAACTATGAAAATTAGGTATCACATTTGTGCATTGTCCATTTATGTCAAATTTTATTTTTCCAAAGTTATAAAGGTAAAATTTAGGTCCATATAAATTCCCCCTTATAATCTTATATTTAAAATTCTAAATTAAAGGGATAAAATAATTAAATTTGGAACATGTGATTTTGATCAAGGAATTTGACAAAGAGAGGATGTTAGATCAAGTGTTAGTCCATAAAAACATGAAATCAACACAATAACATACTAACACTCTAAGCCTAGATCTTAGGGGGGCTTAATGAACAAATAATAATTGAAAACCCAACTAAAATGCAAAAAACAACAATATTTACCTTCTTTGAAAGCTCTAAATGATTTCTTCATTTGGCTTTCTTAGATTATGCATAATAAGTCTTCATCAATGTCATATGGCTAACATCATCTCCTCTATTCACCATTGTTGAATATTTGGCTTGATTGATGGCTTGGTTCAATTTCAACATTATAACACTAGGCTTTCTATTTCATGAATCTATTCCTGCATTATAACTCTCCTTTGATTGAGCTCCCAGAATGAAAAGCTCTAGGCTTGCTTTTATAGGCTTTCAAATCCCTTGGAATGGGTTAAATTTGACCATGGTTGAGTTCATTAAATTTAGTTGAATTTAACATATTCCTAGGATATTCTTTTAGATATTTTCCAAAATACAACTCACAACCATGGTTGAGTTTATTAACTTTGGTTGAGTTTGGCATATTCTAGGATATATTTTTAGATATTTTTAAAAAGTGACAACTCATAAAGGTAAGATGCTCTTGAATTTCCATTTTAGTAATTGATTTAATTGATTTATTTGCTCATGGGTGAACTCAACTAGGATTTGAAATTGATTTAACTTGTTAATTAATTTTGATTAGGATGTGCAGGTTAATTAATCCTTTTTAATCAATTGGTCATTTGTTTGATTTTGTTTAATTCAATGTGTGTGTTTACCTTGTTTAATTTATTTAATAGGCCAAATTTATTTAATGCAAGGTTATAACGCCAAATTCAAGGATAATAGAAATTCTTGGGCTAGATATTAAATGATTGACAAGAATTGGTCTAAAGTCAGATATGAAGCCATTGAAGGGCAAATTTAGGTGTCTATAGTTTACCCTTGTTTGGTAAGATGTTGCATGCTGTAAGCATAGTAACATATTTTCAAATAATAAAATGTTTATTTATGCTTACGACTACAATGGTAATGATTAAACTATAGCCAACCCCTCAATGGAATGGTTGGCAAGTGGGTTGACAAATGGTCCCTCAAAAAAAATAAGTAAAATGAGGGGACCAAACAAATGAAGATGATGGGGTGACAACACAATTATTTACCCAAAGTTGGGGAAAATCACTAAGAAATTCAAGTCGAACGGTGTGCAATGGTTTGCTGAAAGGTGGTTATAAGCATTATACCTCAATTTTGGAAATGTGGTATGATAACACAATGATTTTCCCCAAAAAGTGATATAATCATTGAAAAGATGGAGTTTCCCCAATTAGAATAGAAAAATAAGAAAGGAAAATTAGTGATAACATAATGATTTGTCCCAGTAGGTGATATAATCATTGAGAATGCATGTGGGATGGTGTATAGTGCCGATGTAGTATACCTCAATTATGAAAACATGATTAATGGTTGATGATTGATAAGTTGATATAGAGGATAAAAATGAATTAGGACAACCTACTAGTAGGGAGATGTTTGTCCAAACTAACAAAGGTTAAAATTATTTTGTTACTTAATTACTCTATTTGGGATATGATTGGCTATTAGATTAGGATTATTACTAATATCGGTATCAAAGAGATGGTGATGCTACCTTGATGTTATAGACCTCTCAAAGCTAATTTTTTCTATAGCATTTGATGGTAGACCTCATGATAGAACACCATGGGGGCTTGGCCAAAATGTGCATAAGGACTGACTCCTAATATTTGATACTCAATGGTAAATAATTACACTAATGATAGAAACCATGATGAAAATGTAGACATTTGAATATGGATAGATTCAAGAATAATGTGTAAGGAATCACCCAATTAACATGCATAGACTGAATCACGGTGATAGTGTTGAAAGCAAACAAACAGGCACACAAACAAATAAACAAACAAAATAAAAAACAAAGAAATAAATAAGACAAATAAAAAAAAGTGTTAGTCCCTATGTTAGTATAAATAACATAAAAAACATTACCCCTAGAAACTAGGTGACAACTAAACAAACACACAAGATGGGGGAATAAAAGAAAAGGAAGGGGGTGGCCAAGTTGTCTCCACATGTGCTAGTCAAGTTGATGTTGCCTACATAGTTCCATGAATATGAAAATCTAACAAAACTTCAAGCCAAATGTAGTTCTCCTAGGAATGAGAATAAAATGATGATTGATAGAAGACATGGTGGATGTAATAGAAGAATAGGTATGAATTCTCAAAATGGGGATAGTGCAAGATAAAAGGCTAAAAAAGATGGGGAAACTAAGGAATAAGTGGTTTATTTATGACTTAGTGAGGGTTCCCATAATCCTTAAGGCAAAGAAGTGGTCAATGTTTTTTGGTTTTTCAAATGATTTTCAAATGTTTTCAAAATTTTCAAACAATCTCAACTCAATAGAGATTGACAAGACACTAAAATGGTCTAAGCTCACAAAATGACAAGAGCGTTATAACTTGAAATGATGATCACAAAATGGTGAGAGCATGAGAACTTGAAATGATGCTAAAAAAATGGTGATATAATGGCTAAAGGGTGATTGAACTAACCTCAACATGATTGACCCACATAGTCCTAAAATGGCTTTAGCTCATAGTAGTTCACCTCATAGTGAAAGAATCTAACTAGTGTAGTAGCCAATTCAAACAAAATAGGCATAGTTAGTATTATGTCATAGTACAACATAAGAGTGGCTAGGTGATATGTCAAGGCACAATAAACAAATGTTACCCCTAGTTTTCCCATAGGTGGTTATAACTAGGATACAATTGATAGATCAATGATACTAATTTTCCCCAGTAAGTGATATAATTAGTATCAAGACTGGTGAACATTGATTTGCCCTAGCAGATGATATAATCAGGCTCACATAAATAACGTTGATTAGAAGGGAATAAGAAATGAAGGATATAACTACCAAAACTTTTGTCATACTACCTTTATCTAACATTCTTAAAATAACTGTTAAAACTGGTCTGATTATGTATGCTAAAAATGTGAAACTAATGGATGAACCAAGGTCAAATGAGCTAGGTTGATAGGATTCAAAACATGTTTGGTCAAGTAGGAATTGAATGGTTGGATGGTCTAGTTGGAATTTCAAAATGAGAGGATGGTGGAACAAATAGTTTCATAATGGTCTAAAGAAGAATATTGATAATTTGGTACAACTTGAAATAGTCCTTATAGATAATACATCAAGTTACTCAAGCATAGTATCACTTGAGGTGAATAATGTTCATCAAGTTCATTTCCATTTAGTATGGTGAGCCTGTATGCTCCAACATCATAGTCTATAATGATGATGAAATGACCCACCTAGTTGGGTTTAAAATTTCCTTTATGTTTCTTTTTTGGCCATGGTATTCTTTTGGTTCTCTTTTAGGACAAGATCACCAAGTTCAAATGTTCTATGTTTGACATGTCAATTATATTAACCTTGAAGTTAATTATGATAGGCCTATATATTGTTCATAGCATCCATATGCTTCTCATCAAGTAAATCTAGATCTTATAGGTTAGTTACTTGATACTCATTATCATTAAGAACATACTTGAAATATATGTGTAATGAAGGTAAGTCAACCTCAATGGGAATTATGGATTCAGTTCCTTAAACAAGTGAGTATGGAGTGGATCTTGTGGTTGTGTGATGATCAGTATGATATGCCCAAAGGGAACAAAATAAATAAAGGTGCCAATCTTGACTAACATCATTGACAATTTTTTTGAGAATGTTGATAATGGTTTTATTTGATGCTTTGACTTGACCATTACCTTGAGGGTAATATTCCATTAAAAAGTGTTGTGTGATCTTGTATTTGGAACATAACTTATTGACATCCTTGTTCTTAAATGATCATCAATTACCAGATATAATTTTAGAAGGGATACCATAATGGCAAATGAGATGGTTTGAGATGAATTTGAAATTTGTTTTCTAGTCATGTGAGGGGTATAGCTTCAACCCACTTAGTGAAATATTTAGTGGTAGTGAGAATGTGTTTATATCCATCTGATGAGGTGGGGTTTATCTTCCAAATGAGGTTAAGGCCCCATGTAGTAAATATCCATAGTGTCAGCATTAGTTTTAAGGTCTTCATGAGTGCATGAATCAAATTAGCATGCCATTGACACTTATCACATTTTTAAACATATACAGCTACATTTGCATCTATTATTGGCCAATAGTAACCAATATGTAAGATATTTTTGGATATGACTACCCCATTGGTGTGGGATCCACATATTCCTTCATGAACTCCTCATAACACTAGTATAGATTTTTCCTAAGGTAAACAATGAAGCAGAGTTCCATCAAAACTATGGTAGTAGAGGGTTGGTCTGAGTAGGGTGTAACATTAGGCATTATGGATAAAATCTTTAGTTTATTTTTGAGATAAGTCTGGTGGGAGGATTTTCTCATGTAAATAGGCATATAGGTTTGAGTACCAATTAGAGCTGAGATAAACAATATCACATATCATTCCAACAGTTGAAGGTTTATGAGTTGGTGATATTAGATTTTTTACAAGAAAATGATACTTTAGCTATGTCTACATGATGAATCAATGATCCAATGGTATCCATGGCATCTATTGATCTATTTTTCACTCTTGGTATATGCTCAAATTAAATGTCAGTGATTCAGTGCTTGAGAGTGTTAGCCATTGCCTTGTATGGAACCAGCGTGTCATCTTTAGTTTGGAAGTAGTCTATAACTTAATTGATGATTAACTAAGAATCACCATAAAATATTAGATGACATATGTTCCATTTTATTGCATTTTAAATCCATATAATGAGTGCTTCATATTTGGCCATGTTACTGGTACAAGGAAAGTTGAATAAAAGGCCAACTTAGGGATTAAGATCCCCTTGAAGTGTTATGAATAAAAGGCCTCCCTTGATCCATGTATAGTGAATGATCCATCAAAATATAGATTCTAGGGTTTCTCCTTAATAGGTGTTTCAATGATGGTTATGATGGATTCATCAAGAAATTGGAATGTTAATGACTCTATGTCTTTAAGAGGTGATTTAACAAGCTGATATGTGAGAATTTGCCCCTTAATTACTTTCTAGTTTACGTACTATATCTCAAACTCACTGAGTAGCATGATCCATTTGGTCATACGGCCTTGCAAATATATTTTTAATATTTGATACTTAATTGGATCTACTTTGGAAATAATCATGGTCTTATTGTTCAACATGTAGTGGCATAGTTTCTAAGCCATGAAGACCATAGCAAAATAAGATTTTTTGATGGGTGTATAGTTGTGCTCATATATAACTTGTGTACAACATAGATATTACATTTCATGCTCTTTTCTCTTGTCATCTTGTTGAGATAGAAGTGCCCCTAGAACATTATCAGTAGTAGAAATATATAACAAGAATGATTTCCTTAGAGTCGAAGACAATAGAATTGGGGGATTCATGAGATAGTCCTTTAGCTACTAAAAAGCCTTTTAACAGTCATTATCCCAATGAAATGTGACACCTTTCTTTAATAGTTGTGTAAATAGATGGCACTTATCTAATAATTGAGATATGAAACATCAAATGGATTGGATCTTGCCCTATAAAGTATGGATCTACTTTAGATTAGTCAGTGGCAGCATCTTTGTTATGGCTCTTACTTTAGCTAGATAAAATTTAATGCCCCTATAAGAGGTGATGAAGCCTAATAATTTTCTTGATGTAAATTTGAACATATACTTCTTGGTATTGAGCTTAAATTTGTATTCTTGTATTCACTCAAATATCCTCCTTAATGCTACTAGATGGTTGGCCCTAGTTTTGGATTTGCCTAATATGTCATCGATGTATTATTTGATAGTGTCATGCATCATATCATGAAATATGACTATCATATCTCTTTGATAAGTGGCCCCTACATTCTTAAGGCTAAATGGCATGACTTGATAATAGAATTTTCCCCATAGAATGGTGAACATTATTTTGTGTTGGTCTTATCTTTCTATTCTGATTTGATTGTAACTTGAGAAGCCATCCATTAGTGAAAGCATTTCATAACCTACTATGTAGTTGACTATCATATCAATGTTAGGTAATGAAAATTCATCCTTAGGTCATGCTTTGTTATTGCCATGAAAATCAATACAAATTATAATTTCCTCTAGTTTCTTATTGATAGGTACTACATTATAAATCTATTCAAAGTAATCAATTGGTCTAATGCATCCTACTTCTAAGAATTTCTTCAACTCTTTCTTTACTAATATAGCAATACAAGGATGCATTGTACATAACTTTTATTTTACCAATTTGGCATTAGGATTGACCACAAGGTGGTGCAAAACCAAGGTGGGGTCCAAACCAAGCATGTCAAAATATTCCCAAGAAAATATATCTACAAACTCTCTCAGTAGGGCTATGAAGACTTCATCTTCCTTCTCAGTAAGGGATGCACCTAGCTTGATCCACTTTGGGTCATCTAGGGACCCGATGTTAACCTCTATTGTAAATTTGACTATAAAAGCGAAGCCATCATCAAGGATATTTAGTAATGATTTGAATTGATTGGTAACATTAGAGTCCTATATTAAGACTGGTTCTTTAACAAACTCTCTAAGACATGATGAATCAGAATCTCCTAATGGGAGATCAAGCCATGTGACAAAGATAGTTAGAAATTCTTTTATGACTTGATCAAAGTCTTCTTAAATTTTAATATTGAATTTGGACCCATTATCGTGTTCATTTTTAGCATCCTCTTGAATGATTTGATCAAAATCCTATTGCTCTTCAGGGCTAAACTTAGATCCATAGTGAACTTCATCATTGTTAGTTTCTTGCATGATTTGCTTAAAATATTGATGCTATTCAATAATAAATTTGGACCCATAGACAAGTTCCTTGTTGGTGGTCTCTTTTTCTATACATGAAGAAGGTTGAACACCCCCATCTAGTGGTGCCTGAAATAGGTTTTCACTACTAGACTAGCCTTTATCTTTACTATTTCCCTGGTCAAAAAGTGCCTCAAATAGGTTTTCACTATGAGACCTCAATGTTTTATTTATTTTATTTTGGCTAAGGGTGTTTATTCATTCTCCAAAATAGGCTTTAAGATCCAATTTTATTGAGAATCTTGATTTATGATCTCCTAATAGAACATTATCCTAAAGGCCTAGAAAACCATAGAATGCTTCATCATTTTGAAACTCATCAATTGGTATGTGTGTCTCTTGTTGGTCCCAATCTATTAGATGGGGATAATATAATGGTAGGGGATTATTATGAGTGATGGGGTTAAGGGTGCAAATGGTGTGATTATCAAATAGGTTGGTTTGGGCTAAGTCATCGAATAAGTTATGATCAGACTCTGCTTCATTGATAGCATCCTCATCACTATTCGATGGCAATGGAACATGGGTAAGGTATATGGGGTCACCCCTAGGCAATTTAAATCTAAGTCCATAGGGTTTTTCATACTTGGTCATAGAAATAGGTTCCAACATTCCTTGTAGATTTGGCTCGAGGCCCCTTCCTTCATAATCTTGATTTTCCATTATGCGATTAGGAATGAGATACTTGGGGTTCTTGTAACAATTGTCTAAATTATCATTATACAACCATGACTCATCTCCTTCAAGAGGGTTTTATTTTAGGCCAAAATTTGGTATGAAAATGACTAGTTTTGGATTATTAATGTGACCTTTGCCCTTTATTTTCTAGTGCATGTGTGGCATAGATTTAGGTCCTCCAAAGACTTTAGGGTTATGAGGAAACTTTGCGATATGAAATGTATCATGAGTCAAGTACTCTCCTAGGCCATTAGTTGAGATGGCAAAATGATTGGATACTTTAAGAGGTAGTATGTGACTGATAAAATCAAGGGTATTAGGATAAATGTAGTTGTCCTTCGGTAATTCAAGGAGTATTGCATTCCCCTTATCCTACTTATTACATGGATTCATGATAAAATGATAGTTGTAACTTTGAAACTCAGCTTGTAGATTTTTACAATGCTCATATGGATGCAAATATCCTAGAATATTAACCTCCATCCTTGAATGGGAAAACTTGATACATTGGTGTAATGTTATTGGGACTACATATATCTCATGTAACCAAGGCCTACCCAAAATCATATTGTATGATAAATCAAGATCCAACACATGAAAAAGGGTATCATGAGTCAAAGGCCCAATGATAACTGACAAACTAATGGTGCCTTATGATTCATGCTCTTGAGTGGCATATGCTTTGATGGTGATTATTTCTACTTGGAGATCCACCATTGTATACCCAAGAAGCTTGATGAGCTTGAGAGACACTATGTTTAGACCTAATCTACTATTTATAAGGATGCATTACACTTTGTTTTGCATTATATATACTTCAATGTATAATAGATTGTTATGTAGTGGGCCAAGATGTGACATATTACTTTGGTTGAATGTGACTTATTGGGTTGGAGCTAGGTGTCCAACAAAAGTTTGAAATTGGCTAGGGGATATTTAATTCAGAATAATGAATTAGCTAAGGTATTAATTCAAGATTTGCTTGTGGATTGTTGATGTGCACAACAAATCCAAAATGGATATTTGTGCTAGTATTTTTTGTAATTGTTCCACTATATCAAATGTCTTTTCTTGAATAATGTTAAATGGATTATTTTGAGGCCAAACTATGGGTTGGATGATGGGTGAAGTGGAAGGTGGTTGTCATCCTGGTATGGTAATTTTAGACCACCAAGTTGTGATTGCATAATTAGGATTAGATATAGGACTATTATTACTAACTGATGGTGGTGGAGGAACACAGATAAGATAAGTCTTGATCATTGATGTACTTGAGTTTGGTTATGAAAAAATGATGAGTTATCATTATAAGGTCCTAACATGGGAATCCCTACTTGCTATTTTGCTTTTGTGTGGTCCCAGATCAAATAAGGGTTACCAAAATGATTAGATTGGTTTAGTATGACTAGCAATGGTCTTGTTTGGTTAAAAATTGGTCTAAGATTGATGAAAATGGTATTAAATCTACCTCTTGAGATATGACCTACAACTAAGTTATAATCATGTGTAATGACATGGTAGGTTTGTTAGTTGTGGCCATTGTTCTGGCCTTGGTTCTATCAATTATTTTGGCTTTGCTTGTTCTACAATTGATTCTATTGACTCAGCCTTTGTTGTTGATGTTGTTGTACTCATTAATTCTTATGTTGATAAAATGGGTTCTAATAAATGCTGAGGTTTTGATTAGATGTGGAAGCTCCATTATCTAATGTGATCTCACCATTATCTAACATATTTTTGATGGCATGTTTTATTTACACACAACTTTGCAAATTGTGGCCTTTAACCCTATGAAATTCATAAAATTGTTCTAACTTGTACCAATCTATCATGTTTGTACCTTCATGATATTACTCTTTTGGAATGGGGTATCTAATTAGGTTAGTTATTATGAGCTTTCAAAAGATTGCTTCAATGGGTTCTCTAAGGTTGGTAAAAGGATGATGATTAGGTGGGTTTATCCTTAGAAGAGGTGGGTTTTACAAAGTCAAAGGTAACTACAATAATTTTATTTTTTATGTTGGCTTAAGTTGTGCTAATTTTGCATGTTGTGGTTTTTGAATAGGTTGTTGGGTAGGAGTAAGATGAAAAGGTGGTGCTAGATGAGCATATGGTGTTTGCACCATTTGGACAAGATGTGACTTTATTACTCCATTCCAAACAACATTCTTATTGCAGTTAAATTGTTTTGGCCTATCATTATTATTGGCATGTGCTAGTTGTGATGCTTGTACTTGGTTTGGACTTTGATGTTGATTATTGGTCTGATTTTAGTTTTGGACATTATTCTAATTAGTTGAGTTTAGTTTTATGATCCCTTTGTTAATAAGGGATCTTTCAATCATTAAACCTTTGTCTAGGATCTCTTTGAACGTATGCACACATTACAACTCCAAATAGTAGGATATTTCACTATGTAAATTTTTGGTAAACACAACCACTAGTTATTTGTCTGGTAGACTATGGGTAAAGTAGCTAGCAAGAGCTCCATCACTATAGATAACTTTCAAAGCTTTCACCTGGTTTTTATTTTTCTTATATTAAGTCAACCAATGAAATTTCATACTTGATATTGTATGATAAGTGTTACACAAACTTATCTAATAGATCATTAAAGTTAGAAACTAAGTTATTTGGTAGTTTTAAAAACCATTTCAAGGCTTATTTAGCTAAACTCCTTAAAACAATAACAATAGATAGATGTCACTATATGCTATTTGTTGACATGCAACAAAGAACTATGTCAGATGTGCTTTGGGATCACCTTTCCCCTTGTATTTGTCAAACTTGGGTGGCTCATATCCTAGAGGGAATAAAATATATAAGTACTCCATGTTAATAAGATATGAACACACATCATCCAATTTGAATTTTTTAACCTATTTTATAGCTTGGATGGTGGAAATTGCATCCTTCATTTGTTATAATTCTTTCTCAAGGAAACTTGTTGGAATATTGGTCTGGGTTGATGGTTAGGCATTCACAAGTGGAAGACTTAGACTAGGATATGATGGAGGGATATTTAGAGTAGGTTAGATTGGCTAGGGAATGGTCTAGGAATGCACATACGTGGATTAGGGTGTAATTATTGAAATTATACCTATGGTGATGTGGCATTCTAATTGGTGTTAGATATGTATGACTAATTTTGTGGATATTGGGGTTGGGATGGAGGGATATAACCATATTGTGCCTATTGTGGTTGAATAGGGACTTGTTATTGACTATTCAAACCTTGTTGTTGAGTGGGAACTTGTGAGATAAGACCCTATCTCTAAACCTATGGTATGTTTTGCATAAAAGGCAATTATTGCTTAGAAGGTACTTCAAGAACATTTAAAACCTTTTTGTTGTTTGAATACATATTGATAAGTGGATGCATGTTGGATATTTGGTACCTATCACTGACCAATATGAATATCTTATTGATTAGACATCATTTGATTTTAGATTGGTATATTGGCCTATGAATAAAGAGGTATGCTCATTGCTACCTGGTGAGGTGGAACATTAGTTGCCCCGTGTTGAGGTGGTAATGCATTTAACCTCTATTGCCTTGGGATACTTGATTTTGACTATTTTTGTAGAATACTACTCATCACATTTTAGGGAAGAGTAGGATTCGACATGTTTTATTGTGGTACGATAATGCTTGTTAGTTGGCTACTTAATCATGTTGGTTGTGCACTTGAAAATGTAGTTGATTGAAGATTATAAGTAGTTACTTGAGGTTGGGAAGTAGAATCTCCTACTCCCTAATTTTTAAACCCACTAACAGTACTATCTAAAGGCATGTTTTGTTATGGATTGATTGTGTACCAACACCATTTTGGTTTAAATTAGATGTTGCTTGTATATTATCCCCACTATTTTGCTTAGTATCATGCATTGAAGCTAAAGATATTTCCTTTATATTCAATGTATTAAACATGATTTCTACTAAATTTTTTTACATAAATGGGTCTAAACCTTGATTTTCTTGACTTATCAACTTTGTTAAAACTTATGTTTGAGGAGATAGATTAATAAGAGGTGCATTTTACAAGGCCAAACTAGTGAAGTTATGCACTAAATTAAGATATGTCTAGTATACTTGATGCATTTGATCGAAGTGGTCATCCATGGGACCTCTTTATGGGATAAACACATGGGAGTTTTGATAAGGTATTGGTATAATGGAATTAGGATTTATAGAAAAGAACTGTCCATGAGTTTGATTGTAAAACATGTTGGAAGGCTCTCTTTCTATATTTTGTATGTTTTCATACCTCACCTCTATGGTTTTATTGGGATCATACATTGATAGCATTATGATGTGATAAGTTTGTTGTTAAGTACTTTCTACAACTAATGGTATGCTAGATAAGTATAGGGTTGTTATCTCCTAATCTTTTTTTGTATATGGAGGTGTACTAACCAAATAGTTGGCCAAAAGATATTGAATTTTTCCACCTGGTTAAATGTTTTGGGGTAGCTAAGAATCTATTTCCCAAAGACATTATCTTTAGTAGGGTTTTCCACAAAGTCCCCTTGTGTGAAAGGATTTCCATATCTAGAATTTTACATATCTCCACTATGCATATGGTGAGCCATTTCACAATAAGAGAAAGGATTAAGGTTTTATAAACTATAGAAAAGCTATGCCTTTTGGAAATACAAAGGGTTCAAATGTGATATAGCTTGGTCAAAGGTGGAGCTAAATCTCTAAAAATTATATGCAAAGCCTTGATATAAATAGTGTATCATCAAATAACAAATTATAAGTGTCTAATATGTTAGGGTGTGGAGCTAAAAGCTTCACCAAGGAGCATAGCTTAAAACAGGTTCGGGTCTACACAGACGCCGGCGTCGGTCAGAAGCGACCGACGTCGGTTATCAGCAGTTGCAGAGGCGCCGACGTCGGCGATATGGTCGACCGGCGACGAACAGGCAGGAACCGATGTCGGTTACCTGCGTGTCCAGAAATCTATTTTCGTGGACGGCGGCGAGTGTTTGCATGATAAGTTTGAGTCGTGGACTCAAGCTTGCGTCTCTATTGTTAGCAATACTATCTTTAGAGCCCTTGTTCAAGAGGCTTAACTGTTTGTTGTAAGTGCATGCTCAAGTTTCCCTATTTCTATATGTAGGAAGATCTTCTTAGCTTAGAATTGTATGAGTGTGTATAGAACTGTAAGAGTAGAACATTGTGAATGTTTGAAGGACAGTATAGAGTTGCATTAATCCAGGTTGTTGGATTTGAATGTACTTGAGAGTGAGCTCTTGAGGAATAGAGATCTAGTGAAGAGATCTTGTGTGCATCTGTGAGAGGTGTGGAAGAACGAAGCTTCTTCATATTGTATTCCTATTGTAAAGAGTTTCAATACAAGTTTTCAGGGTGTTTTCTTGTATATCTTGTTCTGTGCTATTTATCATTTCAGTTACTTATCTATCTGATTTATTTCCGCGTTTATTGCTTTCACAAGTGTAATCTATTGTTGGTTTGATCCCCCAACAAGTGGTATCAGAGCCTTGGTTACAGGTTACAGGTTACAGATTACAGGTTGCTCACAGGTGTTTCTGCAGGAATTTCTGTTTGAGTGGGAGAAGCAATGGCAGAGGAAAGTAAGCTGAGAATGGAAAAGTTCAATGGCAAGAACTACCAACATTGGAGAATGCAGATAGAGGACTATCTGTATCAGAAGGATCTCTACTTACCGTTAGGTGGGATAGCAAAGAAGCCCAAGGACATGGAGGATGAAGAATGGGAAGTTCTTGACAGAAAGGCTCTTGGGTCTATAAGACTGAGTCTGGCCTCCACTGTGATATGTAATTTGTCACAGGCAAAAACTACGGTAGAGTTGATGACCACGTTAGCAAATATGTATGAAAAACCCTCAGCTTCAAATAAGGTATATCTTATGAAGCAATTGTTTAACTTGCATATGAATGAAGGTGGATCTGTTTCTACTCATCTGAATGATTTCAATGGAATTGTTAATCAGTTAAGTTCTGTCAATATTGTATTTGAAGATGAAATAAAAGCTCTTTTGATATTATGTTCTTTGCCCGAAAGCTGGCATGGCCTAGTAATGGCAGTTTCTAATACTGCATCTGCATCAAATATTTTGAAAGTAGAGGATGTGGTTAGTGTTATCTTGAATGAGGAAATACGCAGGAAAAGCACAGAAGAGACATCTGGGAACGCTTTAAATTTTGAGAGCAGGGGAAGGCAAAAAGAAAAGAGCAAGAGGAGATCAAGATCTAAGTCTAAGGTGAGAGGAAGATCCAAATCCAGGAATGGCAGGAAGCCACAATGCTGGAACTGTGGAAAGATGGGGCACATAAGCAGAGATTGTTGGTCAAAGCCCAAGGAGGACAACCAACACGAAGGAAAGGAAGAAGCCAAGGTTGCAGGTATTGCACAGGATGCTTTAATTTTCTCTTTGCATAATAACATAGAATCTTGGGTATTAGATTCTGGTGCTTCTTTCCATGCTACCCCTAACAGAGAGTATTTCAGTGACTATATCCATGGAGATTTTGGAATAGTATACTTAGGGGATGATGAGCCTTGTAAGATTATTGGCAAAGGTAAAGTGCAGCTGAAGATGCAGAACGGCAACACATGGGTGTTGAGAGAAGTGATGCATGTTCCTAGTTTGAAGAGAAATTTGATTTCTGCAGGTAAGCTAGGTGATGAGGGTTGTACAGTAACTCTCACAGCAGATTCTTGGAAAGTGACCAAGGGTGCACTAGTTATGGCCAGAGGTAAGAGAGAAGGTACTCTCTACTTGTGTAATTGTGTTACTAACAAATCTCCTTCAGTTTTATCTACTTCAGGTGTGGATTGTAAATTGTGGCACTCAAGGCTTGGCCACATGAGTGAGAAGGGGATGTCAATACTTAAGTCTAAAGGTATGCTTTCAGATTTGAAAAGTATGGATCTAGAATTTTGTGAGCATTGTGTATTTGGAAAACAGAAAAGGGTTAGTTTTCTCAAGACCGGGTCTACTAAGAAAAGGCAGAAGTTGCAGCTTGTTCACACAGACGTGTGGGGACCGGCTCAGGTAGCCTCTATTGGCGGATCACGGTACTATGTTACATTCATAGATGACGCCACAAGAAAGGTATGGATCTACTGTATTAAAAAGAAATCTGATGTTTTTGAGACTTTTAAGTTTTGGAAAGCCATGGTTGAGAATGAAACAGGCAGAAAGTTAAAGTGCTTGAAATCTGATAATGGCGGTGAGTTCTGCAGTCTTAAGTTCAAATTGTATTGTTATACACAAGGAATCCGTAGGCAAAGGACGGTTCCAAGGACACCTCAGCAGAATGGTATTGCTGAAAGGATGAACAGAACTATCATGGAGCGAGCAAGATGTATGAGATTGCATGCAGGGTTGCCCTTAGAGTTTTGGGCAGAAGCAGTTGACACCGCAGTGTACCTGATTAACAGAGGACCTTCTACAGCTCTGGATGGTGGAATTCCAGAAGAGGCATGGACAGGTAAAAAGGTAGATCTCTCATATCTCAAAGTTTTTGGTAGTGAAGCCTTTGTGCATATAGATAAGGAAAATAGAAAGAAGCTTGATCCTAAGTCTATGAGGTGCACGTTTATAGGCTATGGCTCAGATGATTTTGGTTTCAGATTTTGGAATCTAGGAACTAACAAGGTAATCAGGAGCCGTGATGTTGTTTTCAATGAAAGAGTGATGTACAGTGATCAGATAAGGAAGCTGGATCAATCTGGGCAGAGCAATAGTGAATTGGACGAAGTTATGGTCCAAAATGAGCTCGCGGGAAAAAGAAATAATCACTTGCAGGAAAACACAGAGACCGACGTCGGCAGGATTGGAACCGGCGTCGGCAGTACAGAAACCGGTGTCGGTCATACAGAGACCGACGTCGGCAGACCAGACACCGAGGTCGGTCGGGAAGAACCGACGACGGCGAGTGACAGGTCTACAGGTGGCCGAGGTCGGTCACTGTCAGAAAAATTGGGTGAACAGATTGTTGAAAACAAGTCCAAGACACCCACCGGGAGGTCTGAAAGGGTAAGTAAGCCTCCAATTAGATATTCTCCTTCCTTATATTATCTATTGCTAACCGATGGTGGAGAACCAGAAAGTTTTGAAGAAGCATTACAGGTGGAGTCCAGGAGTAAGTGGGAGCGTGGCATGGTTGAGGAGATGGAGTCCTTAAGGGAGAACCAAACATGGGATTTGGTTGAATTGCCAGCTGGTAAGAGAACACTGAAGAACAGATGGACCTACAGGTTGAAGGAAAGTGAGGATGGTCAGATGCGATATAAGGCCAGATTAGTGGTAAAAGGATTTGCACAAAAGCCAGGTATTGACTTTGGTGAAATTTTTTCTCCTGTTGTTAAGATGACTTCAATAAGGGTTGTATTGTCTTTGGTTGCTTTTGAGGATTTGCATCTCGAGCAGCTAGATGTTAAGACAGCATTTCTTCATGGAGATTTGGATGAGGAAATTTATATGGAACAGCCAGAAGGTTTCGAGGTCAAGGGTAAGGAGAAATTTGTGTGCAGGTTAAAGAAAAGCTTGTATGGCCTTAAGCAAGCTCCAAGGCAATGGTACTTGAAATTTGACAGGTTTATGACTGAGCATGGCTACAGTAGGTGTCAATCAGACCATTGTGTGTATTTCAAGAGATTTGATGACGGTAGATATATTATTCTATTGTTGTATGTAGATGACATGCTGGTTGCAGGGTCTCACATGTAGGATATCTCAGAGCTTAAGGAGAAGTTAGCTCAAAAGTTTGCCATGAAGGATTTGGGAGCAGCTAAGAAGATCCTTGGCATGAGCATTAGGAGAGACAGGAAAAATCACAGGTTGATATTGTCTCAGGAAGATTATGTGAACAAGGTGTTGGAGAGGTTTAATATGCAGGATGCAAAACCGGTAAGTACACCTATGGCTGGACACTTTAAGTTAAGCAAAGAACAATGTCCAAATTCACATGATGAGGTAGAGTACATGAGCACGGTTCCATATTCTTCCGCAGTAGGGAGTTTGATGTATGCAATGGTGTGTACTAGACCAGATATTGCCCAAGCAGTGGGAGTAGTAAGCAAGTATATGGCCAATCTAGGTAAGGAACATTGGAAAGCGGTTCAATGGATCCTTAGATATCTGAGAGGAACCAGCAGCAAGCACCTATGCTATGGAGGTTCAGATACTTCTCTACATGGCTATGTAGATTCAGATATGGCAGGGGATTTGGATGGCAGGAGGAGCACCACAGGTTATGTTTTTACTGTAGGTGGATCGGCAGTTAGTTGGATATCTAAGTTGCAGAAGGTTGTAGCCTTGTCAACTACAGAAGCAGAATACATTGCAGCTACAGAAGCTAGCAAGGAGATGATATGGATGACACGGTTCATGGAAGAGCTTGGAAGGGAGCATGGGAGTTGCAGATTGTACAATGACAGTCAGAGCGCAATCCATTTGGCCAAGAACTCCGCCTTTCACTCTAGAACCAAGCACATACAGCTAAGGTACCACTTCATACGGCAGGTATTGGAAGATGGTGAGTTAAAGCTGGAGAAAATTCATACAGACAAGAATCCTGCTGATATGCTAACAAAGTCGGTTACGATGGAAAAGTTGAATCTTCATTCAACTTCTATTGGTCTTCATGATTGAGTTGAAGATGGAGGAGCTAGAAGATGATGTTGTACAGGTTGGTGCAGCTGGTTTATCTCCAAGTGGGAGATTGTTAGGGTGTGGAGCTAAAAGCTTCACCAAGGAGCATAGCTTAAAACAGGTTTGGGTCTACACAGACGCTGGCGTCGGTCAGAAGCGACCGACGTCGGTTATCAGCAGTTGCAGAGGCGCCGACGTCGGCGATATGGTCGACCGACGACGAACAGGCAGGAACCGATGTCGGTTACCTGCGTGTCCAGAAATCTATTTTCGTGGACGGCAGCGAGTGTTTGCATGATAAGTTTGAGTCGTGGACTCAAGCTTGCGTCTCTATTGTTAGCAATACTATCTTTAGAGCCCTTGTTCAAGAGGCTTAACTATTTGTTGTAAGTGCATGCTCAAGTTTCCCTATTTCTATATGTAGGAAGATCTTCTTAGCTTAGAATTGTATGAGTGTGTATAGAACTGTAAGAGTAGAACATTGTGAATGTTTGAAGGACAGTATAGAGTTGCATTAATCCAGGTTGTTGGATTTGAATGTACTTGAGAGTGAGCTCTTGAGGAATAGAGATCTAGTGAAGAGATCTTGTGTGCATCTGTGAGAGGTGTGGAAGAACGAAGCTTCTTCATATTGTATTCCTATTGTAAAGAGTTTCAATACAAGTTTTCAGGGTGTTTTCTTGTATATCTTGTTCTGTGCTATTTATCATTTCAGTTACTTATCTATCTGATTTATTTCCGCGTTTATTGCTTTCACAAGTGTAATCTATTGTTGGTTTGATCCCCCAACATAATACATGCAAAGGTCATGCAAAATGACCTAAGAATCAAACTACCAAACTCTAATGTTGAAACATGTTCCAAGTAGGTCTAAGCTACTAAAGGGAAAAGTTTTTAGGTATTTTGTCCAAACGTGAAGTCAAAATCTAGGCTCAAATAGGATATGTGAGGACTAATGGCCAAGTGGTGGAGAAATATTGAATTAAAAAGGATGATTGATTAATTTAACAAACTTGGAATAGTTTAACATAGACAAGGTACATGACTCTAGGCATAAAACATAATTTGATTGGTATAAGATGTTAAATAATAGATGTTTGAAGATAAACTAATTTGACCAAAATAAAAGCACAAGACAATATAATTTTCCAAATTTGAGTGATGAATTAACCCAAGTTACATAATCTAAAAGAGGAAGATCTAGGTATCAACCCCACAAATTGAGGTCTAAATTGAAATCAACTAATATTTGAATTTGAACTTGTAATAGTTAATTAAGGACTCAACTAAGGATAAATTATAAATTTTATGACAAAGAGATAGAAATAATTGAATAACATGACCATGCTAATCTGATATTTAACAAGGCTCAAGTGATTGGTTGCAAATAAATGATAATAACGATGCAAGATGAAACAAGACAAGTATTTTGAAATAAAATGGGCAGCCTAATGGCATTAGCACTCTTGAAAGATGATGTGACCAATGGTTCATGTTTCAACACTTAAAATTCATAAGATTTTGAAATGATTTAGGCATAATAATGATACCCTCCTCAATCAAGTGCTACTCCCAATGTTTTGACACAAAAAGGAAATGTTTGTTAAGTTAAATTAAAGTGTCATATGGATGTCATAACACCTCTTCAAAAAATGGAGTGATGTGGAATCATGACTCATCAAATGACATGGTTTGAACAATACAAGTTTTAGTCTAACACACCAAGTAAAAATGACCAACATACACTAAGTATAATCATCTAAATCCTAGCAAGGGTATGGCAATGTAGGGTTGACTAAACTAATTATTTTATGAATGTTTTATATGGATCAATTACACAATGAATTTCACACTAAACGATGAAAAAAATCACTTTAATTAGGTGTCTGTGGTACTTGGCTTGTTGTAAAAAGGTCTTTCTTTTTTTCCAATCATTACATCTATCATTTGCTCAATGTAGTGTGATGTCCAAAGTGCATATATGTCTTGTGTGCAACTCCAACACTAGAAGGTGGTTTAACCACTCAAACCAGTGATCCTAATGGGACTAGATGAATTTAGTGTTAGGAGATGAAACCTAGGTCAAATCTTTCACAAATAACTTGTGGGAGGTAATGAAGTCCCCCTCATAAGCCAAGATGCATGAAATAAATGACATAATAGAAAGACTTTATGGTCACCTCAAGATCACCAAATACTATTATGAGTTTTGGGGGAGGGATTTAAATGACATTATTTCTATGCCTTAGACTAGGCTCAAAGTGTGATGATATGGCACTTTTGATCCCAAAAGTTCCCTAAAGGGGATAGATGGGATAGCATACATGCACATCTCTTTTCACAAAAACACACAATCAACAAGCAAGTTTGAAAATAATTGAAGTGAAGTTAATTTAATTTAATTACAATAAATTTAAAGTGTTTGATTAGATTCATTACAATCCCCTTGGATTTAAGAATTACAAATGAAAATAATTGCAAACCACCCAAAAATAAGTTGGTGATTTTGATCCCAAAAGTTCCCTAAAGGGGATGGATAAGAGAACATACACGCACAACTCCTCATTTACTTAAAAAAGATTAGACTAAAAAAATAATGAAAACAAATTAAAAAAATTTAAAGTGTATTTAATTTTATAGAGCTAAATGAAACGTGTGGTGGTGTTCTTTTAACCCCTTGGCTTTAAGTTGTGAACTTTGAAATAAACCACAAAAACTTAACCATAAAACACCCTAAAAAGTTTATTTAAACACCAAAATGAAAGATTCCTAGTTTTTTTTAGACATATAAATGAAGTGTGAAAAGACTAATTTAGATTGAAATTATTTTCTCTAAATAGGTCCTATAAAAAAATGGTCAGAATTTTGTTTAACCTTGAAGCTTATTTATCAAATGAGACAAGCAATTTTGAAGAATTAAATCTGTCGACCTGAAGGCAAAACCTCAAAAAATAAAACATGTTAGGTTGGGAAAAGGTTGTCAAAAATCTCAATAAAAAAAACTTAAAAAATAAAAAATAAACCTATGAGACATGCAAACAAGTTAGAAGGTAAAAAAACAAGAAAACCAAACAATAAAATCATAAAAACCTGTAGTCAGTAATTTAGCCATAAATTTTAAACTATAAATCCATTTTTTACAAAATTTTTGTAAGTTATTTATAGGTATAGCTATAACCTCTCTCAAAAAACTAATATCAAACCATTAAATTAAAAAAAATTATTATCTCTGTACTAACTATTTTTACTAGAAACTTAAAAAATAGAAAGTGACAGTCACTAAAAGAGCCATAACTTCTAAAATAGAAAGAATGTTTTTGTGAAATTTTTATAAAATATCAATGACATATTTATAAATATTAATAAAAAATTATGAATTCTTTATTGGCTATTTTTACTCAAAGCAAAAATAATAAAAAAAATTAAAACTATGAAATACAAAAAAAATTGTGGGTTGCGCTCTCATGAAGATATTCCCACTGGGTGTGCCATTTTTGATAAGGTAATTTGACAAATATAAGAGGTTAGATCAAGTTTTAATCCATAAAAAATATGAAATCAATACACTAACATACTAACATCTCTAATCCTAGATCTTAAGGGGGGCTTAATGAATAAACAACAATTGAAACCCCAACTAAAATACAAAGAACAACAATCTTTACCTTCCTTGAAAGATCCAAATGATTTATTCATTTGGATTGCTTGAATTATGCATAAGAAGTATTCATCAATGGCATATGGCTAACATCATCTCCTCTATGCACCATTGTTAAATGCTTGGCTTGATTGATGGCTTGGCTCAATTTCAACATTATAATACTAGGCTTTTTGCTTTATGAATATATTTCTACATTATAATTATAGTTTGATTGATCTCTCAAAATGAAGAGCTCTAGGCTTGATTTTATAGGCTTTCAAATCCCTTAGAATGGGTTAAATCTGACCATAGTTGAGTTTATTAACTTTAGTTGAGTTTAGCATATTCTTAGAATATTTTTCAAAAGTGACAACTCACAACCATGGTTGAGTTTGGAATATTCATAGTATATTCTTTTAGATATTTTCCAAAAAGTGACAACTCACAAATTTAATATGCTTTTGAATTTCCTTTTTAGTAAATTGATTTAATTGATTTATTAGCTCATGGGTGAGCTCAATTAGGATTTGAAATTGATTTAACTTGCTAATTGATTTTGATTATGGTGTGTAAGTTAATTAATTCTATTTAGGCATTTGGTCATTTGTTTTATTTTGATTAATTCAATGTATGTATTTACTTTGTTTAACTAGTTTAATAGGCCAAATTGATTTAATGCAAGGTTATAAAGCCAAATTCAAAGCTAATAGAAATTCTTGGGTTAGATATTCAATGATTGGCAAGAATTAGTCTAAAGTTGGATATGAAGCCATTGGTGGCCAAATTTAGGTGTCTACAGTGATAAGCATGCTTAGTGTTGATATTTATAGATGGAATGTATCATCTAATCCATGTAAAATATATAATAAACATGTATAAATAAATGTTCTTTCACATTAGTAAATATAAAATAATTTGAATCATTGAAAAATATTTAAATTAAAATTTCTAAGGAATGAATAGACCTATTGGTATGCAAATAAATTTATCACTTGCTAAACTTGATTGGTGAAGACCATGAGGTGAATATGCCCCAAGGTGATGGAACTTATAAAATAGTTATTTTATGAGTTTAAATTCCCCAATTCCAATTATAAAATGTGGTTTTGGAAGTTAAGCAATGCAATAACCTCAACCCCATTTCCCTAAATATCAAAATAACTCTTTTTTAGATCCCCAAAACTAGGTTTGTATGTAAAATTGGAACACCAAATCAGGTTTGTATGTAAAATGATTAACAATTTTGAATTGATATATACCTTAAGTGCTTGTATGGTACCACATTTCCTCAATACTTCTTAATAAATTAAATACAAAAGTGTCTACATGAACAAATTATATGCCAAATATGATCCATCTTCTCCTTAAAGTGATGTTGAATGTCAAAATATGTCTTGAAATATCATATAATCTCTCATGTATTCCTTAAAAACATATTAATATGTATAAATATTATCAATCTTACCCATATGAATCATGTAATTTGTCTTAAAATTTTAAACACTCTTTCTAATATGATTTGAATCTTTAAAATAGTCATAATTGTATTGCCCCCTTTTGATATGAGGGATGAAGCCTTTAAATCACCAACCCAAAAATAAAGAGTGACATGTTATGTTTAAAAATATAATAATGTAACTTACATATAAATATGTGATAATATATGTCAAAATAAAAAAAAAAATCATTGTAAGCACATAGGAGATATGTAATCCAAATCAAGGTTATTTTTTTGTTAATAACACAAGATATAATGATGATAATTCATTTTATAAATTGTTGGAAAATTTAACTGTGTCCATAAATCACATAATAATAACAATCATAGTTAATGCATGATATAAATAATAGTAATTTCAAATACAAATAGATGGCACACAATAGAAATATTGGTGATTTAAATCATAGCACAAAGCACTTAGTGTAAAACATTTTGATTTATATGAATGTTTGTAAATATGTATAAAATATGATAGTGAAAAAATAATAAC
>JARHVA010000373.1:497500-500000 GCA_037957365.1 Torreya grandis | reverse complement strand
AAAATTAAAAATTAAAAATTAAAAATTAAAAATTAAAAATTAAAATTAAAAATTAAAAATTAAAAATTAAAAATTAAAAATTAAAAATTAAAATTAAAAATTAAAAAATTAAAAATTAAAAATTAAAAATTAAAAAAAGTTGGATTAGATTTATAAACAAACCTATCTATCAAGGGGGAATAATGGATGGAAGGCAAATAAGGCATCACCAAGGATAAAACATGGTATTTATCAGAAATAAGACACTAATTAGTCTGGAAAGACTATGAGTTTCTAACATCAATGGCCCTCAGGAATGCCACCTAGAAAGTGTAACCTTGGGATAACTGTTGAAGTATAAAGATCATTCCATGAAGGCCAATATTCATGAAAAATAAAAGGATCCTACCTTCCTACAATGTGTTACCCATTCCTCAAAACCCCTTACATAGGTATTGATCTATTGTGAGGATTGGGTAATTATGTGATAAAGTGGCATGAACAATATATATAATACCTTCCATCCAAATCTACTATCCTACCACACCCCAATGGACCTCAAATCTATCATAAGGCCAAATATGTATTTTAATCCTAGATTAGGATAAGAAGTGTGACAATGATATTATCACATCTTTTAGTGTGTTTTAACTTTTGAAAAGTAATTTACCCTTTAAAATTGACTTTTTATATATTTTGGCTTTTCACTCTTTTGGATTTTTTTATTTTACTCCTCCCTATGTATTTATAATACCAACAATGGATCCTAAATATGATGAACATAATGTATCTTACACCTAGCCACTAAAAAAGATAACCTAGAGAGAAATAAACTTAGATAATCCTAGACCTACACCTTAAAAAATAGTAAAATTTTGAAATTGACCTTGGTGAGCCCAAAAGAAGGTGAAAAAAATGAAAGATAGAGATGAGCATATAATGATTGGATTTTTAAAATAAAAATAAATAAGGATGATAAAATGGAAAAAATAATGTCTTCATCATAAGATTGTAAAATATGGATGAAAACATGTATATAGACATCAATAGTGATGCCTTAAAATAATGTAATTAGATTTAAGTGATAAAACACCACTCATGACCATTGTCTTATCTTTATAAGATAAAACCTAGCTAATTTTGGGAGTGAAATTAGGAGAAAAAGGTAACAAGAGGATATAATTTTCTTAAGAGGGCCTAGTTGTATTCTTGGCATGTAACTCAAAAATAAAAAATCCAAGAGTCACAAACATAATTAGGAGAAATCTATGATGTGTACAAAGGATAGTAAGCAAATTTTAAGACCCAAAGGGTGAAATAATGATAAAATTTATGAATGAACTTCAAAGGATTCGATGATCTAATAAAATGAAGATGTAAAATAAAATTTGAAATTAAACATTAAGTAGAAAATAAAGAGGATGGGAGTCTATGTAGAGGGCATAATTTATTCCATAAGATATTACAATGAAAATCATAAACAAAAAAACCAAGTGTAAAAGAATGAAGATATACCAAAAGAACAAAGAACAAGTGCTAATGTTGATGATAATAAAATTTTAGGTGTATATATAGCAAGGATAAGATACAACACAAAAGTATACATGAACACCTAATAAAAAAGTGTTAACATAAACAAAATATACAATGTACAAGAAAAAAGAATGTACCTATGGGGATGTACATTCATAAAAATAAAGGATATGTCTAAAAATATTTATTTAATTTTATTTTTTTTAATTTAATATGTATAATATTAATGATAATTAGATCATTTCATGGATTTGATTTTTTTAAGATTGAGTAATAATTAGGATGGGCATCATAATATTACCCCAATGTGTGCATGAAAGTAAGGATGGGCATTAGAGGATACCCAAATTTTTCAAATAATAAAATCATGGGAAATTTAATATGCCCTAATTTTTTAATGAATAAAATTATGGGCATCACAATATGATCCAAGATGTGAGGCATGGTAGGATTGGATTTAATTTTTACCTTAGGACTAATATAGTGATTACCTTTGTTGTCATATTCTTTGTAAATATTTCTCACATCAAGAATGTTGACATCTAAGGTAGCTTTTATATATTTTAGAAGTGTTTAAGAAATATTTTTTATGGTATCACCCATGTAGATACAATTTTTATTAACTATAATAGTTTCTCCTCTATCAGCACCATTGATATAATTGTGTTGATATGAGTTGAATATGATTATATTGACACTTTTGATATATTTTGACCTAACAGAGATATTTTTATTGATACAATGATGTTTCAAGACTATATCAGACCTTTATATGTTCTAGTCGATATAGTTGGTGAATTAAAGAAGCATTTTTTAGACTATATTGGTACTTTGTGTCATGGATGATATAGTTGGATGTGATAAGATTACAATTTATAGCTATATCACCATTGTCATGTTCAATGTATTAGTTTTGGATAGGATGGTGATTTATAACTATATAATGACTATATATATATATATATATATATATATATATATATATATA
>JARHVA010000373.1:372500-495000 GCA_037957365.1 Torreya grandis | reverse complement strand
AAGAAATTGAAGAAAGGTAAACTCATTTATTTATAAATTTCAAGGCTAAATCAAGTGTTACAATCTCAAATGGGAAGAATTTTTCTACACCAAAGAAGAGGGCTCCTCAAAGTCCATTTTTAGTCATATATATATATATATATATATATATATATATATATATATATATATATATATATATAATACAAGCAAGTTGGAGTAACAAACAACAATAAATTCCCACTATTACATTCATTAATTTTTGAATGTATAAGGAAAAACCAATTTAGGCTTATTAGGGGATAAAAACCCTATTCTTACTCCATTTGTCTCCTTGATAAGGCTTGACATGATGGGTATGGTAAAAGGCTTTCTCATGCTTCTATATTCTTGGAGTATTCCTAGTTTTCTTACCTTAATGATCCTTGAAATTGACACTTTCCTCCTAGGCATGCATCTTGGAGAGAGGGAAGTTGATATTTGACTTATTCTTCATGGTTTAATGACCCCTTATTGAGTCTCTTACATGAAAATAGGCATTAACTCACCATTCTAGGCTTCAAGCTGGTATAAATTAATTCACTTTGATCCTTGCACATGTTTATAATAATTTTCAACCACTTGAAGAGGTTTAATACCTTAAGGAGTAGGTTTTCAACTATTTACATGCTTGGTGGATGTTCTTTGGGTAACTAAAATCATTTATTGGTTTGAAAATACCTTGTCTTAGTCCTTAGAGACCTGGCTTCGTGCTTTTAGATGTTTGAAACCTATATTTATCACCTATAACTTTCAATTACCTTGTAATAACTCTATTTTTTCCAATACATAGGCTTACAACTCATTCTTATTGTCTCATGTTTGTTCATAGACCTATTAGACCTCATGAGACCTTTAAAATGTGCTTGAAGGTCTATAGCCTTTAGTCATAGCCTTTATACCATTGTGAAAACCTTATAATTCATACATGTACATTGTGTGAAGGTTTAAGTCATGGAATATTGTGATTCATCTCTTTAGTAAGCCTCTAATAGTCATATACATGGAACCTATATAACTCTACCTAGAAATCAACGTTGTAAGCTTATAATTATCTTGATTAATCCTAGAAATTCATGTTTTAGCTTTGGCCTTTGACTTTTAGACCTTGTAGACCTGTAGATTAGCCTTGAGATTCATGGAAACATCTCTTACCTTTGTTATTTCATAAATCCTTACTAAAACTTTGAACTCTATAGACCTATAGACATGTTAACTAAGTTTGTATAGGTTGAAACTCATTTTTACCCTATAATCAATGATGGAGGCATTTGAAACCCTAACCAATCATTGTGAAACTCGTATAAAAATCTTAAAAACCATTTTTAGATCTTAGAACCCTTTTTTAGATGTTAAAGTTTTGTTTTGAATCTTTAGAGGCTTAAAAATCATTATCACAGTCCTTAGGGTTTATCATTATCTTTTAACCAACATTTTTGGTTCTTCCAAATAATGTTTGATCAATCACAAAATGTGAATTCATCATAACAATCATGTTGATTAGGTTTTAGGATCTCAAAACCTTGTTTTCTCTATCCTTTAACATCATAAAACTCATAAATAATGTTTTTATATTTGATAAAATTGTAGCAACATCAATAAATCTTGGAAACCTATTATCAAGCCTATAGGAAGATTTTATGAGCTCCAAAACCTTGTTTAATCTTTGCATCACCTTGAACTTAAAAACTCTATCCCATATACCTAAGTCTTCTTACTTCTTGTTCAAGATTTTATTGAGAACCCTTTGCATTTACAATAGTCTTAGATGGTCTAGGGACCATAAAACCTTGGTTTGGTCTTGTACCCTTACATGAAAAATCTTATAAATTGTTGCAAGCTTTTAGGTTAAGTTTCAAGGTCATTTTAACTTTACTAGTATACCTTAAAACCTATAGGTGTCATGTTTTATGTTTTAAAACATTATTTACCCTTACAAACCTTGTATTCCTTGCCTTATAGGCTCATTATCAAGTATTTATACTTGGAAGGAACTTTAATATTGTCTACAACTTTGTAACCATTGTAAATATGATAAAATATTTCTTTAAGAACATATGAAACCTTGAAAACATGTTGAAACTTGCAACTTTCATGTCATGGAACTTTAGATGTAAGAAAAGAGTTTGAAAACTTGTTTGTGGCCTTTAGAATCCTAGATAACCATCAAAATATATGCTCTCAATTTTAAGGTTTTTTCAAGTTTTTTAAGACTATTCGTAACTTTTTTGTGGATCCACACATTTTTTCCATCCTTAGGGAGTCTAGAGGCCATCAAAAGGTGATTTGAAACTCATTGTGACATTTACCAAACCTTATAAACACCATGCATAACTATAAATGAAATAGGACATGAATGGTCTTTTGTGAAAACCCTATAATGTATTATTTTATCATCTCTCTTGAATACTTAAAACTCACTTTGATAGCTTTGAGAACCTTATAAATCATCTTTTCTTAACAAGATTGATTCACTCTATTATTTATGCTTAATATAGCCTTGTAGACCTCCAAAAATCCTATAAATATATCTAATCACTCCTCACATAGCCTACAAATCTATTTTCATGTTTTTCTATATCTTCGAAGGATGAAAACCCTTTGTATCTTGAAGACCTATAAAATTTAATACATCCTTATTTTATCCTTTTACAAACCTACAACCTGAGATGGATGGTCTTATTGAACCATTTCTACCTTCATTTCATGTTTAAACTCATTCATAAAAACCTATATATTATTTTTAGTCCTACATACATGTTCTTTTCCTCATCACTATCCCATGGAAACCTTGGAACATATTATATTTTCTCCTACTTCTTATGTTCATGATACATGTCCTATAAACTTGTTTTAATTAACCTTGAAATGGTACTTTTCGATGCAAGAGAGGGAGTGTGTTTTGAATATTTTCATGAAAATTATTCTAAAACACCTTAGAGACCATTAATGATGCTTTAAGTTGATGTAACAGATAAAAACAAGGTTATAACACACTTGAATATAACCTTGAATAACTTTCTTCCACATTGAAGGCTTCAAAATCTCACAAAGAGGTAAAAGTAGAGGGGAATCAAAACAAAATAGGACCCCTCGGCAAGATGTATGGACTTTTTTAGTTGAAAATTATCTTAAACTTGTTAAATAACCTTTATGAAATTACTTAAAGACCCTTTTTAATCTATTTTCTCATTTAAATGTCTTCTTATGTCTCTAACCCTTAACTAGGCCTTGACATAAACTAATATGACTTTATGATTCAAAAATGTTCATTAAGCCTTAATAAAACAAAGACTAATATGGCCTTATGACTTTACATGTGCTCATTAGGCATAATAAAACGTGTACATACCTAATTTTGGTCCTAAATTGTCAACATGAAGGCTGGTAAAGGTTAGTAACTAGCTCTTTCTAAGTGTTTTACCCTAAATTAGATATAGGGGGTTATCCTAACTTGGCAGTATAATAGGGTTACAAATATAGAAATGATAATGCACAAAGGCGATAATCATATCTATAGTAGGACAATTGAGTGTTAAACTCATATATAAGAATACACTAAATTTATTATGATAAACATATTTAAATGAAAAATAAGATATATACTTAAAATTAAAATTAAGATATACATAGAAATGATAAATAAGTAATATACTTAGTTGGTTCTGATTCTAAGATAGTGTTAGATCTAAAACACATAGGAAATAGGTTAGAAGATGGTTTTAGAATAGTTTTCAGACTATGGATCCAACATTTATGGTGTTTTGGGCACTAACATCACCGTAGGATGGTTATATCAATGTTATTATTTGGGTTTGACATAAGTTTCATGTATGGAATATCTTATAGAAAAGGATGAAACCACTTAGATGCTTCTAGATTTAACTTCCCCTTCTCTCTTGTGCATTCAGATATGGGTCATGGTCTATTGCTCCTTATAAAGTGTAAAAACCCTAGTTCTTCATCTTCATTATGACCTTGGGGTCAAATGGGTTAGTGGGAACATGGTGTTGAGTTGACTCCAAATAAACCATTATTAGTGGATGCTACCTACATATCCAATAGTCTAGAAGAGGGCCTCAGACTCATGTATTTCTCCACTATATATTAATTTGTGTGTGAATCATGAAATATGTATAAATAAATTACAATAGTGATGTAGCTTATAACTTAGTAAATCAGGCTCTTTGGATGTTCCTTTATTACTTCAGACCTGTAGATGTGTTGTATTTATGATCGGTATGGAAATAGGGAATTTTTGTTTAATTAAATGCTTCATAGAGTACTTTTGATAAGTTTCTTTGGTCTCTTTGGCTTTTTATTATGTGAGGAATGAATGAGGGATCATCTTATATTTTATCAATCCCTTTGGAGTAATAACTCATATTAAATCTCTTAGGCCAACCACTAGGATACATTTCATTTATAAACTGGATGATTTTAGGGCACTGGACACTTACATCAGGTCAAAACACTAACATCAATGCTAGTGTTTATCCTAGACATTAGTGTCTAGGGAATAAGAAAGTAGGTACACATTTAGAACTTGAAGAGATGGAAGATAAGTACATTTTAAGCATTCTAGGAAAGATAAAAGGATTGGTTCATCAACATAAGACTATTCAAATAAAGAGATATAGGATAAGGGACATAAGATAGAGTAGATGCAAGACTTGTGGAAGCAAGAAAGGTCCATATTTGGGAGGAATAACCAAGGCCTTATTTTTCCAACCGTATAATACTAAGGTGATATATAATCCATAAATATCATCTACATTTGTCTCCCCTTTAATCTAGTAATGAAATTTCTAATTTAAAGGATAATAATGCATACCTGGGTGTGTATAACACACCTTCTCTTTTCATTTGCCCAACTTGAGTGCTTTTCTAGTGACTAACCTAAAACCAAGAGCATGTTATAGTAATAATTTAATATATTATGGGTTGAAATTACTTGAAATAGATTTAAATTAAAAGAGTAAGGTTTAGGCATATACTTGTGTGTCAATGTAACTACATTGCCTATTGGCAAGTTGATTTGAAAAAGATGTATCATTGTAAGGATATGAAACTGAGATTAGGAAAAATATAGATAAATCTTGAAATTACATATACCCAAGGATATATATATAGATAGAGATTGGAAATCCCATGCCCCCAACCTTGGAACACAAGTGAGCTACCACATAGTATTTAATATTAGCTCAACTATTAAATCTAATGATACTTATAACCTGGTGAGGATGGATGATACCATAAATTCCAAACTAAAAATTTTTAACAATTGAGTAATTTAACCACCTAACCCATACCTTAAAGGAACCAACTACTACAGTATATTGGCTCAATAAAGTCTATAAAATTTCATGAGCTATCAGTACTAAAATGTTTATGATATGGTAACAGTCCATAAAAGAGTTTTAGAATCTAAAAATGATTTATATTTTAAAATATTAGCCACAAAATTTTTATCATATACACTTTACATGTGTCTCATGTTGAAACTATATATAACAATGCTACCAATGTATATAATTCTACCACAACTATGAATCTAAATCATATAATTATGCTTTGGCCAATTTAGAAAATTATGTTAAGTGTGGAAAACATGCTTCCAAAGCATGCCCCCACCATATATGGATAAATATTAAAATTTATATAAGTATCAATATGGCTGAAATGTTTCCAAAACATGCCCCCACTATAATCTGGAGATGATGAATTTTGAATGTGTAGAGAATATGCTTCCAAATCATAACCCCACTGAATCTAAAAATTATGAATATGTGTAAGTTGTTCCCATATAAAATTCTCCCATTGAATACAAAAATTATTAATGTATGTAATCCATTCCAAGATGGCATGCCCACATTTAATCTAAGAGCTGATATAAGTACCAAATATTGAATAAGTGTGGAGAAGGTGTTTTAAAAGCATGCCCCAATTAAATCTAAAAATTATGCCAAGTGTGAAGAGTGTGCCTATATGACATGCCCCTACTGATATTCCCCCTTTAAGGAGAGGTAAATATATGAAATGGTATTTGCCTCACCTCACAAGGATAAGACAACTGCATAATTTGTGAATGCAACCATGTAGTATATAGCAGGTACATGTCTAAGTAGATATAACATTGAAGCACATAGAACCAATGTGATCACATGAAGGACTAAGATGAATGATAAATATCATGTAAACATATAGATAGTAATAGTATAAGCTTAATAAAAAAAAAATCACACACATGAGAGTAATAAAAATCAATTCAAAAGGTAATGGTCCAAGAAGACCACAAATAAGGGGCATGTTCAAATGCCACACAATCAAAGGGACATGACTTAGTCAAACATATACAAAATAAAGGATGACATATTCAAATGTTCATTCAAAAAATAATGACATATTCAAATTTTAATGAAATCATACATAGGCATAGGGGACAAAATCAAAGGAGCATATTCAAATGCTTGAATATGGCATACAATAGTAAGGAAAGACACTTAAGAAAGTGCATAAAAAAAGAATTAGCAACCAACATAAACATGTCATAGTAACCTATGCATCCAATGTGTTAAGACAGACTTTAAGTGTATAGCATATCAAGTACCTTATGTAAGATATAATCATGGGTAATGGAATGTGTAAGTACATATGTAAGCTCAAACATGATAGTGTAGAGTGTCCATCAAATCATAAAATTTGTATGTATCTAGATCATATAAGTAGATGCCCCTAATATCCACATTACATGAGTATATGGAAGGCCCAACATTCAAAATAGGAATAGATCATGTATATGTGTATGATTATATCACACTCAAGTAGAAGGGTGACACAGTTGTGTATTTATGAGTAATTGAGTATGTTTTCCATCAACATGGACCTAACACTTAGATGTTAAGGAGCTAATAGTGTTGGGAAATACAGAAGCACATAATTGATTACCAAGCAACATAACATGCAGAAATTAACTAGAATACACAAGTAACTAGAATTCAAAAATAACACAGAATATGAGAGACAATACACAATTATATTAATACTCTTTCAGAAGGAAATACAATAAAGAAGATTGCCACAGTTCTTCTTCCTTACACACCTCTAAGGCTCCCACATCTCTAGGGCATAAACAATAAATCTTCCCTCAAAGCTCTCTCTCTTACGGTCCCAACACAAAACTCAAATACAGAGTTGGTGTTCACCTCCAACCAGTTAGTATCCACTACTGCCAGTACACCAGTGCTCCACGCACTCCACAAGTACTCAATGTACTTCAAGTAGATCTCCCCTGAACTGCAACAACCTACAACCCAAATGATCTCACTTATGGAAGGAACTACCTTGCCTTCCTCTTTGCTCTCTTTTTGAGTACACATTATACTCCAAGTAGATCCTACCTGATCCTACTCCTTGTTGTGTTTCTATCCTCCTTGATCTTGCACACCTGCAAATCAATTTGGTTCTGCACACCTGCAAACCTGGATCATGCACACACATACACCTACAGATCAATGATCTTACTTACCATGTAGATCTCCTAATGTAGCCATGCACCCCTACTGACCAAGATCCTACACACCTGAAGAACCCCTCTGATTCTCCAAAACCAGCACCCACACTTAGCACTACTGTGGAACTAGGAGGAACACCCTTGCTCACCTCACACACAGAAGGAGCTAACTTTGCTCAACTCAAACTAAAACACTTTACAATACAGCCCATGAGTCTCTTAAATAGATCTCATGCAAACAATAATTAGACATCTAATTACAATAATTAGATCCATAGCTTATAGTCTAAATTTGGCTCTTGACATGCAAACACTTGGTTCGTTAACTAACTGCCCGTAAAACTTTTAGTTCTGAACTGCACAGGTGACCGACGTCGGTCCCTGTCTACCTAGAGGTGACTGACATCAGCCGATCCCTGACCGATGTCAGTTGCTCTTCTTGTCTAATCCCTGCCAACGTCGGTTGGCCTAACTGATGCTGGTGTCTGTGACACTTCAGCAACCTCCAGCAACCTCCTTCCCTATTTACATTAGTGAAGCTTTTAGTTCCACAACCTAATAAATAGTACATGTAGTGTCAAAAATATTTTTCAAATTTTGAATATTTTTTTATTTTTTTGGCATTTTTGGAATATTTTAATAGACTACTCTATGATCTCATCTAAAAAATGGTCATATGTATCTCTCCCCACTTAGTTGCTAACAACCTTAAGTTGGATATTTTACATTGTTTACATCATGATTAGATGGGTTGAAAAGGTACATAGCATGTTCCTCCTCACATTTTGCATAAGTAATGATATCATTTGGAATTTTTATTAGTTTGCCTTTGTGAGGAAAGTAAATACCTTGCTAATTTGGATCAATTTTTGCTTCCATTTGGTATAGCCAAAGAGTTGCTAGCATAAGTGTCTATGGATATGTGTTAGGCATAACCCAAACTCATATTTAAATTACTTTAAGACAACAAGAAATTATTATTATATTTAAACCTAAATTAGATATGGGGGTTATCCTACCTTGGTGGTATAATAGGGTTTAAAATATAGAAAAGATAATACACAAGGGTGATAATCAATTCTATAGTAGACTAATTAAATGTTAAACTCAGATATAATCATATAATAAATTTATTATGTTAATCTAAATATAGAAATTACAACTAAGATATCAATGGAAATGAAAAATAAGTAATATAATTTTCTCGTTCTGATGTTAACATAGTGGTATATATGGAATAGGTAGTAAATAAGTTTGAAGAAATTTCTAGAATAATTATTAGATTTTGGATCTGACACTTCTAGTGGTCTGGACACTTATGTCAACCTAGGATGGTTTCACTAATATTACTATTTGGGTTAAACATAAGTGTCATATATTAAATATCCCTAGAAAATGATATGAACACAGATTATTCTATATTTGACTTCACATTTGCTCTAGTGCATTTAGATCTAGGTCATGGATTGTCCCTCATTAAATGTCAAAACCCTAGTTTTCATCTTCATTATGACCTTGGAGGAAAATGGGTTTAGGTACACAATGTTAATATGACCCTAAATACCTTGATATTAGTGGATGTTTCCTACATAGAAAATACTCTATAAGAGGGCCTCAAACTCATTTAGTTTTCCCTTATGTGTTGGCTTGTGTGTAAATCATGCAATATGTGGAAAGAAAGTACAAAAGTGACCTAATTTGTAACTTGGAAAAATGGGATTTTGGGATGCTCTTTTAGTACTTCAGACCTATATATGTGTTGTACCTATGACTAGTATGTAAATATATAATATTTTTTTAATTGATTACTTGATAGAGTAATTTTGATAAGTTGTTGTGGTCCCTTTGGTCTTTGTCTAAGTGAGGAATGAATGAGGGTTGATATTGTATTTATATCAATCCCTTTGGAGTAATAACTCACATTGAATCACTTAGGTGAACCATTAGGAATGTTTTATTTTCAACTTATATGACTATAGGGAATTAGACACTTGCATCAAGTTAAAAAACTAATGTCGATGTTAGTGTATGTCCTAAATGTTAGTGTTTAGGAGAAAAAAAGTAGGTATAGGTTCAAAACTTGAAAACATAGAAGATAAATACATTTTAAGTATTCTGAGTAAGATAGAAGGCCTAGGTCATCAACATAAAACTAGTTATACTAAGATATATAGGCTAAATATCATAATATAGAGTAGATGTAAGACTTGTAAAAATGGGAAAGGTTCAAAAATGGGAGGAACAACCAAGCTTTGAGTTTTTAAAGTCTACAAGACTAAGGTGCTATATAATCCATAAATATCATATACACTAAGCTTTCCTTGGACTAAAAATAATGTTTCCAACATGTGGGGTGATATAGATATCAAGGTGACTTAAAAAGTCAACATTTTGGTGACCTCCATGGGTTGTTTGCCTGTTAATCAAGAATTCAGTAGCCTTATTCATGTCTTTTGGGCATAAAAATCACTAAAATCCTTGGAAAAAATCAATATGAAGTGAAATCATGATTGAAACATGATTTTTTAGCCTCTAAATGAACTAAAGGTGCCTCAAAACACACAACAAGAAATCAAATGATAATAAAACAACTATGCAATAGAACTTGAAATGATAAACAATTATACCAATATGTATAAGGTTTGAAAATGACCTAAAAAATATGGCTTGAGGTGTATCCCTACGTCAAAATCTCTAAGATCCTCATAATTTCATGTAAATACATCATCATTCTCTCTATAAAATTTAATGAAATCTTAATTTTCAAAAAAATTACATACCTTCCCAAGCCTCAATAGCTTGTCATTAAGAATGGCCACTTGTTCATAGTTTTCCTCTTTAGTAGTCATATTCATCTTCCCATTCTTGATCTGGTCATAAAAATAAATATGTTATAATTCTATAGTATCTTCTTATGGTTTTATGAGGTTGGGTATAACATAATCTTCCTCAAGTATGCAATAAGTGCCTAACCTAGTTTCTTCTGTATGATCATATGGATCAATCTCATAATGTGAATTTGCCTAATCATCAAGAAAAAATTCCATAACTTCCTCTAAAGATGTGTAATCCACATGTAAAACATCATCCTCCTTTATTTCTCTTTCTTTTGCTTGGTATTTGGTAGTAATAACATCTTACTTTGATTTTTGATTAATTTAGAGCTAATTTTTAGATTGTCCTTTCTAATAGTATAATTTATATTTATACCTTATTTTATGTCCTCTTGTGGTGTTTGGTTTTTATTCACTCCAAAAATATCACTCTCTTCCCATTTTAATAAGATATACTCACTTGTCACATATTCTTGAGCTTCTTCCCCTTTTGAAACTAATTCCACTTACTACTCTTGAAGTATTGATGAATTTTAAACTATTATATCTTGGCTAAGAATACCATTTGGAAAATAATTATGGTTGTGAGGTTGGTTTCATGGGTAACACCATTCATATTCTTAAACAGGGTTATTTTGAAAAGGAACGATAGCCTTAGAGGAACTTGTAACAGTTATTTTTTAGGTGTTGAATTGCCTAATATGACCTATTTGGCTTGTCCTTGGGTATTGCCTTGATAATTCTACCTATTATGATGATATGTTTGATTTAACGGTTGATAGAGTTCACTCTACTATTATTTCTACCTTTTCAGGGCTAAAAATTCATTTTCAAAGATTTTAAACAAGGTCTTAACTTCATACAAATCATTGATAAGGGTAGTAGATGGTGTTGGCTATTTGGTTACTCTAGGAAGAGGTGCTAAAGTGGGAATATTAATGGGATGATTTGGTGGAGGATTTATAAAAGATACATTGGTGGTCTAGGAGCTATTTTTCTAGATTTTATTAATCAATTCTTAGGTCTTATAACTTATCTCTTAATTAAGTCTACTTATAAATTATCTCTTAATTAAGTCTACCATGACTTCATGAGGATCTCTCTTGATAGTATTTAGATGCTCCATCAGTGATAGGTGATCACTCTTATTCTCAAATTATTTAAATATCTTATCTCTTAATTAATCTTAGTTGTGTATAGAGTTAGTATTAAATCCCCGATAACATTCTAGTGGTTTTCTTTTAATAGAAGTGGGATGGGGACTCATAGATACATTATCTACTGCAATGTTGTGGATTGAAAATATGTTGGTAATATCTTATACTTTATCTATATGATTGGTTTCATTTTCACCGATAAAGTAAGGTATACTCTTCAGGGTGGAAACTAGGATTTCATCACATTGGGAAAGGGTAAGAGGGATGAATCCATTAAAAGTAACAAAAATCTGATTTCTTGGTTAAGCTAAGAATGGTATAGGAACTAACATATTTCTTGGCTTAGGAAACTTACCAAAAGGAGGTGTGGATTGGGACCTTAGAGGAGGTGACGATTGAGATATTTAGGGAGGTGACCTAGATCTTCCAGTTCTATTTATTGATGGAAATGATGAAAATATAGAAAATTAAAAAAAAATTACCTCTTTAAGAATTTGTTCTCTCCACTCTTAGCATAAAAAGATAGGTCTAATTGGAAACTAAGAACTTATGGAGTCACTGTGTGCTTGTATAATATCTGTAAATCTAAAACTTGACAAGAATAACGCCTACTTATTAGCTAAAACTCTTCACTCAAAGGATTTAAGTGTCCCAGTATACATGCCAAAAACTATTTTTAACATGAATGTTACACCTATTTGATCATTGTTTGACTCATTGAAACAATGGTAACATCCCCAAGGTGTAAGATCTTATATCCTTAGATGAACCTCTAGACAAGGTTGACTTCCTTCCTAAACTATGTGCACCTAATGTAAAATCATATTTCATGCCTAAAACACTACTACAAATACGTATTTATATCTATTATTGAACTCCTTATAATGGAAAAGGGATATACATATATATGTGGTGATGCACCAAATCATAGAGAAATCCTCTTATTTCTTGAATCATCACAAGACAAAAATTTTAAAATTGATAACTCTTTTAGCACACCATAACATATATTTCATTTGGATAATGTATTGAACAAACAAGACTACAATATATAGGAGATTAGTCTCCTTTATATAAGGAGTCAACACTAATCTTCATGCCTCATATCTCTTAACCCCTTACAAGAATATCTCAACTTCCCTTTAAGACTTTCTTCTATGAGATATCTTGAGATTTTTATTTAAACATTACATATATTAATATTACAAACAAAGTTATTACTAAAATTTCTTAATATTCCCCCCCCCACCTAATATGAACATGGGGAGAAACACCATCCTCTATCTAAGTAGCATACACATGTCTTGACCATACTTTGTGCTACTTGCACTTTGATTGTGGTAAAAAATCAACCAAGAAATGGGAACACTATCAACCAATCATGAGAACCTCATCCAATGCAGAAACATATATCAACCACTTGGTAACATACCAACCATGCAAATGAAACTATATCAACCAAATCTGGGAACATCAACCAAACCAATCAAAAAGTAGTGGGAACATACCTACTAACTAGTTTTATCAATAACATCTCTTGATTTACTACTTATAGTTTGGATCTCATATACTATCACAATTTTAGGGGATTACATTTAAAAATTATCACTTATTACATGAATAGGGATACATTTCTATTATTATTTCACACTATAGAAAATAAGCTAAAAATAGAAATTAAAGTGATGGTACCCTATAATTGGTGGATAATGAGAGGTATAATTTTCCTCCATCCTTCTTTTCCTCCAGTCTTCAGTATAGTTATCTAGTATAGAAAGTCTTCATCACTAGTTTGACCAACTAATTATTTATCATTTAAATCATTTGAATAAGTGTTTTTCACTTCCCAATTACTTTCATCATCTTTTTTTGAAAAATCGAAACATTATCTTTTGGTTTCCCTTCAAGGATATCTTGTCCTCTTTGTCTACAATATTTAACACCGTGTCTTGTTTTTCTAATGTATTGACAAAGAGACATTTTCCTTGAACTCTGAGATCTATATTTTACATAGTATTTTTGTAGCTTAGAAGTAGATTTGGTTATATTTTTAACATACCTAACACTTTCCTCGAGACCAATATTCTTATTTTATTCATGTATTAATGAATAAATTATATCTTCTAAACTAGGATTTACATTGATTAACGTAAAAACCATGTTTAAATAACTAGTTGGCTTGCTATTTAGTAAGACAATGTTTACATCATCATCAGGCACGTCTATTTTTATTTATACTAGTTGATTTAATATGTAGTGAAAATAACTTATATGATTCACCATGTTGTCACCTTATTCCATTTTGAGTCCAAATAGATTATAATTTAGGGTCATAATTGTATTTCTTGTTTATGATTCAAACAACTTGTTTAATGTTTCCCAAATGACATTTAAAGTCTTTGATAGGTAAATATGATGTAAGTATGTATCAAATAATCCTAGACTAATAATATACATTGTTCTTCGATCTTTGCTTTCCCACTTGATGGATTCATCATTCAAGTGTTCATGGTAGGAAAATTAAGAAATGGTTTATGCTAGTTTGTAATAGCTATGGGACTTTGACATGCTTTTCTCAGTGTACTTTTGTTATGCATAGGAGATTGAATATTGGTGTTAATTTTAAATATTGCATCCTCCTGGCATAGTAAATTACAAACTGGCAAAAAAATTATCATGAATTAAATATAATCAGACATATATTTCATAAATAATTTGAATGGTGAAGACATCTTAGGAAAATTTATACTAGATGGATTTCTTAATGTAGAATTCTACTTGTCTTGATGCCAAACTGAGATGTGAAATAGATATATCTAATCTACCCCTGGATGTGTATGTTGTATGAAAAAAATTGTGATATCTGACCTAAAGCAAAATCAAACCTCAAATGAGTCATGTAAAACATAACTCTATTAGAAACACCATACAACCAATAATACTTTAGATATAGATAGTGCATAGTTTTTAACACAATATGGCCAATAACATATTACAAAATGTTATATTTCTATCTACCTCACATAATACTCAAGAACTCATACCAGATTTTATGAAACTTACAAACCATATGAAAACATAAACTTTGATAAATAGCTCATATAAAAGTATACAAATTCATCTAAAGACTCTCCTTCCTACTCTGATACCAAATAATGAAGTTGACCAAATTTTATTCATATTTAACCCATATTTATAGAAAACACACCATAACATATATTTTATTCAAATAATTTATTCAAAAAATAAGACTACAGTATATAGGAGAGTGGTCTCCTTTATACAAGGAGTCAACATTGATCCTCATCCCTCATATCTCTAAACCTCTTCCAAGAATCTCTCAACTTCTCCTTAAGACTTTATTCTACAATATATCTTGAGAAATTTATTTACACATTACATATATTAATATTATAAACAAAATTCATACTAAAATTTCCTAATATTTTACACAATATTCAAGTTAGACTTCTCTCACATAAGTATTTAGTATGAAGGTAAAAAACATAATACAACACTAGGAGGGATCATAAATCACCTTTAAAAAAGGACTTAAATAATTAAATCCATAGATAATTTTTTGATAAGTCTAATAATACACAACACATAACCTATAAAAGAATATTTCTATGTATGAAGGTGAGAAATACTAGACAATAATACAAAGGAAGGACTGATTTTCCATAAGAAAAGATCAATAATCCATAAATTACACATAAAATGCAAGAAATTAAAGAAAGTTAAACTCAATTCTTTATTTATTTCAAGGATAAATCCAATGTTATGATCTCAAATGAGCATGATTTTAATACACCAAAGAAGACAACTTCTCAAAAGTCCCTTTTTAATCATATATATAGAAAATACAAGCAAGTGGGAGTAGAAAACAATAGTAAATTCCCACTATTACATTCTTTAATTTTTGCATGTAGAATAAAGAAACCAATTTAGGCATAGTATGGGATAAAACACCCTATTATTACTCCATTTATCTCCTTGAGAAGGCTTGTCATGATGGATCTATTCAAAGTCTTACCCATGTTTTTATATTCTTCGAATATGTCTAGTTTTCTTGCTTGAAAGAGCCTTTAACTCACCACTTTCCTCCTGGGCATGAATGTTAGAGAGAGGGAAGTTGATCTTTGACTTTTTCTTCATGGTTAAATTATCCTTTGATGATTCTCTTACATGAAAATAGGCCTAAACTCACCATTATAGGCTTCAATCTAACATAACTCACTTCACTTTGAGTCTTGCACATGTTTGCAATAAATTGAAACCATTTGAAGAGGTTTTACATTTTTAGGAGTGATTTTTCAACTATTTCCATGTTTGGTGGATGTTATTTAAGCAACTAAAATCATTTATTGGTTTGAAAAGACCTTGTCTTAGTCATTAGAGACATACCTTCATGCTTCTAGATTCTTAAAACCTATATTTTTCATCTCTAACCATCAACAACCTTGAAAGAACTCTATTTTTTCGAATACACAAGATTGTAACTCATTCTTCTTATCTCATCTCTATTCATTGACCTATTATACTTCATGAGACCTTCAAAATATGCTTGAATTTTTGTATCCTTGAGTCATAGGTTTTTTACCATCATGAAGACTTTATAATTCATATATGCATACTTATATGAAGGTTTAATGCATGAAAACCTATGATTAAACTCTTTAGTAAGCATACAATAGTCATAGAAATATGGAACTTGTATAACTCTTCCTATAAAATAATGTTGCAGGCCTATAATTATCTTGACAAAGCCTAGAACTCCATGTTTCAACTTTGGACTTCAACTTTCAGACCCTGAAAACCTGTAGATTAGCCTTGATATTTATGGAAACCTATTTTACCTTTGTTTTTTCATAAACCCTTGCTAAAACCATGCACTTTGCAAACCTACAGACATGTTAACTAGGTCTTTAGAGGTTAAAGATCACTTTTACCTTGTAATCAATCATAGAGACAATTAAAACCCTAACCATTCCTTGTAAAACCCATATAAAAGTCTTAAACCCCATGTTAAGATCATAGAACCCTATTTTAAATTTTGTGTTCTTATTTTGAAGCTTTGCAAGATTTAAAATCCTAATAATAGTCCTTAGGTTTTATCTTTATCTTCTAAATAACATTCTAGGCTCTTCTAAAGAATGTTTGATTAGGCATAAAAAGTGAATTCATCATAGCAGTCTTGTTGATTAGGTTTTGGGATCTCAAAACCTTATTTTCTATGTTCTTTAATATCATGTAAACTCATAAGTAATGTTTCTAGGCCTTATAAGTCCTATAGCAACATCAAGAAAGCTTGGAAACCTATGATCATGCTTGTAGGAAGGTTTTATGAGCTCCAAAATGTTATTTAATATTTGCATCACCTTGAACTTGAAAAATATGTTTTGTACACCTATGTCTTATTAATTTTTGTTCAAGACTTTATTGAAAACCCTCTACATGTAAACTAGTCTTATATGGTCAAGAGACCATAAAACCTGGGTCTAGTCCTACAACCTGGCATGAAAATCTTAGAAATAGTTGTAGGCCTATGTGTTAAGTTTTAAGGTTATTTTACCTTGTCTAGACTACTTGTAGACATGTAGGTTTCCTCTTTCATGTTTCAAAACTTTTTTACCCTTAAAAACCTTGTATTCCTTGCCTTGTAGGCTCAATATCAAGTATTTATACTTGAAAGGTGTATACACATAATATTTTAAAACTTTTATCACATACTAATGCTTTCTATCTTGCAAGAACCCATCGAGACTCAATATATCTTAGTTCACACCATAAAGGGTGCATTGAGAAAGGAGTGGGAAGACCATTGGTTCTTTATAGGATTATTGTCCCTTATTTCCACTTATTACCAATCCAACCAACTCCTAAAACCATTCCCTAAGCTATTACTCCTATTTTTCATACTCCTCTAATCTTTTCCCTCTTTCCATCCCTCTTTTCCTCACCTTAATCCCCTTTTTATAGTTTATTGTACTAGGTTGATTTGGTTGACCTTGTACTATTTTGGGTAAAATTCATTTAGGGTCTAGGTCAGCGCTTGACCAACCTAGCTTGTGACCTAGTGAATTTTTGTCCATAATTTTACTAGGTTGACTGGATCGATCCTATTAACCAAAAATTTTAGTAGGGATTAGGGTTAAATTTGCCTATATATACAAGATCATTTCATCATTATTTACATAATGAACAAGAGTTATTATCCACTTATTCTTCTTTAAAATCTATTCTTCCACCATTCTACTTAAGGAGTCTTATCTTAGAGTTTCTACTTGGAGAATCTAGTCTTATGGAGAACTATTGGATGCTTTGGCCTTTCTTAATGATCCTTAAAAACCACAATAACCTCTTTCAAAATCCCTTTGGCTAAGGGAGACATTGAGTCTCAATGGGTTTGTCTTTTAGGTTAGTATTTTCTAACTTTTTCCCCTATCTTTAGGATATAGAAGTAGCATAATTATTAGCTTCAAATAATATTACTCTTTTTCTTCTATGTACAATGGTATTACTCATACATATCTTAATTAAGATTCTCCTATGCATGTTTTTTGTTTACTAACCCTCAAATTGTGCCACAATTTTTAGTGAGTTCTAGATTAGATTTCTCTGCTTTACTTGTTATTAGTTTGGTGAGATATGAAAACATAGGGATTAATTAGGGTTATTACGTGATTTTTCTTGACTGGAGGCTTTAAAACCTGCCCTAACATTGTGTATTGTAAAAATAGGTCCCCTTATTGGGTCTAGTGGATCCCCATATTGGTCATGTTCCTAATTATCTAATGCATCCTCAATCATAAGTGTATGGTATGATCTATCTTCTCTAGGTTAGGATTAATTTATAGACATGATGCATTTTTTATTGCATACATTCTAGTGAACCTAATGTGAATCTAACCCTTGCATGTTTTATCTCTTTTTTTTCATTATTTTATCATTTTATTTATTATTTTACTATATTTTTGATACTAGGTTGACAATGTCAGTATAGTTTTAAATTTTATGCGTAGGTTTAACACACAATCACATCAATATGACTCTATTTTGTTGACATAGGTTTTTCATCAGGTACAAGCTACTAAGTTGACCTTAAAGACATAGTACACTTTCAAACTTCCAAGATAGATTACTAGGTCAACCCTGTTGACACAGTACACTTCTAGATTTCTAGAAAACATACTAAGTTGACACTACTAGCATAGTATTCTTTATAGGTTTTAGCAAATAAGGAATGTAGAATTAGGTTGACCCAATCGACATAGTTGGAAAAATTTTCACATATAAATTAGGGTATTTCAATAGTAATATCACTTTCCTCTACATTTGCCAACCCACCAAGGTTCATTTCTCTCCTTTATCATTTTTTTATTCATTACAATTCTATTTTTCATAGTTTTTACTCTTTAAAATTACCCTCATATAGCAAACTATATCGACCCTATTGACCTAGTTTTGTATTCTATCTTCTATCTGGAGGACTAGGTTGATACTATCAACATAGTTCTATAATAGACCCTTGCTTCATTAATATAGTATAAAATATTGTTGACTCTATTCTATAATCTTTGCATACACTATCATTTGAATTGATCTTTTACTATGTTTTAAAGTTGGAATTAATACTTATATGCTAGTTATTAGCTCACACTTTCATTTTCAATTACTTGCATGCGTAAAATAGATCACATAGTCTAATTAGGTGGTTTTTCAATATACCATTTAGTTACATTATTTTTTATTTTCTTAGAAACACTATCAAATCACATAATCTTAAAATGCATTTTAACAATTATCTACCCAAGGCTTACCTACTTGGATTTCATCACCAAGGGGGTAGCCAACTTAGTTTTTTGGCCAAGTATAAATATGTGGTTAATTGTATATATTGGCTAAACATCTAACACCCTTATCATTATAGTGTGTGAAGTGAGGGGGTAGGCCCCAATACCAAGCCAGTACCATTTACAACATAGATCCCTTTCATCCTAAATGTCCTAAAACCATCCATAGATTTATTTTTAGTTATTTTCTTACAACTAAACTCCTTATCACATCTAAAAACATACTCTAATAATCTAAAAAAAAATTAGGATCGCCACTTAGTTATTATTTACTTTCCAATTTGATTACTTGCTCCTTTTTCAATTATAGTATTGCAAAAACTTGTATTGGCCAACATTGGTGCAAGGTTTTATGTTATGTGCCTTAATTGGATCATCCTCATTGATCCAATTGATTGTATGTTTCTCTTCATTTCTAGATTATAAAATTACTTGCAAAAAAATTCTTGTTTTAGTACATAGTTTTTATGCTCGACACAGTCTCTTACAGACTATCTATTTTCCCTACCCATAGTACTAAGTCGACCCTATCGACATAATATTCTTTTCTTCCCCTTAAGATATTAAACTAGGTCAACCATGTTGACTCTGTATCTTTTTCTACCTATTTTTTATTCAAGTTACAGAACTAGGTTGAGCCTGTATCTCTATTTCCTCAATTTTTAGACCCTATTTTATGTATTAGGTCAACCCAGTCAACTCTATTCTCTTACTACTTTCCCTATTTATCTAAATTAGTTATCTATTTCTATTCCTTAGCATTTTTTTCATTTCTCTAAAATCATCATGAATTCCCATATCAAAATCTTCTTGGATATCCTAAATCCATTTAGATACTATATTGGATGTTCTTTTCTCCCTCTCTTTTCCTCCCAAGAGAACCACCACTCTTGGAGAACCTCATCTCCTCCTTCATCCATGACTTTTAACATGGTATAAATCACAACTCAAGATGAAATTGATGGGTTTGACCCTTTATATACTTATCAAGACACTTCTCATCTTCAAAACCTTCAAACTAATGTGGGATCAATTGACATAAGTTTAGTCAATAATCCCACTAATAATCCATCTTCTCATAACCCTCCCCCTAATAATAATTTTTGGAGTGATCCTACCAACACAAACCCACATATTGATACAACTTAACTTCTTGCATGATTCATATAGAAAATGAACATAATGCAAACCTCTAACACCACTCAAATGATGAAACTCCAACATCATTTGATTAATATGGCTAATCAACCTCTGACTATCCACCCTCAATCTAATCCTATTTACATTCCTCCAGCTCTTAGAGATGGCTTAGGTAATATCATTTATCAAACTATAATGAATAACAAAATGCTTCAAACTATTTAAAATGATCCTTTAGCTCCCTTAAATATGTCCATTGATATTGGTAAAATATCTCCAACTATCAAGTGTGATTGGACTAAAGACCTAGCATTATTTATCAAAGCCTTTGGCAATCTTTACAAAGAGTGGATCGAAACTAATACTTTCATCACAACTAAAATCTTAGTCAAAACCTTTATTGGTGATGTATTAGAATGGTATAGCCAACTTCCACAACACTCTATTTGGTAACTTGAATATTTGGTCAATCCTTTAGTTAAGGAGTTTCAAAAATATGATCTTCCCAAAAATTATTTCAGCAACTTCATTAATGCTAAGCAATCTCCCACTGAATCAGCTCATGACTTTATCAAAATATGGAAATAATTGGCCCATAAATTTGACCATAACATGATTGATGACAACTTGTTCAAACTCTTTACAACTACTTTGACTCCTTATCTTCAATATAAGATTCAAAATTTTGCTCCCCAAACACTTAATGAAGCTCTTGACCAAGCTAAACATAAATAATTTATCATGAAGCAATTCAAACTAACCCTAAATTTCTTACAGGAACTTTCCAAACATCTACCAATTCTATCATTGGTAATACTCTGCAAACCAAACCAAGAGTTACCAAAGCTGACATTCCATCTTATCACACACCACTCTCAGTGTGAAAAATGAAATAATTTTTACCACCCTCTAAACCTTTCACCTATCCTACTAATCCTCCTAAGTGGTATGATCCAAATAAATTTTATTGGTTCCATGTTAACATTGGTCACTCCCATGAATCTTGTAGAGGGCTCACTAAATTTTTTATCTCATATATACTTTGTGATTCATTCAATCATGAATCTATGGTCAACCTCCATCATCAAGAGTACACCACTACTTCTCAAAAATGATAGGTCTCTAAAGCTTCTACATCAAATAACTAAAAATCCTTTTCCAAAAATAATCAACAAACTACCAAATATGTTTGTGTCATCAATGTTGAGTATGACTAATATTATAACAATTCTCAATATGTTAACACTTATAAGGTCAATTATCATCACAAACCAGCTCATAAAGATCATGTTATCAAACCTAAGAAACCTCTTTGGATGAAAAACTTCTTAAAGATACGGTAACCACTAATCTAGATTTAGAAGAACATTAGGAACCACTTCCCCCTTTTGAACCTCTAACCACTTATGTTCTTTGAAAATATACTTTACCTATTAAACATCATGCTAGTTCTTCTTCTAAATCTCAATTAGAACTTTCTTGAAAAAATTAATTATATGCCTTGTAAGATTCCACTTATGGATTTGGTTCATACTTCACCTTATAATCATAAGTTCCTTAAGAAATAATTACAATAATTTGAATATCCATCCTGTATAGATGAAGAACCACCTTATATTAAACCTCAACCTACTAACATGCATACCATTGAAACTTTATGTCCTTCCAATCCTTCTATCAAATTTCTTGAAGAGGACATGATCAATGATGAAATTCTTTTTCATGCTGATGATCCACCACTTTTCATTAAAATAGCCATTAATACAACCCTTATCTTTAAAGTTATATTTTATGAAATCTTTGGCATTAATGTGACATATTTTTGGCTAATCCAATAACCCAATTATAGCAAGGATCATCTCAAACAAAACCATCTTACCTATCCTAGTTTTGATAAGACTAATCAAAAGCCACTTGGTTGAATTTGGATTCCATTAACCATCAGACCTAAGACTGTTTGAACTAAGCTTATGGTACTTTATTTACCATTATCTTATAATATACTCCTATGTCACCCATAGACTCATATAATGAGTTATATTGCTTCTTATGGTAGCTAATGCATTAAATTCTTACATAACAGAAAGCGGTATAAGCATGAGGTTGATCGCAAACCTTATAATATTCAACTTCCTAATCCTAAATCTCAATATCATATTCCTACCATTCCTAAGATCAATAGTGCTCCTTTACCCAAGTTCATCAACATCAATCCTAATTTATAATTCACACTTGTTGATTTAAATGATGATGAACCTAATGATTTACAACATACTTGCAATACTACTAAGCTACCTCCCTACATCTTATAGTGGCTTCCTTTTTTATTACTTAGGGACCATACTATTCCTCTTATTGATGAGATCACTAATTTCCCCCTCCATGCAATGCTCAGGATCATTATTTACCTAAATATGCCTTCACTTGTAATGACTTTAGAGTGGCCAAATTATTTCAAGATCCTCTCATCATGTCTCCATGTATATTTATTAATATTGGTATTTCACCTTCTAAAACTCCCCCTAAATCTCAAGCATGTACAATTTCTCCAATTTATGATGATAATTACATAATATCCCAAGATCAATATTGAGACTTGGATGTTCAACATTATCAGAAAACCTTTTCTCAAATACATTCTTTTAATCAAGATGTTCATACCATTTCTATAGATCGTGACTTAGATCTTGAAAGTCATGTGCCTCTTATTAATTTTTTGCTTCTTGACACTCCTTGGGTGGTAGAGAAAATTATACCTTTTGAACCTCCAAAAATTATTGCATCTTCTTTACCACCTATCGATCCCATGTTTACATGTTATCCTTCCCCCATCACCAAAACCAATGACACACCAATACCTTATGATCCATCTACTTCTCCTAATCTCAAGATTACATTAGATGTCAAAACTACTGATATTTGTTGGATACATTCTAAATATGATCACCATGGTAATCAAATTCTATTTATTAAATTAGATGTTAAGTATTATGGTCCTCTTCCCACCTTACCTAGTGATGAAACTATTCTTGAAATACTTCATTCTCGAGAACCTCAACTTCTTTGACAAAAGCATAAACTTGGGAATTACAAAATAAAATCCCCTTATTTCAATAACTTTGTTACTAGAATTTATCCCAAAACTAATCTAATATATTATTTACCTAATGTACCATAACACTTCCAAGAATGAAATGCCATCCTTATTAAAGAAACCACTCACATTAAATATGGCACTCCATACTATCCTAGACCAATTACAGTTTATCACAAACTCTAACCTACTAAGTATGATAAATTTAGTCTATTATTTGATAAATATCGTGAGATATTTTATTGGTCCTATGAGGATATGTCTGGTATTGGCCCTAGAATTATGGTGCATAACATCATCACCTATCTCAATGCCAAGACTGTGTGTCAAAAAAAATTCCACTTGAGGTTTCCACCTTATGTCATAATGAAATCATAAAATTACTTGATGCTACATTTATCAAACCATTGGATTATTATAAATGGGTTTCTAACATTGTTCCCATTCATGAAAATGTCACTATGGTCATTTGTATCTACATTTCTTTCCATAATCTTAATCTTGCTTGTCTCAAAGATAACTTCCCTTTAACTTTGATAGATGTCATCATTGATTCCATAGTTGGTTATGAAATGTTATCTCTTATGGATGGCTTCTTAGGCTATAATAAAATTCACATTTCCCACAAGGACCAACATAAGATAACTTTCACCATGGAATGGGGCACTAATGCTATGTTAAAATTCCCTTCAACCTCAAAAATGTTGGAGCCACATATAAATGAGCCATGACTCACATTTTCATGATCTTATCCACAAAATTGTTGAAACCTATGTGGATGATCTCATTTCTAAATCCAAAATTCATAAGATTCATCTCTCTGATCTTGTTGTCATCTTTGATTGCCTTCTTAAATATTGAGTTAGACTCAATCCTTATAAATGTGTCTTTAGTGTCACATCCAAAAAATTATTAGGATTTTTAGTCTCTCTTCATGGTATCAATATTGACCCAGATAAAATTAGTGCTATCATCAACATTCCCATTCCTTGATCGATTCCAACCATTCACATTTACTTAGGCAAATGTGGGGAAATTATATGATTCATCCCTAAAATAGCTTACCACATCCACTCTATTAATTCTCTTCTTAATAAAGGTAATGCTTTAATATGGATAGATCTATGTCAAATAGATTTTGATAACATGAAATATACATTACTTCACCCATCAACACTTCATCCTCCTTCCAATGATCAACGCTTGATCTTATATACTTCTTCTACACCTATATCAGTTAGGGCAATGCTTTCCCAATAAGATGATACTGGAAAGAGAGTATGTCATTTATTACATTAGTTGAGGCCTCATAAATTATGAGAAACATTATACCAAAGTTGAATGTGATTACCTCACCATATATTTTATAGTTGAAAAGCTTTGACATTATATGCTATACCAGACCACTTATGTCATCATTCATTCTAATCCCCTTCATCACTTCTTCTTCAAATTATTTCTTCCCAAAGATATAATTGGAAAATATATTGTCTTCCTTATGTAATTTCATCTCCACATTGTAACTCAAAAATCTATCAAAGGACAAGTCATATCTAATCAACTTGTCGTAGCTCCTATGCTAGCTACCAATCACCTTCAAGATAGTATTCTAGATGACAATATTCTCTATATTAAAGGTCTTAAGCTATTTTTCTCAAATATTACTTTAATAAATTTATTTTCAATCTTATAGCAATTAATATTGATGAATACACTATTCCCCTTCAATATTACTACTAAACTTGAAGTAGTTATCAAAGAGTTTCCTAAAATTAATGTCGACTTGCATGAGGATACTTAGACCCTTCACTTTGATGGTGCTAAATGCCTTCAAGGAACTAAGGAAATTTTCATTCTTATAATTCCTCTTGGTAAAATCATTCATTTATCTTTCCACTTCACATTTGATGTCATTAACAATATGGTAGAGTATGCAGCTCTAATCTTAGGCATGAGAGTTGCTCTTGATTTAGACATCTAATATTTGCATGCTTTAAGTGATTTTTAGCTTATTTACCACCAATTTAATGGTGATTATCAATGAAAAATCTATATTCTATTTACTTATCATAAAATTGAAACTAATTTCATTAAATATTTCATTTCCTTTACTATTGAACCTGTCCCCTAAGATTAAAATTCTATTTGATGATTCCCTTGCCTCTTCATCATCTCTTTTTCATCCACACCAAGTTATTTTTTATCCCACTTTTCTTATCCAAATAATAAAATATATATCCTCTATTTAACCATAATATTCACTTATCTACCACATTGAGGTTGTGACCATTTGACAAAGCTCATTGTATAAATACATTATTCAATTTCTCAAACACCAAACTTATCCTCCTAACTTAAAATCTCATGAAAAGACATGTATTCATAAACAAGATTTTTAGTATGTATTTTGATACAACATATCATAATTTTTAAGGTACCTTACTCCATTTTTCTATTAAATATGAGGTCTTTCCTCTTTTTGAATAAGCACATGGGATTATTTATGGTGGTCACTATAGTGAACATGCTATAGCCCATAATTCCTATGTATGGGATACTTTTGGACTAATCTTGAAAAGGATGAAATAAAATTCACTAAAAATTGTACCCCTTATGAAATTCATGATGATATAATTCATTCACCTCTAGATAAGCTTTAGACTATCAAATATCCTTGGCCATTCTCCATGTATGGATTAGATCTCATCGACAAATTCTTCTCTCTCAAGATGGGCATGTTTTTATCATCATAGCTACCAAATATTTTACCAAATAGGTTGAATCTGTGCCCCTTTTTAATGTCACTAGTAACACCATCACCAAATTCATTCTTAACCAAATAATTTTTTGCTTTGGTGTTCCCAATACTATCATCTCTGATAAAGGTGGTTATTTCAAAAATAAAGATGTCAAACAACTTTGTGGTAAATTCAAGATCAATCACAAATTTTCTACACCTTATCATCTGCAATGTAATGACCAAGCTAAATCCATTAAAAAAATTCTCAATAAAATCCTCCAAAATATAATTCATGAAACCCACATAGATTGGCATATTCATCTTCATCCTATTCTTTGGTCTTATCAGATTAACATACGTAATGCCACTAGGGCAATGTCATTCTCTTTAGTAAATGGTTTTGAGTCATTCCTTCCATTGGAAGTTGAGTTTCCCTCTCTCTATACATCTCTTCATGGTATCATTCCTAATGAATAATTGCATGAATCTTTCCTTCATGCCCTTGATCTCCCTTACGAACACTATCTTTCTACCTTACAACTTAATCACCAATACAAGGCTTGTATTACCAAACAACATAATAAATGTGTTAAAATCCACACATTTAATTTTGGTGATATTGTCCTTAAATTAGACTACACTCACAATAAATAAGGTAAATATGCCCAAAAAGGGTGGTTCTTTTATTTATCCAAATATATTCTTGGTCTAAGTACCTATCACCTTTAAACCAATGAAGGCCATGTCTTCAAAGATCCCACCAATGCATAATTCCTCAAGAATTACTTTACCTAACCCTTCCCTTATTTTCATGATTTATATATGCTATCTATTGAACACTTTTTTTAGGATACTTACATGGTCTCTCCCTCTGTAAAAGTTCTCTCTTTTTACAAACCTTTAGTCCTTCCTTTTTGGTCTTTTAGTTTCCCCTCTTTTTCATGAGTTACATTGTAAAATTGAGGTTAGGACCCAATCTTCCTCATGATGTACCATAGTCTTCTTTATTTTTCACACACTTTTTAGCACCCCTTGGATTTATCTTTTGCGAGTTGCATTGTAAAACCATGGATAGGACCTGGTCTTCCTCACAAATACCATCTTTTTCTTACCTTAATTATTTTTCACATTCTTTTAGGCATCCTCATGGGTTTCTCTTTTATGAGTTACAATTTAAGACCATGGATAGGACCTAACCTTCCTCATATAATTACCATCTTGATATTCTTTTTCTAGAATGTGTTATTGATCTTTGTTCTCAACTTTAGCTTTTACTTATTTTGGTAGATGGAATTTGCAAAACAATTTATGTTAGCATGTTTCTATCCATTTCTCTCGTTATTATAATAGTGAATCATACTTTACTATCATTGTATCCCTTTCTCTCCCTTTATCACATTTTTTTTGGTTTGAAGTAATTCAAATTATTCCATGTGTCACTCTTCTTGATTTCCTTTCCTTTCACTCCACATTGGATAAAATAAGGTCAAAATCAAGATAGCATTTTTATTTCACCTATATTTATGAGACTTTTAGACACCATGCTCTCTAAATTTCTCTCTCTTAGTAACTAAGTCCCAAATATTCAAATGAAATTCATCTTTAGTACCCATGTTTAGTTTTCCAAATCACATGGAGGAATAGAAAAAGACATCAAGAAAGTTAAAATATAAATCATTTGAATCAAAAGACAATGATATACAAAGAGGCAACATACAAATCTCAAAATTCAAAATCACACTAAAATACATGATTATAAGGACATCTCATATCTCCAATCAAATCTTAAACTCCATAATTGGCCTCACATAGAGCCAAAGTCCATTGGGGTGTTATATGCCAGTAGATTGGAATAGGAGAATTCAAAAAAAATTATGGTGTACCTAATTTTTCATGTAAGTACCCAATCTTCACAGTAGACTGATGGATTTATAATGTGTCTTAAGGAATGAGGAAAACATTATGGGAAGGTAGGTCCATTTTAATTTTCATGAATATGGCCTTCATGAGATGATCTACATACTTCATTTATTGACAAAGCCTTGTTTGGCTAAGAGTTCTTTAGAGTCCTTAAGGTCAAAAGTCCTCTTGTTTTGACAAACCTAATTTGAGTGTCTTGATTGTGATAAAGAGTTCCTCTACCTTGGTTTTTCCTTGATTCTCCCCTCCACCCATTTCATTTCCCCCTTGACAGCAAATTGTGATTATACATTTGTTTTCCCTCTTCTAGACTTCTTTCTTCTTCACATCTTAAAAACATGCTAGCACTACTTTGTTTTAATTTTATCTATCATTAGAGCAAAAAAACATGTTTGAAAAACTTTGGATTACTTTATTTACACCGTAGATTTACATTCCTAGACTTTTTTTAATTTTCTTTTACCATTTTTTATTGTTATACTAACCTTTTTGTGGACACTTGAATTTGTTTCTACTTTCATGCACCTTTTTCCATTGATGATTGAGTAAGGATTGTTACTACTCACTCATCAATGTTGTTTTACCATTTTTTTCTTGCCCATATTTATTTAAGGATTATTACTACTTCTACATTGATGTTTGATTAACCAGACTTTCTGACATGTATTATTGGTTTAAATTGGTGAGTTTTTATTTCTTACTTAAGGTTTATTTTTTTGAGTTTATCGATCTTTAGTAGCCTTGGCTTTTTGATTACCTAATTTACTCTAAATTTTGACTTGTTCATTTGGTATAACATAGCACTCGTCACCCCAACTTTCCAAATTTCCAAGTATGTCTTGTGCACATAGCACCAATTATCTTAGCTTTCTTGCGTTTATTTTTATTCTTTCTATTTTTATATTCTTGGGTTTGTTGAAAGGAGTCTCTATGCCCTACACAATCAAAACTACAAACATAGAAAACAACCATCCAGTGATAAAGGTAAGTCATGATATACATCACATTTACTTTTCAATTATTTTTGTTTTAAAAAACTATAACTTTTTTTAGCCTCAGCATTATGTGTTACTATGTTCTTTCTTAAAGCACCATCCCCTATTGTACCTTAGTGACACATTATGATATTTGAGTGGGGAATATGTATACACATAATATTTTAATTTTTTTATCACATACTAATGCTTTATATCTTGTAGAAACCCATCGAGAATCTATCTCTCTAGGTGCATGCCTTAAAGGGTATACTGGTAAAGGGGTGGGTAGACCATTAGTGCTTCACAATATTTTTGTCCCTTATTGCCACTTATTACCAATCTAACTAGCTCCTAAAACCATTCCCTAATCTATTACTCTTATTTTTCATACTCTTCCAGTCTTTTCCCACTTTTCATCCCTTTTTTCCTCACCTTAAGCCCCTTTTGATAGTTTATTGTATTGGGTCAACTGGGTCAACCATGTACTACTTTGGGTAAAATTAATTTAGGGTCTAGGTCAAATATTGGTTGACCTATCCCATGACCTAGTGAATTTTTGTCCATAGCTATATTCAGTCAACTAAGTCAACCCTGTCAATTGAAACTTTCATAAGGGCTTAGGATTAAATCCACCTATATATACAAGATCATTTTGTCATTATTTACACAATGAATAAGAGTTACTATTCACTTTTACTTATTTATAATATGCACTTCCATAATTATACTTGAGGATTCTTAGCTTAGGGTTTCTACTTGGAGAATATAGGTTTATGGAGAAGTCTTGCATGCTTTAGCCTTTCTTAGTGATCCTTACAAACCACAACAACCTCTTGTGAATCTTGTTTATCCAAGTGAGAGATTGAGTCTCAAATATTTCATCTTTAAAGTAATTATTATCTAACTTTGTTCCTCTCTTTACTAGATAAAAGTATCATAAGTATTAGATTCAAATAATATTACTCTTCTTATTCCATATACTAGCGTCTTACTCATACAAAGCTTAATTGAGATTCTCCTATGCATGTTTGTTTATTTATTAACCCTCATATTGTTCCACAAGATTTGGTGAGCACTATATTAGATTTATTTTTTTTAGTGAGATATGAAAACATAGGGCTTAATTAGGTTTATTACATGATTATGTTTGACTGGATGCTTTGGAACCCTCCTTAGCATTGTGTATTATGATAAGATATCCCCTAATTAGGTCTATTAGATCCACATATTGGTCATGTTCCCAATAATATAATGTATCACCAATTGGAAGTATATGGTATGATCTATCTTCTTTGAGTTAGGATTTGTTTATAGACATGATGTATTTCTGATTGCATACAAAAGAAGCTTGAAGAATGTCTAAAACTTTGTAACCATTGTAAAGATGTAAAAATTGTGCTTTAAAAACCTATGAAACTTTGAAAACATGATAAAATCTAAAATTTTCATATCATGGCACTTTAGATGTAAGATAAGTGTTTAAAAACTTGTTTGTGGCCCTTAGAAGCCTAGACAATTATTATAATGTATGCTCATAAGTTTAGGGTTTTTTAGAAGTTTTGAAGATTATTTTCAACTTTGTTTATGGATCCACATATTTTTTCCATATTCATGGAGTATACAGGCCATTATAAGGTGAATTGAAACTTATCATGACCTTTACCAAACCTTATAATCACCATGCATGACTAGAAATGAAATAAGACATGAATGCTCTTTTGTGAAAACCCTATAATGTATTGTTCAATCATCTCTCTTGAAGACTTAAAACTACCTTTTATAGCCTTGAGAACCTTCTAAATATTATATGTTTAACAAGACTAATTCACTCCATTATCTATGTTTAACAATCCCTCTAGACTTCTAAAAACCTTGTAGACCTATCTAATGTCTCCTCATATAGCCTTAAAATTTATTTTCATGTTTATTTTTAGACTTGGGAAGATGATAACCCTTTGTCTCTTGAATACATGTAACCTTGCATATATATTTATTTTGTCCCTTTAAAAACCTAAAAACTAAGATGGATTATCTTTTTGAACCATTTTTACCTTCATTTCATGCTCAAACTCCTTCATAAAGACCTATAGGCTCATTTCAATCTTGTAGACATTCTCAAAACTTTTCTTTTCATCATCACAATCCCATAAAACCCTTGAAACATATTAGATATTCTACTATTGCTTTTTTTCGTGATACATAGCCTATAACTTACTTGAATGGACTTATATCTAAGCTTGAAGACCTGAATGTAGTTTGAAATGGTACTTTTGGATGCAAGAGAGGCATAGGTTTTAAATATTTTCATGAAAAATTCAATAAAACACATTAAATACCATTAATGATGCTTCTAATGTCTCTAATGAAGAATAAGGAGGTTATAACACACTTAAATATTCCCTTGAATGACTTTTTTCCATGTTGAAGGCTTTAAACTCTCACAAAGAGGCAAAACAAGAGGTAAATCAAAACCAAATAGGAGTTCTTAGTAAGATTTAAAGACTTTTCTAGTTGAAAAGATCCGTAAACTTCTTAAATTACCTTTATGAAATGACTTAAAGACCCTTTTTTATCTATTTTCTCATTGAAACACCTTTTTATGTCTTTAACCCTCAACTAGGCCTTGGCATAGACCAATATGACTTTATGATTCAATAATGTTCATTAATCCTTAATAAAACAAGGACTAATATGAACCTATGAATTCAAATGTGCTAATTAGGCCTATTAGAACATGCAAATGACTAGTTTTGGTCCTAATGATCAACATAAAGGTTGGTAAAAGTTACTAACTAGCTCTTTATAAGCTTGTATTGGCCTATAAGTCATATTTCCAATATGTGGGGTGATATAGAGATCAAGGTGACTTAAAAATTCAACACTAGGCAAGAAAAACAACATACATACTACTCTAAGAATAATCATAACATATATATATACTAAAAAAAGAAAATGAAAGACAATTGGTATATAGAAACTTGCTTTGGGTTGGCTTATTAATGCATCAATCTCCCCCTTGGATCTAGTATCACTTTTCAAATGTTGTTGTAAAAGACTAAAAATGGAAAGTACAAAGACCTAAATTCCATTACTTAGGGAATTCATAGAATAATGGGATACTCCTTGGTTCAACTTCCTTCTATTGATAATTAGTTACCTTAAGCAATACTTGACCTCCACATGAATAAGCCTTTGTCCACTATTCTTCCTTTTACTACTTAAGGGTATGAATGTGAACATAGACTGAGTAGATGATTTTTTTGTGTTGGAAATGATATTTATGACCCATATATATATATATATATATATATATATATATATATATATATATATATATATATATATATATATATATATAATGTATGTATGTATGTATGTACATGTGTGTGTGTGTGTGTGTGTGTGTGTGTGTGTGTGTGGGTGTGTGTGTGTACATACACACACACATATCCAAACCTATAAATCAATTGTAGCTATAACTCGATGGTATCACTCTAGATTGATATAGTATTTTTATAATAGATGACAAATTATTATATCACCAATCATAATACAATATAGAAGACATGACAATATTATAAGTCTATTGGAAATATCAATACAATAAAAAAACTATATCAACACATAGGAATTATAGGAAAGATGCACAACTAAACAGAAGGAGATAGAGAAGGAGAAAAGATACTAAAGAGAAGATAGGATAGTGATGTAAGTATGGCTAGATAGCATGAAAAAATATCTCATAAAGTGCCAAAACTCAACCCCTACCCTTTCCCAATATAATTCTTTGGATGTGTACTCATATATATTTATGCATTGATGAGTCTTACCAGATAAATCATCAATAAAAGATAGATATGAAAAACACCAGTGTATACACATCATACATATATTAATTGAATGTGTGATATCAACCCTAAAATTATTGAAATTCTTACCATTTATGCATGGAATAATGATGAAATTTCAAATAATTGAAGTGTAAATCATGGTAGTTTTCTTAATTATGTAGTTGAAAACCTCTTTTATAGGAAAATATTATTTAGGCAACTCATCTATAAGAGATGGTATGACAATTGGAATAGGTTTATTTGCATTTACTTTTTATTTTTGAAATTTATTCTTAGATACCAACTTAAGTTTTTTCTTAGACATAGCATGATCCACTTTAAGTTACATTTATTCTTTCCTCTTATGTTTTGATGCTTTGACATTAAATATTAACTTTAGTGATTTAGAGTATTAATCAATTTTTTAAATAATATGTTTCATATTAAAAGGCATGCTTGTGTTTTATGTATAAAAAAAACATATACTATTGTAGATACCTAAATTTAGTATAAGTACATATTTAATACCTTTCTATGTAACTTCTCACATTTAGGATATTGATTGTAGACACTCCAATTTTATCACTTCCATGTCAAATTATAAAATGCAATGACTACTTGTAATTTCACATAAATTGGTCTAAAATCATATATTCATTTAATATATGTGTTCAAATTCACCTTGGTACATCTCTAATTTATCCAATTTAGCATATTAGATCTTTTCAATTATCATTTTCTATTTAATTATCATTCTCTATTAAATTTATCTATTCAATCATCATTCCCTAGTCAATTTCTCTGCTCTGATCAATTCAATAATTTCCCTTTCTATGATCAATTAATGTTAATATTTCCCCTTCTTTAAATTATTATTCTAATTAAATTCCTCACATTTTATATTAATTAAATTTATCCTTGATTAACTTAATTAATCATTCTTCTAATTATATTTTTATTGTAAATAGAATTATAAATTTCTTTCATTTAATTAATTCTTCTTTACATCCAATTAGGCATCTTCATGCAAATAAATGATTATGATATTTTATGGAATATCATTTTGTGATCTAAATAAATTGATAAATGAATTAATGTAAAATATTATTCTCCACCCTTCATCTTGGAAACAAGATGAAGGGCCCACATGGTTGATCCATGTGCTTTCTTGGGAATGATTCTCCTCCCTTCATCTTGGAAACAAGATGGAGGGTTTAAATGCACTCTCACAAAGATATTTTGAGGATAATCCCCCACCATTCATCTTTTAAATAATATAAAGGACTTATATTAATTCTCATTTGATATTTTTAACTATCATCCTCCACCATTCATCTTGATTGAGATGAAGGGCTCACATCATTGATTAATGTGATTGATCCATGTGCACTCTTGAGGAATATTTTTTAAACATTCATGTATTTATTTAAATATTAATGGTCTTCTTTTATCTATATTTTTTATAAATACACCTCTTTGAAATATAATTAAACATGCTCAAACTATACGATGAAGCATTGTCAGATCATCAAGTCTCTTTATGCATCAATTATTATACTCTTTGATCAAATCAACATGGTCCATAGATTTAATGTAGGTGCATAACTAAAATTTTAATTTATAAATATCATCTAAACCTACATCTGATTTGCATCTCAACAAAAACAATTTGTAATGAGGTTTGCATTCTATTTATTCGAATCTTTAAGCATTGTAGTCTTTTGTATTTGTTGAGCTCATGAGGTCCTACGTGTGTATATTTGTATTTACTATCACTTTTTTTATTATATTTAAAATTTTATGAAAATGTATATAATTTACATTCTATCAACACATATTACATGCCTAGTGGGACTATCAACTTGCACCTTTCTTTTAAGCCTCTTTAGAAATCTTCCTTTGAAGAAAATCTTATTTTTGTTAAGAAAATAGATAGTATAAAGTTCATATATTTTTATATATTATTTATTTTTATTTTTATTTTTTAATGAGTTTTAATATTTGTGTTATAAAAAATCTCTCAAAAATTTGTTGAAAATTGATATATATTTTATGAGTTATGGTCAAATTACTAATTATCAACTTTTATTTTAGATTTTTTTTTTTTGTGTAAAAATAGATGGTAAATTATTCATAGCGTTGGATAAATTATATTTTTATATTTTATTTTTTTCAAATATGTTATTATTTTTCCTATCAAAAACTTCTAAATTTTTCATTGAACACAGCTGTAAATTTTGGGATTTATGATCTAATTACTAACTATCACATTTTATTTCAAATTTTATTTTTTGGGTAAAAATGGTCGATAAAATGATCATAAATTTTTATTTTTTCTCTATTTTAATATAAATTTTTTTATGGGTGTGATGATTTGTGTTATAAAAAACTTCTTAATTTTTTTCTAAAAATTAAATTATATTTTAAAATTTATTATCAAAATACCAAATGATACTTTAGATATTTTGTTTGCATATTTTCAATTGTCAAAGACCCACCAAGCAAATCTACTAACTTTATTTTATTATAGATTCCAAAAGGGTGGGATGATTTATTCAAACAATCAAATTTTATCTTTACATTTCATTTTGAGTTCTTAAAAATCAATTCATATTTTATTTTGAGTGCTTAAAAATCAAGTCACCTTTCATTTTGGGTTTTAAAAATACTAGCTTATTTTTTAAAGCTTTCTCATTTCGTGCAAGTATTCTTTATTGTTTATTATTAATTGAGTCTGTTGTGGGGATATTTTACACATATGATATCCCCTTTGGATTATTTAGAAATGAAAATATTATATTTTTTTAAAATCCTAAATATTTATCTATTATACTCTTCACTTGCCCTCAGTGGGAGTTGTGCAAATTAGAATGACAATACCTTCCCTTTTTATTTTGGATTAGAAATAAGGATTTCATCACCTTATCATAAATACTTTAAGGGTGTATTGACTTGGGGTTTCATCTCCCAAAATCATACCAACCCCACTTATCTATTGGGGTATACAAATTGAGTGTGCATTTTGATTGGAAAGTGGTTGAGGGATAGCCTGGCAAGTTGAAAGGATCCTCGGAGCTTGCATGATCTAGATATTTCACTCTACTAGATAATTTATGGATGAAGTGGTTATAAAAGGTACAAGACCATTTTATAACAAGTTATATGGTATTGTATCCATTTTATGGACATTTTTAAATCACCCATATACCACAAGGTATATCATGACCATTTAGTTTTGTCAAATAAAAATTTAGACTAGAAACTTATTTACTATGGAAATATCACTAATGCAAGGATGCAATGGTTAACATCTCCTAAATATTGCCTTTTATGTATGATATTTTGATATAATGGGGGTGTAAAACCCCTACCAATAACCTATAATAATTAATTACTTTTAAATAATCTTAAATTTTATCCTCTCAAAAGCAAGTATATCAAAAGGATTAGTGATTTTCCCTTAAACCTGTGTCAATTTTTAGCATAAGGAAAGATTTTTTGAGTCCTTATTTGGTCAAAAAAATTTACATTATAATTACACTAAGAGGTAGAACTCAACCCATGTCTTTAGTCAAATTATTTCCATTCTACCTTGTTTAAAATGTGTGTGTTCCATACCCTTGTCATGTGTGAAATTATACCATGACTCTATTTGTGTCTTGGTCAAATCTATGTCCTTCTACATTTCATATTGGTGAAATGTGTACATTTCATACCCTTGTCTTATGTGAAATTATATGGGTACTCTATCCATGTCTTGGTCAAATATGTGTCCTTATATGTTCTATATTGGTCAAACATGTGCACTTCATACCTTTCTTCTTAGGTGAAATAATGTCATTGTATTATCCACGTAAATTTAGACCACCTTTATAATTTGTAACTTTTTACTATAATTCAAATATGTTTGAGTCTTTTCATTTCTAAAAATTTTAATTTTGTGTTTTCCCAAAAGGCATCTTTCTTATCCAAGTCTATACTAATGATTGATTCTAATATGCCTCATTACACTCAAAGTGGTATGGCCTATAATACCACTTATGACGATTATTGGATCCAAAATTAAACCAATAAATTTGTACAATAACAATACAAATAATAATTGTATGAGTATGATTATCCTCATGACCAATAGGGTATGGAAGTTAATCAATTAAAATACAAATAAGATCCACCTCTTTATGATCCGGCTCAAACCCATTTTGAGCATCAATTATATGTTGATAGAGAAAAAATATATGTTTCAATTACTAGAGATGAGAACAAAACTCCCTCATTATTTCCCTATATATAATATATGTAGGGTATAAATAACACATCCTATACCCAACCATATCATAATTATCAAGTGCACTAATGATGCACATTCTTCTTTCCATAGTCTTAAATAGGTTCAACCATCAATAAATCCAAAAATGTCAAGAAAAAGGAAGGAATTACTTGATTCTATACCCCAAATATCACCAATTATTGTCACTAAATTCCAATAATTTGATCAATAAATTAATTCCCTTCATGCATTGATAATAAATCTAGTTGTTGATCCCCTAATTGAACATCAAGAAAAAGATCCCATAGTTGATCCACTTCCTCCTGTCAAAACATCCATGGATCCCAAAAAAAGTTACTTATAGAGTATTCACAACCTATAATGGAATAGCTTTAAATTTTTCCTAATCCCCATTAAGTTCCCCACAAGCCCATTCTTATGAAGTCATTCAAGAAAATTTCTTCACATCCATTAAAAACTTTGGGTCATCCTCAACAAGTTCCCATTAAACTACAAACTATTCCATCAGGCTTGTAACTTCCCCATTCCAATGTGTCTAATGGTCCCTTTAATATTCACCAAGTGTTATCTAATACACAATAATATGTTTTAACTAATAAACAATAGTTCTTACAACAAAAACAAATGCTTCTTCCTCAGCCACAATGATGTATTTCCATTCCATCTTCTAATTATAATCCCTACCAAGTTCCTCCCACTAAATTCAATCCTAGATATAGAATGGATAATTCCAATTATCTAAGACAAAAGATTGATTCAAATCCAACTAATCCATAATACCCTTCTTAGTCCTATAATCTTCCATCCACTTCCCAAAGTACTCTCCTTGTTTAGGAGTTATAAGCAATCAGAGATACCATATCAGGATTACAGGTTAATAATCAAAATATATATATATATATATATATATATATGGGTCATATATGCTCATATATATTTAATTATAGTATTTTTCATATACCTTTGTCATCTCACTTTGATATTCTAAAATTTTATAAATATAAAGTGAAAGGAGATGCAAGATAACATTTAATCTTGTTCTTTATTGCTTTCGAAAAGGTTAGTTATGATAACAACATCCTACTTCATTTGTTCTCATGGATTTTAGATGGAATTACATTAGAGTGGTTCACACATCTTACAAATAATTTTGTTCCAAACTTTGATGACTTGTCAAAAAAAATTGTCAATTATTTTTCATATAATATGGAGCATGAGTTAACTACAATAGATTTATGTGTTATCAATCAAAAGGGAGGTGAAATTTTTTTGACATATCTTAAAATATGGTGCACATTAGTTATTATATGTCCACATACACTACCATACATTGAGTTGACCAATATCTTCATGAAAAATCTGAATTGTAATCTTGCACTCAATCTCATATTACAATGTCCAAGTAAATTTGATAATTTTATCAAAAAATGGTTTTAAATAGAGGGATCATTAATAGATAAGGGACTTATTAAGGCCTATTCTTCAAATCAGTCTCAAAGTCAATCTTCCAATCAAAATCAACATCATACTCAGAACCAAGCTTCAATGTCAAATCTAACAAATATGGTAGACAAGCCAAAACCATTCAAATAAAACAAAAATATAGTTGTTAATGGTGTTACAGAGGCACAACATGTTCAAATAGTTCAAGTACCTCCTATATAGAAGACATTTCAATAGTAATCACTTGCATTAAAAATACATCCTCCTCCAAGAGGGTAACTTAATTGATGTCCCTTTTCCAAATTGGGGTAACTATTATGATTATGTTCCTAAAACGTATGGCTATAAATTTGATTGGATGGCTGAACACTAAGCCTTTTGATGAATCTCAACCTAAACCAAGTTAGTATAGGGATAACAACTATTGTGAATATCAAGAATTAAAGGGCATGGAATTCATAGGTGTGTTCAAATTAGGCATATTATAGTAATATTTTCTTAATAGAGGAGAAAGATTTAAATAATTTATCATCTACTAATACTGGTTAGGACATGGGAATTTACAAAAATCCATTCCCATAGCATAATATTGATCAAAATGAGCAAAGGGTGACTAATAGTCATAATCAAAATCAGGGGTCTTAGGCTAACAATGTTGACTACCATGCCACTCCCTATGATTATAACATAGTGAGCCATGTTAGGAAACATCATGTTTCAACCATTAACATAAATCCTCATTCTCATTCCAAAAATTATCAACAAATAAATACCTCCATTCTAAGATTAGGTCCTTCTATCCTAGCAATTCTTCCATCTCATAATTCTTATCCTTGAGTGATTATTCTAAGACCTATCTATTCTAATTCACCTTCTATCATATCTATCCCCACTCAAGATTGTGTTTTTACAACTCAATACTTGAATATTACCATTCAAGGCCTTGGTCAAAATCTACCTTCTAGTTCTCCTCCTATTCAAAATTATCCTAAATCTAAGTACATACCTCCTATAAAATATCAATATGACCTTGTGGATCAATTGAATAAAATACCATAATATATTTCCATTTTGTATCTATTGTGTACTTAAATTTACAAGGATGTCTTATATGAAATTTTGAGCTAGACTCAAGTTCATATTAATATTTCACTGGAAAAATTTCAAGCATTAGTGGGACATTTATTTCCTATTCCATAGTTGACATTTTATCAAACCGATATATCATCCCTTATGGATTCTCACACAAATTTTGTATATATTGGCATTAAAATTACCCATCATAAAATCAAGAGAGTACTGATAGATAATGGATCAAGGTTTAACATTATTCTATAAAATCTACTTATATGACTGGGATATACTTCAACATATTTAAATATTGATACCATGAACATCAAGGTATATAACAGGGAAATAATCTACAAGAACCATTTCCTTTCCTATCTAATCTATATTTGTTATTCATATCACCCTTTGTCATGTCATTGATCTTGATTTGCCATACACTATTCTTCTTGGAGGTTTGTGGATTCATGAGATGTGTGAAGTGTCTTCCACACTTCATCAATGTATTAATTTTTAGCATGATGGAATAGAGGTGACTATTTTGGGAGATTTTTAACCATATAAATATTGTAAACATTTAGAAGCAAAAGGGCATCAATATACTTATTGTCTTAGTATTTCCCAACCTATTAAAAAGGATAAGCAAGTCATGTTTATGATAAAATCAATACAATATAATATATATATATATGGAATATATATTAGATATAGATGAATAAATGATGGAAAAAAGCACACATAATTTATATATTACACAAGAATTTAAAGTGGGAAAACCTCCAAGAGGTAAAAAAACCATGAAGATGATATTTAATAAATTGAGAAACTTTTCACCCCAATACAAATCCTTCCCTTCTTACTTCTTCACATAAGCCTTCACAAAAACTTTATAAATATTTTACACATATAAATATCAAATTCACCAAGTGTGTTCATATTCAAAAATACAATAGGTTTAAGAGCTTATTTATAATAAATGTGAGGGGAGGTGACTGTTGTAACCAACAGGTCCATCCTTCCCAAGAATCATTTATTTTAATTGGTTAATAATAAATCACAATATTTTATTATTTATTTACATAAGGTTTTCACCTTGTGCTTAATACATAATAAATTGTTTTTATTTAATAATAAACCAAGTTATGCTAAGGGTCTAAATTATCCCACTTAGACATTAAATGTTATAAGAGTATGATCCACCCAAGTCTAATTATCTATATTTTGATACTCTCATTGTTTCTTCCTCCAACTCATTGTTTCCCTCATTAAATTCATCTCATTATTATATTCATGAAAAAGGTCTTAGTACATATAATTTCAATGATGCATTTCATATTGCCAAATTACCTAATTTGCCTAAGTCCTATGGTAGCCCTAAATGGAGTGCCACAAGAAAGCTACAAATTCATACCTTATATAACCACTCCCATTTATTCCAAGAAAGGGTTTTAGTTAAGAATATTTTAAGCTATAAAATGAGTCATTTTTGTACAATAAGGATCTAACTCCTTATTTCTAGAGTAAATAATATTCTATTCCTAATAAAATCAAGCCCATAATGTATACAAAGGCAAAGGACTGGGGGAAAATTAACAAAGTAGAATAGAGCCTATTAAACCTATTAAACATTTTAATAAAAAAGGTCTCAAATATAAGCCTAAGGTTGTACCCACCTATCTCCCAAAGGATATAACCTATGTGGTAAAATATGATGTTCTAAATAGTGACATAGAGTCCTTTTATAGTATTTTTGATGAACTCTCCAATAATAACCTATTTGATACCCATTATTTTCTCACTATTTATAATGTTCCTAACATTCCCCTCACACTCCATTATCCCAACCCTATTGATTAGGACCAATGAGACTAGGATTTCATTCTTGATACATTTGAAAATGAAGAGTCTATTTACAAATTCATGGGCTTAATATAAGGCATGCATTACTTTAGGTGATCATAAGTAAGGATTTATGTATACTTTTGACCCTATGGCCTAATTTGGGAAGTAGGATAATTTCCTTAGTCAAAATAAAAATGAAACATTGAAATTAAAAAGTGAAAACCTTTTTGAGGAATTTTTAGATTCAAGGAAAAAGTCAAGAGAAAGATGTGTCATTTGGTGAAAACCTATCTTATGTGCCATTGGATGGGGAAATTCACTTTATTTCATAGGAATCTTAGGTGTCCATAATTCCATGCCCATCATTTAGTATAGAAATCAAGCCTATAGATCATGATGAATTTGAGTGTATGATTCTAGAGCATCCACACTTGGTAGCTCATTGGCCATTACTTGAAGGTAATGATTATGATTCATCCTATATGTGTCCATCAAAAAGTTCACATTCTGAGTTTGATGATCAACTACCTTCCTTTCCTCCTATTCTAGATAATGGTTCCACACTTCTTGTGGAAGATAAAATAAAGGCCAACATTGGTACTATTAATGATCCATATATAATAAAGTTTGGTGTGTCCCTCACTATAGAAGAGAATGAATTACTCATTGCCATTCTCATAGAATTCATTGATATATTTTGCTAGGATTATTTAAATATATGAGGTCTAGATCTAGCATTAGTTTTACATCACTTAGTCATGCATCTAGATTCAAAGTTGATCAAGAAAAAGTTAAGAAATATGCATACAAAGATTGTTATATTGATCAAAGTCAAAATAGAAAAGTTATTAGCAGTGGGTTATCAAGCATATTCCATATGCATATTAGATTTCCAACATGGTACTAGTTAACAATAAGCTAGTAGGCATTCACACCTATACATATTTTTGGGACTTGAATAAAGCTTGTCCAAAACATGATTTATTATTGCCAAATATAGACATGATTATATACTCAATAGAAAGTTATGATATGATGGCTCTTATGGATGGTTTCTTGGGCTATAACTAGATCAAAATTACTCTTAAAGATAAACATAAAATTGCATTTATTAATCCATGGGGCATATTTTGTTACCAAGTCATGTCATTTGGATTAAAGAATGTTGGTACCACATATCAAAGAGTAATAAGGTCATCTTTCATGATATTATACACAAAATTATGGAGGATTACGTTGATGACATTATATGAAAATAAAATACTCATGCAAAACACCCAATAGTATTATAAAAAATCTTTGAAAGTCTCCATGAATACAGTGTGCATCTAAACCTTAAGAATTATGTCTTCAGGGTTCCATCTCATAAATTGTTAGACTTAATTATGTCTTTTAGAGGCATTAAATTTGATCCATCCAAAGTTTGATATATTACTAAAATTCCACCTCCTGCTAACTTGAAGCAACTTCATAGTCTACAAGGGAAGATCTAGGCTCTTCAATGCTTCATTTCTCAGCTACCTGATTACTGTCACCCTTTTACCCATATTTTGAAAATGGGATTACTTTTCAATATAATGAATAATGTTAAATAAGCCTTTGAAAATATCAAGAAATATTTGGCTAATTATCCTATACTTATTCTTCCCATGTCAAAAAAAAAACCTTTCTTATTATACATTTCTACAATTGACAATGTCTTGGGGGTAATCCTAACTCAGCATGATGATCACAAAGATGAAAAACTTGTTTATTATCTAAGTCAAACATTTTTTTCTATGATAAATATTATACCCAGATGGAAAAATCTTGTCTTACATTAGTATTTTCTACTTAAAAGCTCAAACATTACATGTTGAATAATAAAATAATGTTGATTGATAAAATAGACCTTTTAACATATATATTAGTAAAGGCATATTTAATTAGTTGCATGGATAAGTGGGTAATGATTCTTAGTGATTTTGACATTGAGTACACATATCAAAAAGTTATTAAAGAACAAGTGTGAGTTGATCCATTGGCCAAAGCTCCATTTCTAGATTTCACTCCAATGACAATGTACTTTCTAGATGAGTCTATTATGAGCCTAATTGAACCACAAGAATGGAATTTATACTTTGATGGCTCTTTCACAACACATTGATCAAGAAACAAAATAGTTTTCATCACACTAGAATGTGATCTTATTTCTAAGGCTTTTCATATTTGTTTCCTATGTACAAATAATATTGTTGAGTATGAAGATTTGCTCACTGGACTTCATCTTGCAGTACAATGGAATATTAAAAATTTACAAGTCTATAGGGATTATCAACTCATTATCAACCAAGTCACTGATTACCACTAGAGTAAAAATGAGAAATTGGTGCCTTATATAAGTTTTGTGGATGACATCAAATTCAAAGTTTAATTCATTTAGTTTGAATAGGTTCGAAGAGCCAATAATAAATCCTTTGATTCTATGGCTACTATTAGATCCATGATTGAAATTGCTTCAACTATCAAAAAGTATTAGTTTTTTATTGATAACCTTCTCATTCCAATGCATATGTGTTATACTAATGAAATGATCTATGTCATTGTTGGTCCCAATTCCCCTTGGAATTTTTATATCTACTCATACCTTCAAGATCATATCATTCCCCCTGACTTATCCTAGAACCAAACCAAATCCTTCCTTCAAAACACTTCATATTATACTATCCTTGGAAATGCACTCTATTATAAAGGATATGAGATAACTTTAATTCATTATCTAAATATGAGTGAATATGAATTAACACTTAGGTAAGTTCACGAATGGATTTGTGGTGCACACACTAGTGGTTTTGTCTTATCCAAAAATCTTCTCCATACTGGATACTATTGGCCTACTATGAATGTAGATGCATGTGCATATGTTAAGAAATTTTTTCCATGTCAACAACATGGTGATATTATACATGCTCCAACCCATGTACTTTGACTAATTATGACCTCTTGGTTGTTTTCCACATGGGGACTTGATCTCATTGGTAAGATCAACCCTACTTCTTCTTATGACCATTCTTGCTACAACTGAGTATTTTTAAAAATGGCTAGGGGTAATCCCTCTTAATTATATTATTGAAAAGAATATTTCAAAATTCATTTTGAATCATAAGATCTATTTCTATGGAATTCCATCCACCATTATATCTGATAATGGTGGATCATTGAAAAATAAAGATAATTCTTCCCTCTATTCTAAATTTCACATCAATCATAATTTATCTATGCCATATTACCCTCAAGGAAATGGCCAAGCTGAATCTTTTAATAATACATTGGTCAAAATTATGAAAAAATATTTTTACTACTAATGGTTATGATTAGCATTTGAAAATTTTCCTAGCCTTGAGGGCATATCACACTAATGTTCACACCCATATAGGTGCAACACCCTTTTTATTGGTATATGGTTATAATCTATTACGCATATTAAATTATATCTACCTTATTTGCAAATTTCCTTACAAGATATTTTGGATGAAGAAGACTATAGAGTGGTTGGATTAACACAATACATCTTATAGATGAAAAATGGCTAGCCACCCTTAATCACCTAATGTCTTATCAAAATTGGCTATGCCAAGGTTATAATAAGAGAATCATTTCCCAAGAGTTTGAGATTGGTGATCATATACTCAAGGAGAATAAAAATAATATTAATGTTAAAAAATAAAATAAAGGGAAGTTTTAATAAATCTGGTTAGGCCCCTTTTTTATTATAGCTAAATATGGGTCTGGTGCTTATAGATTGGCTAATGAAGATGGTGATTTGATGAGACAATGAATATTATGCATCTTAAGCATTTTCATGCTTAATTTCATCACATTCTAGTTTCTAACTATTCCTATTTGGGGTCAGTTATGCTCTATTTTAGCTTTGCCTATGTCTATTAACCCATGCTTTGGGGCATTCTATCAATCTTTCTCACCTTTTATCCTATTACCACCCTAATTCAATTATAATTTCAGTTTATCAAAAGATTCAAAGTAGTATTTAGTATCAGTGAAGATCGAAAGTGAAGTATGGTTTTTTTTTAGACTCTCTTTTATAGAATAATGTTCTAATTATGGAAATTTTTTATCTATCAACTTATAAGACTTGTATTATTCTTTTGAGTCCCTATAAATTCCTATTCACATTCTACCATATAACTCATTCACACCAAAGTTCATTATTGCAAGGAAGAGGTGATATCCTATTATCCATTGTTGTTGAGTGGTAAAAACATAATTTTTCATGTTTGATCACCCTTTGTTTGTCTCTCATATCCATATTGAGAAATTACACCCATTATTACCTTTCCCTTTGATAGGTTTTTTTGGATTTGTTTATTCTCATTCTTGTACATTCTCTAGTCAAAATAATCTTGTTCTTATCTTATCCCCAAAATATTTAAAAAGTTCAAATATTATAAAATCCCTAAAAATTTTGAATATCCCAAAAATCCTAAACATTAAAAAGTACAAAAAATCTTAAACAGTGGTGTTTTATACCACAAGGTACACATCTCTTATATGTTGTAATTGATTAATTGTCATCTCATTGATCAACTTGGATTTTTAGTTGATATTATTTATGTGGCACATCTTGATGTATTTCATTGGTGATCTTTATCTCCTCATAAGTATGATATTTCTAAAAAGTGGGACCAACTTTCCATTCTCTTATCATTTTTAAGCTAATTTCATACTCTCACCATTTTATGAGATTTATCATTCTATCTCAAATTATTCATGTTCTTATACTTTATCATACCTATCATTTTATATATAAATTTATATTTTAAATACAATGGCTTGAGGTCCCAATTGGACTATGTAGGTAGTGCCCATTTTTTTTAGATTAGCTTGGTCATCCCTTGTCCCATGTTCTCAACATTTTGTAAGCATATCTATTGATGTTTTGTCAAACCTATTCCTTATATGCTCTCTCTGTTTTATGAGTCCCTATTCCTATGTCTTAGATAAAATTATTTCTCTTTACTTATCATCAATTTTTCATCAATCTTAGATCCTTGGGAGAACTAAATTTGGCATGAAGTCCATGTTGGATATGATGTCCTTGGGACTATGTATGTAATGTCCAATTGCTTGGGGTATTTTGAGTCATCTCAACCACTTCCTTCCTATTATTATATTCCAACTTTGATCATGATTATTTTTCCATATCCTTGGTCTCAAAGAGTAATTCCTTATTATCACACACACTAAATCTATACATGAAATGTTTACTTGTTTTCATTTGTGTATTTTTGAATGGAATATTTAATGATTTCTCAGGTGCCTTAGCTTGTTACATTTTGATTCATGTATGACTCTTAGTTTAATAATCAATATGTTTGGATGTGACTGAATGTATTCAAACTAAATTTTATTGATTGTGTTTTTGCTTATTGATATTGATTTTTTGTTACTTAGGTGCCTTACTTTAGTACATTATGTTTTCCACTTAAGTCTTGATTAGTCATATCATGATTTTGAGTTGTGTATAGTTGTATATGAGTTAGAATTGATTTCAGTGCATTATGTTGTGCATTTAAAGATATATTTTTGATATATTATTTTAAGTTACATATATTTTCATTTTGAATTCAAATTGTTATACATTTTAGCAAACAATATTATCATAATCTTTTCTAGATTATGATGCATATTGTCATGTGTAATATAAAATCAAGCTTTAAAATAGTTACCATGTCAATATAATCAATCATATACATCTCTATATATCTTATCCAATCATAAAAACTAAGAAATATCATGATCATTCTTCCATTTCAATCAAATCAATTCTACCCTTCTTGGGGCAAATTAGATCATCATCATTAGAAATTAAAGCATGCAAGAATTACCTAAAGCAACATAATATTGTCCATGGGTTAGTCTTCTCTTATATTATATATTATTTATCTCTTTTTCAAGAGCCCATCCATTTACTTCATCCCCACATACCCTCTTGATGGGGAATCATCCCTAAATAATTTCATTCAAAGCATATCTTTATCTTTTTATTTAGTCTCCCACACTTATCAGTTGGGAATGATGAAATTCCATCCATTATTTCATTATCTAATTTTTTATGCACCTTTTTTAACTTCTCATTATTTTATAAAAAGTTAATTTTCCTAGTGTCTCATAATGCCTTCTCAAAGAAGGGAAAATGTAGACACTCTAATTTTATCATTTTTATGTCAATTTACAAAATGGAATGACTTCTTGTAATTTCACACAATCTGGTCTGAAATCATCTATTCATCCAATATATGTGTTTGAATTCACCTAGAGCCATCTATATGTGATCTAATTCATTATATTATATATGTTCAATTATCATTCTCTATTTAATTTTCATTATCTATTCAATTTCTCTCTTTGATCATCTTTCTCTAGTTAATTTCTTTATTTAATTATGCTGCTCTTATCAATTCAATAATTCCCCTTTCTCTAATCAATTAATGTTAATATTTACCCTTATTTAAATCATTATTCTAATTAAATTCATCACATTTTTATTAATTAAATTAATCCTTTATTGACTTAATTAATCATTATTCTAATTATATTTCTTTTGCAAGTATAATTATAATTTCCTTTCATTTAATTTATTCTTCTTTCCCTCCAAGTGGGAATATTCATGAAAAGAAAGGATCTTAAGATCCTATGGAATATTATTTTTTGAGATAATTAAATTGATAAATGAATTAATGTACAATATTATTATCCACCCTTCATTTTGGAAACAATATGAAGGGCTCACATGGTTGATTCATGTGCTCTCTTGGGAATTATTCTCTTCCCTTCATGTTGGAAACAAGATGAAGTGTGTAAAGGCACTCTCACAAATATATTTTTAGGAGAATCCTCCACCCTTCATCTTGGAAACAAGATGAAGGGCTTATATTAATTCTTATTTCATATTTTCAAAGACCATCCTCCACCCTTAATCTTGATTGAGATGAAGGTCTCACATCAATGATCCATGTGCACTCTCAAGGAATATTTTTTAACCATTCATCTTTATTTAAATATTAAGGGTCCTCCTTGATCTATATTTATTATAAATACACCTATTTTCAATACAATTTAACATGCTCAAAACTATATGATGAAGTGATGTCAAATCATCAAGTCTCTTTATGCATTAATATTCTATTTTTTGATTGAATAAACAATAGTACATAACTTTCATGGAGGTGTCTACCTACAAGTGGCATTGATAAAGACCATATAAAATCTACAACTGAGCTACATCCTAATAAAGACAATTTATAATGAGATTTGCATTATGTTTTCTTGAATCTTTAAGCATTATAGTATTTTGTATTTTTTAAGATCATGAGGTCCTAGGTGTGTGTTTTTTTCTTTGACAACTTTGTGATAATATAGAGGATTCACATTTTATTGACACATTAATGAAAAATAAAGTATTTATTAGCACATTTATTTTGGTCTTCCTTATTTATTGTATATGTTTATGTGGTCACATTCTTAGTTTTTATGTGTCCATTCAATATTATCATGGGGATACACAATTCATCTATTTTAACATTATGTATGATTTTTGAAAAATTATTTAGTTTTTAGACATGGTTTGGGCCCACAGAACTATTTGTGTAACATGGATTTATACATGAAACACAAACTTATCTAGGCATAGATTGTGTATTTATTTTATGTCAAGTTTCAATTGAGAAACTATTTTTTTCCATTGGGCCTTATTGATTTAGATTTTTCACACTAGTAGGTATCCTAATTTGAAATCAAAATATTTATAAATACAAATCTACTATAAGGATTTAAGGAAGACAATCTAAACTATCAATACCTGTACAAATATTACATGTTTTATTTATAGAATTTATGAAGCTAGATTCAAATTTTATGAAGGTTTATTTCACATATTCATGCTTGTGCCCAAGGTAAAATTGGAGGAGCATATATAATTGCATGTATAATTTCACACACATTAGTGGGATCACTACATATATTTTGATCCCTCTTCAAAGGATTGCTAATGTAATTCAATGCTTATTCAATCAAGAGGGATTGACCAAGGTTTGTCCAACTCAATCCCTTTAGCTTGAAACCCCCCATTTGATATCAAATTATGTTTTGTGCAATAACTAGGATTTCATAATATAGGTATCTCCATGTGATATTTAAAGTGTATCAATATATCAACAGTCTCACTAGAAATGGGTTCATTTGGTGAAATAATGGCATTATTGTTAAAGTCAACGTGGACAATTTCATAGTCAATAGTCATGACAGGCATGCACTTTTGTCTAGGGAGAATGGACCTATCCAAACATAATAATAAAAATGTGTTCCTGATCTTGAGCTATCATAGTCCTATATTAATGCATTTTAGATGATTGTACCTAATCTTAGACTAGAATAATCTTAGAATCTAAGATAAATTATATTATTTCTAGTGCTTTACAAAAATAACATATTACTATATTTATCAAGTTATAATAAAAAAATAATGGTAAATTGTATATCTATAGATTATGATTTATTAATTATTTGTATGCATATTTAGGTTTATATAATCAAAAATAAGGTAAAACAAGGGAAAAATTACCATTATTGATAATATATATTGTTTTATGCTTTAAATCTTGACATTTATATGTTTTATGACCATTTATTATATACTATTCACATTAGAATCTAAAATTAAATGTTTTTGGTACATAGATCTAATCATAATGTTGAATAAAATGAATGGTAATGATGTCCTTATCAATTAATATTTTCAATAGCACACTTTAAATTTTTATTATTATTATTATTATTTATTGTAAGTGTCTCCTTATGTTCATCCAAGGTCTCATGATTTTTCATGGTTATCACATGGCTAGTATAAGTACTTGTGAAAATAGTAACACAACATGAAAAATGAGTCTTAAATTCAAGTACATGTGATTTTGAACTTTGATCTTTAAGTTACATATCATTTAAAGATAAATTTTTTCCATTTTTTACAAAGAATACATCATAGTAAGAATATCATGTGTAGGTATATCCATAATTTGAAGAGTTTCATTCAAAGGTATATCATGTGTAGGTATAGTAAGAATATGCATATAAAATAAATTTATCACATAAGATACATCCATACTAGCTACATTTTCATTAATAAATTAGGTATTTTTCAAAAAAAAAATCATATTAAGAGAATCCAAATAAAGAGTAGAGATAATTTTAAATATTTTCTCTTTAAGTGTATAAAGACAAATATTTTCATTATTTTCCATATTTTAATTCAAGGGAAGAGTAGGTACATAATAATTTATATTATGTACATACTATTTGTCATTTAGTTCCTTTTTAAATTAATGGTGCATAAAATTTGGCATTTATGATAGGTCCAAAAACAATCAAATTTTAAGACAATTACATATTTACGTGATGGAATAGGGTTGAAAATAAGTTTTCTTATGATTTCATCTTCACTATAATCATAATGATAATGAAATAAACACACAAAAAAAAATTGAATCATATATCAAAGCACACTTTGGATATATTTTAGACCCACTTGCTAATGCAATGAAATGTTCGATGAACTACGCACTAACACAATTGGAACCAAAGGAGGGGAAAGTGAGGAAATTCAATAGAGGTAAACATATATAAAAGGAACTATGGGGAAGATAGTTTTTATTTATATGGATTATGATATTAGGTGCATATTAGTGTATGCATACATTGATAAGTCTCAAGCATCATAAGTGGCACTCGTTATTATCTCATAGGACTGTTTCTAGGTTCTTAACCCTAACTAAATGCCTCACTCTCCTTAGTGGTTTTTAGTAATATTCAAGGATAATTAATTAAAGGAAGGGTTTAACTAAGAAGGGTATCCTTAAGTTATCAATTAGGTCATTCATGTGGTCAAGTCAAGATACAAGCTATATAATTAGACAAGTACTCAAAAATCAACAAACAAAATTAATTCTATACTTACAAAAATTTAATCATTCAAGCAAAAATTATAAAATCATAAGATCAAACAAATTTAGTACAACATTATTGAGTGTTAATATCTAAGTTATAACACCTTATAGCCTTTAAGGTCCTTGCACTTATTTATACATCATTTATATCAAACTTGGATGTTTATGCAATCAACAATGCCATTCTACAATCCATTCAAATATTTTAAATTGGCATAGTCAATGCTATATAAAAGAGTTCAAGGCCTATAACCAATTAAAAATTGGTCCATCTATATATAAAATAATAACCTATGTAATCAATAATCCAATCAAATATCTATTCAATAAAGAACATTTTTCTTTCATATATATTGTTTCACAAAGGAATACTTTATAACATTAAGATGTTAATAATTCACTTCCATCCAATCAGAAACAACAAGAAAAACTCAAGTAACATAAGCAATGGATTTCATTCAAGTGTCAAGATAAGTAGAACCCAAATAAAAGGTTCCTCATAAGAAACTTTTATGATTTTCACTGCTAGCAGCCAAGGCAACCTGTCAAGTAAGTTTAGCTCAAGGGAGAGAAGCATAGGTATAACTTTTGTACTATTTTAGATGATATGATAAGTAATTATCATTTTTGCGCTTCATCATAGTTTCATTGAATGTATTCTTTTAACTAAGTAAATAATGAAGGCATTGTGCATGATCATTCATTTCATTTAAACAGTATTAATTCCTTTACCATTTTCCATATTTTTTTATGAATTATTATCAAATTTCATAATCATACATAAATTAGAGAATTATATTTTATAATTGGAACATACCTTGCAAGAAACCAATAGGTCTGAGGTGCATGATAGAAGAAAGTATTTAGTTAATTTTTCTCATAGTCCAACTTAGCAAACTTATGCATTATTGCAAGGGTTATATGTTCCAATGCATCTATGTAATTATAAATGAGAGTAACCATATATCTCATTAATAACCCATCTAAGGTAAATACTATGACACTTTATTTATTTTAAATCCAAGTAACTATGTAAAGTAAAAATGTAGATGCAATTCAATAGAAATCATTAACTTTTATCTCGTTCCATCCATCTTTATTCATTTTGAATTATAAAATTTTGAAATAGCTATATGTAACCATCTACTTATTTATATTTCCATAAACTAATAATCTAAAATAAACATTAATCCTCATAATAAAAAAATGCATTTATATTTAACTTTTAAATGGGACTGTTTTATAAAAATTAGATTTATCACAAAACATTTAAGTATTTCTCCTCAAGATTTAGAAATAAATATAATTAAAGATGTTTATATGTAACATATGTTAAAATAGGACCAAATCATGTTTATACTAGAGTATTAGAACTATGAGAACTAGTATATTAATGAACAAATATTATCTATACCCACTTTTAGATCATGTAACTTAGTATCAAAATTAATTAATTCATATTTACCATGACCATAAGGAATAAGGTTAAACAACATAATTCATGGTATGTGTATAAAATCTTTAACCCCATATTTATTTTATCCTCTCAATAATTTATTTCCAACATCTATCCATAATGTTTGTTAGTAGCCAGCAATGTTATTATGATAACCAAAATTAGCATTAATAATCTATACTAATCTATAATAAAATTAATAAATACATTTTTTACCATCTTCCATACGAAGTCATCAAAACAAGAGTTGAACATGAACCAATTGATCAGGACAAGGCCACCCCAATAACCATATGATCCTCCCATTGGTGACCCTTACCACCCCAACTATCAGCAGGTTAGTGGTTGTAGTAATTGGAATGTTAATGTATTCTAGGCACATCAAACTTTAGATAAGGACATGAACACAAAAGACACATGCAACAACATCCATTTATTTCAAGGTGAGATGAGAATACTCAAACCATCAAAGTATATATTAAGGGTGAGGATGGTTAACTCAGACCATCAAATGATATAGAACATATTTAAATCTTAATCCATTATATATCTTTTGAGTTCATCCTACTTGGACCTCATCTAATATATTGATCAATATATAAAAATTTGAACCCTTAATGTATACCTAAAACTATTATGGTCTAGTCTAGGAATGAATTTATACACATTCCAATAGGAGACAAAAAGCAATTCAAAATGACATAACCAAAAATACATGTTAATTTAATCATAATAGAAATAATAAACTACAACAATCAAATTTTACTCAGCCAAATTAAAACATCCAAGTCAAGTATTAATAATCACATATAATTATAACATGGTGAAACCTATAATTTCAACACAGTCAACTAAAACCAAAAAGATTGGATTAAGAAACAAAACATAAACAAGCTGAATTTACAATTAATAAAACATACTTAAGTGAAATTTGATCAAGTGTTGATCGATAAAGACCCTAGGATGGCAAAATCAAAAATTTAAGTAAGCAGTTCAGTCACACTAAACACAGTCATATAAATCATAACTATATATATATATATATATATATATATATATATATATATATATATATATATATATATATATATATATATACGATGATTTAGTTGACTATGCTTAAGTTTCTTTATCAAACTATTCAAGATATATATATATATATATATATATATATATATATATCTTGAATAGTTTGATAAAGAAACTTAAGCATAGTCAACTAAATCATCGTCACTTAAAAATATAAGGAATATAAAAAATTTGCTCATATATATACAAGTCTCTCTCTCTCTCTCTCTCTCTCTCTCTCTCTATATATATATATATATATATATATATATATATATATATATATATATATATATATATCTGTGTGTGTGTGTGTACACACACACACCCACCAACACACACACACACAGATATATATATATATATATATATATATATATATATATATATATATATATATATATATATATATATATATATATATATATATATATATATATATATATATATATATATCCTTAAGAACCTTAATAACATAATTTTTATTAGATAAGGTAAACTTGGGTTTTATAGGGACCCAGAACCACAAAAGTGAAATAAAGAGTTTTAACAAGGCCTTACGTTACTGAACGAATAAAAATAAAAAGACTAAATAGCTAAAACAAGATGAGACACAAAAAAATGTTAATTGTGGGGACCCTCCTAGGTATCCTTCATAGTATAATTTTCCTTTAGTGGGAAGTTGCTCTTATCTTTCAAGGCTTTGGCTCTGGTTTGATTCTTGGGACCCTCAACTTGTCCACCATGGAGAATCATCCTCACATGTTTCTTGCCTTTCACCTAGGGGAAGGGATGCTTAGGGGGGACCCCTAGGGGAATTAAGGGTCCTTAGGGGATTTGAGAAATGGGGAAAGGGAAGTGGGTAGGGAAGACTTCACCAACACATAGGTTGTGTCCTCCACCACCCAGTGAAGCTCATTCCAATCCTAGATTAGTTTTGCCAAACTAAAACCCACCTACTAGACCTTTATGTTGAAATTTTGTAACATTATTTTTTTTCTGATGCTATTCTTTTACAATGGCCTTACCTTTCTAATCATAGGTGGATGGAGATCTGAGGGTGATTATTTTAGGTTTAGGGATGAAAGAACTTTTAAGCTACATTAACCTAGTAGAGGACTCTGCTTTCCAAGGATTTCAAGAGAAAATAGGGAAGGTTGATCTTAAAATTGATGAAATGATTGAGCAATATGAAATGGTGTGAAAATATCAAGGTATACTTACCTTCTAGGGTCATGTAGCCTAATAACATAATTACCATCATATGAAATTCTAATAATGATTTGCATGGTCTAAAGTCATAAAAGAGACCAGATCTAAACATCATATTTTGAAAAGAATAACCTGGAATCCACAAAGAAGCACATTCAATTATAATATAAGGTATATGAAACTATATAGTATACTTTTGTGTGTGTGTGTGTGTGTGTGTGTGTGTGTGTGTGTGTGTGTACATATATATATATATATATATATATATATATATATATATATATATATATATATATATATATATATATATATATATCTTAAACCGATTGAAAATTAAAACCCATGAACTAGACATTTAAGATTTATGAAATCCATAAAAGAAAAGAAGGCTTCAAATGACAACACTTGACAGTCAAAAAAAGATAACCTAGAGATTAAATAAAATAAGGTTAATATTTTCTTCCATAGACTAAACAAAATACCATAGTCCCTTAATAATAAAATATTCACCACGCAGATAATTATCATCTAGAGAAACTAATATATCCATTGTTGAATGATAAGGATGTTAGAATGATTTAACAACACAACCAAGGTTTATTGATACTAAGTTGGATTTATCAAATGTACTCAAAGAGTAAATATGACCATTATCCTAAAATAATGTAGTTGGTTTCAAGAAATGAAATAATCCAAAACACATAATCAATTCCTTCAATCTTGAGTTTCATCTTATCCATATATAAACCCAAACATTCATTCATAATTGTACTTGAGAACCCATTAGACTATTTCTTATTTAAACACAATAATTAAAGTAAAAGAATACATAGTTTAAATAGTTATAAACATGAGATCTACCATTATTTACATCATACTTTGATATAATAAAATATATTCATGCATGAGAACCCTATCCAAAATGGTAAAGCATCAGTCATGAGAAAAATATTCAAACCAGACAACATACACAGACTTATCTTCGTCCAAAAATCATAATGACATGATTGTATAATGATAAGAAATGGATTTCAATGATATATATATATATATATATATATATATATATATATATATACAAATATTATTCATTTCAAGTTTATATGTGATAAGCATACCATTATAATAGGACCGTGCATGCACCTAGATGTCCAAGGACTTTCAGCTACATGTGTAGCCTCTAGCTTTTATCAATATAACAACCCATTAAGATAACCCAATGAAAAAAACCCAAATATAGACTTACTTGGAAAACATGTAGGGAAATACAGAAGGAATGAAATCTCAAAAACTCACCCAATATTGTCATGTGTTTCCCAACTGACTAGCTTACCATTAAAACTAGGTGAACTAGTTCACTGTTTGCATCCAAAAATACCTATAATCCTAACATTTTTCCTACCATCCACCTTCCCCATTCCTTTCCAATCCTTTCCCCATACCCCATAAACTCATAATCAATTCCTTGGAGGTGACAGAAACTTGGTGTATCCTAGGAAAATCCTACCAACTTTCTCATTAATGGAGAGTCTTAAAGGCTCATTAAGTAATCATGCCTGTTGGATAGATTTATTACTCAATTAATACTAGATTCTTAAATTTACTTAACATTAATTTTCAACCTAGGGTATGTAGGCTTTACAAGGATGTTGACACTATTTATGCATTATTGATTCATCGACTAACTTAATTGTTGGTTGTAGTATAATGAACTTATACTAATTTCACCATATAGATATACAAGCAAATTATTATAATATAATACAAAAATTCTTCACACTTATGAGTAACACATAAATCACACTTTATATAGTCAAACTAGTAATGAAATCAACTCACACAACACACTTTAATCTAATAAGGGTTAGGATCTTCACTGCAACTCCTTCTGAGGGGTCACTCTTCATTCAGAACTAAGTTCTTATCCTTCTTCAAGAGACTTAAAAAAAGCTTCTATAGAATCAGCCTTTTCATTACTCAAATCTGTAGTAATTAAAGATCGCTACAATATATTAAAATATTCCAAAAAGTATAATGTAATCACTTTCTACAATTTACATCCCCTCTAATCTAATCTAGGTTCTTCCATTAAATACATAAGGTAGTTTATTAAATCCAACCAAAAACACTAAACTAAGAAAAGTAAAAATACTTTGCAACTAACCTAGTCAACCTTTAGGTGGTTAGTAACTTAAAGTTACTTTTTTTTAGGCTTGAATGGGTAAAGGATAATATATGTTGCTTTATTATTTTTCTTCTTTTTCTCCTTTCCATTGTCCTTGTCTTATTCATCCTTTGGTAGCACATCCAAGTTTCTTTGCATGTGAGGAGTTTGTATAGTTGTTATGGAGGATCCCCTTTAATCATTTACTTTATTTTTAATATAATTGGATGTGTTCTTAAAAGCTAATTACTTATTATCATAGTAATGGTTTGTTCTATGTAATGGCTATAGGATATTTTAGTTTTAAGCTTGTAGTTTCTATGAGCAACCTATAGGTGAAAGCCTAGAGTTATTATGGGCAACCTATAGGTGGAAATCCTATAGCTTGGTAGTTTCTACCAACTAGAAGCCCCTTTTGTTTTGGGCTTCTCTATAAGTGTTGTGACCAAGAAAACTTCTTGCAGTCTTATTCTACCCTTAAAATATCTATTAAATAAGGTTTCACAAGTATAATCTAATCAAAGAAAAAGCATCATTAATTTATAACATAACATGTATATATTAATGCACAAATATAATCATTCATTTACGTAAGTCATGGATAGTTCTAGGGATTCATATAGGAAAAATATATGTAACTGGGTATGGATGAGACTATAAATAGAACAATTAGTGGCCTCATCACACCCCCTATTTAACCTCTTTCTTGTCCTTGAGCAAGTTTTTTTTTCTTTTTAAACCCACAATATTTATTGAAATCCAAGGGATCAATACATCCCATCCTATCAAAGGTATAAAATCTTTTAGAATCATCTATGCTTTTCCACCTTTTCTTTTGTAGTTATCTATTAGCTAGCACTTTTTCCTCCCAATTAAGAATTGGGAACCAAAGCATGGGTGGATGAAACATCAACCTTAACCAACTTATCCTTATTTTATTGACAAGCTCAATATACATATATACTTTGTGTAATGCCTATTTAAGTTTTTTAGGGGAATAAGGCTCTTTTATTTTTAGGGCATCTGAGAGCTCTACCCATCTATGAAAATAGGAAATAAGAACTTATTTCCCATCTCTCTCCATGAGGCTCAAGTAGTGGTTCTAGACCTATACTTGTTTCTTTATTACCCATGCTTATGGAGTATCTATATTCATGAAAGTGATTCATTCATTTATTATAGATTTTGAATCAATAGATTCACCCCTGATCATTAGGGTAGCCTCTTTTTCTTTATATTGATATCCTTCACCTATTTTTTTCTTCTTTTTTCATTGAGGATGTAAGAGGCAAAGGCATTCAATTAGAAATCCATTAGGTATATATTGGAATTTAAATTTAGATCATGTGTCATAGCATACTGATGCATGTAAAACTCACTCAATTGTGCTTGAAAATTAGGGTCAGCATGCCTATAGACCTCAAAGAAAGACTTAGAATCACATACCATGTAAGATTGATTAGTATATATCCTATCATATCTAAATATAATCCACCTTTCCTCTAAGTACATAGCATATACCCTAGAGGGTGATCTGTATTCACTTAACATCTTAGTAGTCTCATGTATTATAGTGATCTTCTCTTTTAAATAAGTGATCTTAGTCTCAGCGTTTTCTAGGCTCTCTTTTAAATCTTCTTGTTGCTCCCTTGCTTCAACATATACTTTAAACCTTTATATCAACTACTTATGATAAGTTTCATCATCACTAAACTTTTTCTCAAGAAAATTCAAAAGGTCATCAATTTTACCTATTGGCCTAGCAGCTAAGAGGTCTACATTAATCACTTCTTCTATTACAGGTAATTTTACAGTCATCTCTATAAGAGAAAAATTATTATGGAAGGGTACCAAAGCCATATCATTATCTACTATAAGTTCCTCTAGAAGTACATTAATGTCATTTTTAGGTAAGGTGGATGAAGCTATTGTAGTCACTTATAAGGGAGTTCCTACATGCTCCTCTTGATAGGACATAGGAAGCACAATTGATTACCAAGCAACTAAACACAGAATTTAACCAGAAGTAACAAGTAACTAGAAATTTAGAAATAACACAAAATATGAGAGACAATACCCAATTGTATTAATACTCTTCTAGAAAGAAATTACAATGAAGAGATGCCACACTCTTCCACACCTTACAGGCTTCCCACACCAAGTGTACAGTAATTCACCTTCAAGATTTCACTCTCTCAATTACAGTCCCAACACACAACTCAAACACAGAGTTGGTGTTCACCTCCAACCAATCAGTATCACTACTGCCAGTACCACCAGTCAGTATCACTACTGCCATTACACAAGTACTCCACATACTCCATGACCGAGTACACACCGTACTCTAAGTAGATCTCCCCTGATCTTGCTACCTATTGTGTTGTTGATCTCCCTGATCTTGTTGCCACCTATAGATCAACTTGGTTTTGCAACACCTGAAAACCTAGACCATGCACACACACACACACACCTACAAATCAATGATCTTACTTACACATCTAGATCTCTCTACACCTTGAATAACCCTTATCCTTGCCTCACCAAGTCCTTATGATTCTCCAAACTAGTACCCCGATGGATCTTCTACCAGATCTTGTAACAACCTACAAATCTACCTGATCATACACACTCGGCACCCTTGTGGAACTAGGAGGAACACACCTTGCTCTCGTCACTCTAAAAGAGCTAACCTTGCTCTCTCAACTAGCACACTTTACAATATATCCCATGAGTCTATTATATATATCCCATGCAAACAATAATTAGATCCACAGATCAAGACTAAAATTAGCCTTTAATCATGCAAATAACTAGTTCATTAACAAACTATTCATGAACTAGCAGTTCTAGAACTGCACAGACGACTGATGTTGGTCCCTATCTGCCTAGAGATGATCGACGTTAGCAGATCCTGATCGATGTCGGTAGCTTCCTATCTACACCTGATCGACATCGATTGGCCTAACCAATGCTAGTGACTATGATACTCAGCAACCTCCTCCAATGTCTGCATCAGTGAAGCTTTTAGCTCCATAACCTAACAATCTCCCACTTGGAGATAAATAGCTACATTGTACCTATACCTGTACACTGTCTAATTTGTTTCCTGGCTTATATCCCTCTTCAAGCTTAACCTTGAAGACCAACCACCACACATCTTGGGGTGGAACACCTATCATCCAAGTAACCTACCATATCCACATCTACAAACCCATGTAGAAAAGAACTTGACCCTGCATAGCATGTTGACCTGCTGCTGGTCCCTCTCGGATACCTGAGAACCCATTGAACCACTTTCCAGTGCTTCCTTCCTAAATTGGCTATGAACTTGCTGACAACACCCACTACTAGGGCAATATCAGGGAGTACACATGTACTCAACCTCATCATGTGATTGGGAACCCTGTTTAGTGAATTGTCCATCCATAGGTGCGCTTGCCATTTTGCATCCTGCATTACCGTCACACAATCATCTTGTGACAACATCAACTTGTGATCTTCCCTATCTTTAGGATTACTCATGCCAAGGAATTTTGTTGCTCCCAAATTCTTCATGGCATACCACTGAACTAACTTTACCTTTAGCTCAGTAAAACCCTGCATGTGCGACCCTGCAACAAACATACACACTACATACAGTAATAGGATAATGTTGCAATCATCATCCAACCTGGTAAATAAAACACAATGGTTACAATGACATTGACTAAAGCCATGCTTTGTCATCCACCTGTCAAACTTGTACCACTATCTTACAGCTTGCTCAAGACCATATGACCTAGCCTTCCATCTCACGTGTCCATTCTCTCTATTCTTTAACCAAAGAATCCATTCATATTTTAGTGCTTTCATACCGGCTGGCAACCCTACCAAATCTCGCATTTGGTTCTGCATCCTAGGAATCAAATTCCTCATTCATGCCATGCTCCCACTATTTCCTGAATCCTTCCTGCTTTACAGTGAGCAATGAGTATAAAGAAGAGGAATAACAAATTTGAGGCTTAATTACCCTTTCAGTCCTCCATATGGGTGTTTGAGACTCCTTGACAGCTTGTTGTCTGCCCAAAATTTGTTCCAGTGACCGACCTCAGTCACCACACAGTCTGCATCAGACTGATGTCAGTTTCATGTGATTGTCTTGACTATCAATGCTAGTTTCATGACCTATGTCAGTGTTTACCTATCACTAACATTAGTTTCTTGACTGACGTTAGTCTTACCCTACCTGACACCACTGGCTCTGGTCTACACATGACCGACATCGGCACCTATCTGTTTGACACCGGTTCTTCCTGACCGATGCCAATACCTATGTTCTCCTGTGAGTGATGACTTTTTACCCATGAGCTCTCTTTGGATTAAAACCCTATCTAAACTACCCTACTCAAAGTTACTCAGCCTTCTCCACTGATCTCTATCCATCATCTCCTCCATAAACACCAAGGCTTTCCAGTTCTTAAGTCTGTCAAAGACATCTGACTTCCTCTTAAGAGCATGCATCTCCTTCTTGCTCATGTGACCAAGCCTCCAAAGCCACATCTTCACAACAAAAGAAGAATCAGTAATATAAGTAGATAGATAAAGGATACCTACTTTCTTACCAACTGCTAATTTAAGTGCATCCGCTGTGAGAGTTTCTATGCATCTCTCATCACCCAACTTTCTTAAAGAAATTAGCCACATCTTCAAGACTAAGACCTGCATGACCTCCTTCAACACCCATGTGTTGGCCATCTGCAATTTCAGCTGCACTTCCCCTTTGCCAAAACTTTGACAAGGCACACCAGCCCCTAAATAAATCTTTCCAAAGTCTTCAATGACCTTAACATGGAAAAATACTCTATTTTAGGCTGCATGGAAAGAGGAAACAGAATCTATAAAACAAGATTCTACTTTATCCAAGGAACATACCAGATCATCTTGTGCAATAACACCTACAACATCTACTTCTTCAGTTCCTTCATGCTGATCTACTACCAACCAACAATATTTCTTTACCTACTCTTTCTTTCCAAAACACCGTAATTGACTATTCTTGCTTTTGAATTCCTCCATACTTCCTTCTGCCATTGCTATACTCCCACTCAATTAGAAACCCCTGAGAGTGACCTGTAATCAAACACAAACCTATTCCCTGCAACCTTAGCTCTGATACCACTTGATAGGACCTAGGAAGCACAATTGATTACCAAGCAACTAAATGCAGAATTTAACTAGAAGTAACAAGTAACTAGAAATTCAGAAATAACACAGAATATGAGAGACAATACCCAATTGTATTAATACTCTTCTAGAAAGAAATTACAATGAAGAGATGCCACACTCTTCCACACCTTACAGGCTTCCCACACCAAGTGTATAGTAATTCACCTTCAAGAGTTCACTCTCTCAATTATGGTCCCAACACACAACTAAAACACAGAGTTGGTGTTCACCTCCAACCAGTCAGTATCACTACTGCCAGTACCACCAATCAGTATCACTATTGCCAGTACACAAGTACTCCACATACTCCATGACCAAGTACACATCATACTCCAAGTAGATCTCCCTTGATCTTGCTACCTATTGTGTTACTAATCTCCCTGATCTTGCTGACACTTGCAGATCAACTTGGTTTTGCAACACCTACAAACTTAGACCATGCACACACCTACAAATCAATGATCTTACTTACACATGTAGATCTCTCTACACCCTGAAGAACCCTTGTCCTTGCCTCACCAAGTCCTTATGAATCTACAAACCAGTACCTTAGTGGATCTTCTACCAGATCTTGCAACAACTTACAAATCTACCTGATCATACACACTCGGCACCCCTGTGGAACTAGGAGGAACACACCTTGCTCTCTTCACTCTAAAGGAGCTAACCTTGCTCTCTCAACTAGCACACTTTACAATATAGCCCATGAGTCTATTATATAGATCCCATGCAAACAATAATTAGACATCTAATTAAAATAATTAGATCCATAGCTCAAGACTAAAATTAGCCTTTAATCATGCAAACAACTGGTTCATTAACAAACTATTCATGAACTAGCAGTTTTGGAACTGCATAGGTGACTAACGTCGGTCCCTGTCTGCTTGGAGATGATCGACGTCGGCTGATCCTGACCGATGTCGATAGCTTCCTATCTACACCTGACCGACGTTGGTTGGCCTGACCAACGCCGATGACTGTGACACTCAGCAACCTCCTCCAATGTCTGCATCAGTGAAGCTTTTAGCTCCACAACCTAACACCTCTAATATCATTTCCTTGCTTGACTCTTCTTTCATATATGGCTCTATAAATTATATTGCCCTCAGAAGTGTTTCTAGCCTCTCTTACCTTTTAACTCTACTATTTTTTTCCTCAACCTATATATCTCTTCCATGGCTTGTTTCAAAGTTTGGAAATCCTAGTCATGGGGAGCTGTGTCTTGCTCTATTTCTTCTTCTATGGTCCTTTCTTCAAGCAATTATTCTTCTTTTACAGGTTGATCTAACATTCTTAGTTCTTCTTCTATATAACCTATTTATTTGAGTAGATTTATGTCTTCCTCTATAAAGTTGGGTTGTTTAAGTGATTGAATTTCCTCTTCCTTTATATATTATTCTTCAGTATACCATTATAATATCGCAATTCCATCAGAGGTCTTATTAATTTTAAGCTCCTTCTTCTTCCCTTCATCCTCAATAATGTTTATAGGTGAGGATTCTAAGTTTTTCTTTTGTCTTTTAATTCTATGAGACCTCCTAGGAGGATGTCTCTTTCTTTTTAATGTAGAGGGATTCTTCCTTTCAGTCTTCTTTTTCTTTTTAGGAGGGAGAGCTATTAAAACTTGCTCTTCATGTGTAACTAGTGATGGAAGAACTTATTCTCCTTTTAAAGGAGCCATAGTGGAAGAATCCATTTTTTGTGATGAAATAGTTGGAACAGTAAGAGAAGGAATATTCTACCTATTTTCTTTTGGTGGACTTTCTTCCTCTGTGTCCTCAAGAAGTAGCACTAATTTTCTTTGTCTTCTCTTGCCCATAGTAACTACTAGTGAAACTTTAATGGCTATGACCTGACTAGTTCTACTAGTGCCCATAGTATCCTATCATGTTATTTTCTAGACCTATCCCTTGGGAGATTCCCCCTCATTATTTTACTTCTCTTGTTGAGGTTCACCAGTCCTTAGGGTTAGAAACTATTCTTGAGTAAGGTCAGCTCTAGTATTTCTTATTCTTTCTTTAACTATCAACCAAATCAGATAATGATGAGACAAGGCTTTTTCTATTCCCCTTTGGTATGTTTTAGATATTTTCTTTAGGATATTCTACTAGTGGTTTGGGATATTAATAGTCCTACCATGCCTTAAATGATTCAAAAAATTGAATTAGAAAGTATAGATCAAAGATTACCTTCCTTCACATGCCAAATATTTGATGATATATGAGGCCACTTCTCTCTAAGATGGGGGTAGACTCAGTCTCTCTACACCTTCTTTATTTAACACTAGCCTTTCATTATCTTGATATAATTGTTGTCTAGCTAGTTGGTCATTAGGTTTCTCTTCTTAATTTTCCCCTATTCTTGGCAACCCAGTAACCTAGCTTACCATTTCTTCTATAACTAGAAATATGATGCCAAATAATATCACATATTTTCCTATAAAAGTCCTTACAAATTATTTAGTGAGAGTTTTTTAAAAATGTTGTAGTTTCTCAAAATAGGTAGCCCATCCAACCCTCTTGAAGATGGTCCAATCGGTCTAGGTCTCTTTGCAACTATCTATGGTCTGAGGGTTCCCTTATCACTACTAAACCTCCCATTATAACTAGTTTATCTTCTTGTCAAATGTTTCAAATAGATATCTCTTAAAAATACCCAATTTTACCTTCAATTTTTTTCTTGTAGCAAAGCAATTTTATTCACTAATGGTAGTTTTAGTTACAAGGTGCAGAAATATCTTACTTAGGTCTTTTCTATTTAATGAACTATGATCTCAAAGTGGAAAACAATAAAATTGATTATTCCCCTATCAAATGGCAGTGTAGTTATGGCATAATCATGGGTTTTTAATCCACATGTGTTGATTATCCTAGAGTTCTTATGATTGATTGCCCATAGCATGCTTCCCCCCATGTGAAGTGTCACTTGTCCCCAAGTGACATGGTATGTGTAGGATAAAAAGAGATATGATGGGGTCATTATGAGGGTATGAGTGGCATAGCTCATGAAAAAACTGGATGAATGATGTTTTAATGTTTTAATGTAATTCATGCTATATTAAAAAATTAAGTTCTTTTCTATGACTAAAAGATACACCATACCTTTTTAACCATTTGTTCTTAGGGTTATGACATAGGAAATATGCATGTGAGTATTTGTTAGAATGGAAGCTTAGCTTGTTATGTCCTCATGCAATTATTACCCTAGTATTCATGATTTTATTGTATTATTACCCTTAGGTAATTATGTGATCATAGTATCATGTCCTTCAATTATTCCTTTAGCAACCTACATGCAATCATGATGACCTGCAAAGGACTGGAACAATGGTCTTGTAGTGGAAGGAGAGACTATTTCCAACCTTCTACAAGGTGGTTGCTGTAGATCTTTGTTTTTTATCCAATTTAGATCCTTTATGAACATGGAAGAGGGAGGGTGATGGAATTTTATACTCTTGATATCCTCTACATGAGCCTGTTGATGGCTTGCTTCTCTTCTACCTAACTCCCAATGAATGATGATGTTTGTTGATGGAATCTTTGTTTAGTGAACTTTTAATTTGGAAAAAAACTAGTTTATTAAACTTAGGACCCATGTGCTAAAAAAGATCCTAGATCTCTCTTATTTACATAGTGAGATTATTTTTCATGAAGTGACCAAAAGTTGAGAATGGTTCTTTTGTGTCCCTGGAGCTAAAAACAAAATTATAACACTCCAAATAGAGATTAGAAGTATATGCCTTTATTGTAACACTTAATTTGTTATTTAGGGGTGTGGTCATTCCTTAACAATATTTGAAGTTTTTATTCCAATATTTATTAACTCTTCTTTTAGCGTGTCTAGTGTCTTCCATGAATTTCTCAATAACCCATAGTCAAAGCTTTAGCTCATAGTTTGTGAGCAATTAACCTATAGCTACTAGAGAGGTGTATATAGGGGTTAGGATATACCAACAATAAAAATAGGCTGAGCCTATAGAAATTGGAGGAATTTGTTCATTGACAAAGATGCCTATAGTAATGGTTAGGGTACTTATAGCAGTTATGAAGATTCCCTTAGAAGCTCTAGGGGTACTTACAGCCCCCCTTTTTTTAAAGTTGTTTCTTGCCCATATCAACTACAACTTAAACCCATGGATACTAAAGATTGAGGTTGGAAGCAACTAGAAGGAAAGATGTATTATAGGAAGATGAATAGTTTTACTCAAATTGATTCCATGTTATCCATTTTCTTACCCCTAAATAGCTAGCAAGATGTTTTTCTATTTAGGCCCTTTTTATAGTTTTAAGTAGTCAACAAGATGATTTTCTCCCTAGAAACTATCAATAATGCCCAAAAGGGTTTTCATTATTGAATTTGTTTTATTTTTTTATTTTTTTATTTTAATTGTTGCCTATAGTATAATGTTTATTCTGGGTCCTTGTCATGCCAGTTGTGAGTTTTCTTGGTCAAATATTATGTGAAGGTCTCAGTCTTCATGCCATAGGAGGGATAGAAAGTCCTCCTCTCCTTCTTCATCTTCTTGTTGGTTGGTTCTTCTTGTGGTTGGTGAGACATCATGATAATCTAGCACATTAATGAATTCATTTTGTAATTACTTGCATACCTGCCTGGTAAATTCCTCTTGAGTGAGTGGCTTTTTGTATAAGTTTAGCCTCTAGCCATTGACTAGTAGAGAAAATCTTACTAGATAAATGGTCTAGAGTTAAACTAATCCATCTTCATGAACATGATCAATCTCAAATGGACCAAGCCATCTAGTCTAGAGTTTATACTTATGATCCTTTTATTTTAAATCAAAAAGAAAGGCCTAATCTCCTACATTAAATTGCCTAGTCTTAATATAACTATCATTCCATCCAATCTATTATTACTATATAAGTTCTATGTTCTATAGTGCCTATTGTCTATATTCATCTAAGGCATTAAGTTACATAAGGCTTTCTTTTTGTGTTTTAGATATATCCATCCCAATTTCTAGTGTTGTCAATAAGATCTTGTGCTCAAATTCAATTGGAAACATAGTTTTTTTCCCATAGACAAACTCATATGGGGTGAAGCCTATAGTGGTATTCCACATGATTTTGTATGCCCAAATAGATTCAAAAAGTCTAGCCTCCCAATCTTTATGAGACATACTAACAGTCTTGGTCAAAATATTTTCTAACTCCCTATTGATGACTTCCACCTATCCATTGGACTGTGGATGATATGGAGTTGATTTCTTATGCTTAATATCATATTATTGGACCAGGGTGTTAAATAAACTAGTAGTAAATTGTGGACCTTGATCAATCACTATCTCTCATGGTACACCATATCTTGTGAATATTTATTCATAGATAAAAGTTACCACCTTTTCATCTATGGTGTGTGTAAGAGCCTTTACTTCTACCCATTTATTGACATAATAAGTACATACAAAGATGTACTCTTTATTGTTTGATTTTGGATCAAAAAGTCTTACAAAATTTAGGCCATATTTTTTAAATAGTTTAAGCATCATTTTAAGATGCAAGGAAATTTCATCTGAACATGTGGTTCTCCCCATACATTGACATCTATCACAATGAGTTGTATATCTTATTACATCTTTATAGAATGAGGGATAATAATACCATGTATTCAATATTTTTACCACTATACACTTGGATAAAAAGTGCCCTCTATAAGGTTCATCATGGAAAACTTTGAGGATGTCTAAAACTTCATCTTCTCTGACACATCTTCTAATGATGGAGTCAGGCCCAATATAGAAAATAAATCTAGATAACTAGGAATATCTACCACTTTTTTAAATCAAATGTCTTTTTTTTTAAAGGAGGAAGTGTTGTGTAAGTAACCCTATTACAAGGTATTTAGTAATATCAATATACCAAGGTGTGATAAGGGTGAGAGAAAATAGGTGCTCGTCTAGAAATGAGTCATCCACTATGGTATCCTCTTGAAAGGATTGTAGTCATGATAAGAAGTCAGCCATGACATTATTCTTACCAAGCTTATCTATAATAGTTAGATCAAATTATTGTAATAAGAACATCCATCTTATCACTCTACCTAGGACAGCTAGTTTGTTCATAAGATACCTAATGGCCACATGGTCTATATAAATAAAGACTTGGTACCATATTATGTAGTGATGGAACTTGTTAATAGCATACACTACTGCCAAGAATTCTTTTTCAATGATCATGTAATTTAATTCTATCGGTTGTAGGTTCTTGCTTACAAAATATATGGCATAGTTGAGTGCTTCCTATTTTTTCCTAGCATAGCTCCCAAGGTAGTATCTAAAGCATCTATGTGAATATGGAAGGGAAGCTTCCAATTAGTACCATGCAAAACTAGGGTGGTGGTCAATAATTACTTCAATTATTTGAAGGCTACATCATAATCAGAAGTTCATATGAATTTAACATCTTTAGTTAGGAGAGTAAATAATTGTATTACTACTTTGCTAAAATTATTGATAAATCTTCTGTAGTAACTAGCATGTCCTAGAAAACTCCTGACATCCTTCTATTTTTGAAGTATAGGTATATTTTTTATTATGCTGATTTTTATAGGGTCAACATTAGTTCCTTTAGAAGATACATGGTGGCTTAGGACAATGCCTTATGTCATTAGCATGTAGCATTTCTTGTGGCTTAAGGACAAATGGTTCTCTTGATATAATTGTAGTACTTTTTTTAAGTTCTTTAGGCACTCATCAAAATGTTTCTCCATAGACAATGAAGTCATGCATGTAAATTTCTACATATTCATTGCCCAGATCTGAAAAGATACTCAAGATAGCCCTCTAGAATGTTGCAAAAGTGTTGCATAACCTAAAAGGTAATACATCATAAGTATAATTACTCTAGGGACAAGTGAAAGTGGTCTTCTCCTGGTCCTCAAGAGAAATTCTAATATGTTTTTAACCACTAAAGCCATCTAGAAAGGTCAAATAATTTTTTCTTGCTAGTGTGTCTAACACATGATCAATTAATGGTAGATGAAAATGATCCTTTCTAGTTGTTTTATTAATTTCCCTATAATATATGCAAACATTCCACTCTTCATTTTTATTTGGTATAATTACCAATGGTGAAACTCATTCACTATCTAAAATGGGATATATAAATCCAATGGTTAAGAGTTTTTGTAGTTCCACTTTAACTATTTCTCTAAGAGTTGGATTCATCCTATGTTGTGGCTGTTAGATTGGTTAGCACTCCTTTTTTATATATATGTGATGTGTGCATGTTTCTAGGCTAATTACTTACATATCTTCATAATCCCATGCAAAAGCACATTGGTTTTCATGCAACATGTTGACTAGGCACTTTTACTCATTTGACTCCAACTTGTTATTAATAAGCAATGTTTTTCTAGAGAAATTTCAATTTACATTGCAAGTGATTTCCTCATTTCTAAATTTTTAATGGATATAGGTTCACTACAGCCATGAGATAGTAGCTAATGGAATTTTTTATATATAGATGCAATAGATTTATCTTCTACCTAGATGTTGGCAAATGGTCACTTTATGCATTACAATTTTTTGAGATCTTCAGGATTAGTTTGGTAATTATTCTAGAGAACATTTAAGAGAATTGTATCTTCCTCTTGATTAGCCAAGGTGCATGAATAGTCTATGGTGAATACATGAATCAATGGAGGTCGGTATGCCTCATCTTCTTCAGTCCATAATGTATGCTCTGGTTATAAGGATGGTTTTTATAAAGGATATAGGACCAACTTCTTAGTGTGGTTACCATTGGATATCAACATATTACCTGATCTGTAGCTAATGAAGGTATCTATTGTGGTAAGCTAAGTTCATCCTAAGATGAGAGGGTATCTATTTAAATTAAAATTTGGCTATAGCATAATGAAATTTGTAGGATACTCCTAAGAATCTACATTAATAATAAGATCTTCAATGAATCCTAGTTTAAATGTAGACCTATTAGCTATTTTTAGCATTATAGATATGGGATGAATATTATTTAGCTATAATTTTTTCATAGTTTCAATTATCATTATATTTATTGCAATCCCCAAGTCTATCAATGTATTAGACAACTGTTCGTCATGGATTTGGACTATTACTACTAGGCATCTTAGATCTAAATATTTCTTTGGTAGGGTATTTCCTAGCATAATGTCTACCAGCTAGCCAATCACATGCACTATATTAGGATCTTTCTTCTTCCTTCCAAGTTTATGTAGACATAGTTCTCTTATAACTTCAGAATATATGGGCAAATCCTTGATGGTCTAGAAAAGAGGAATTTTAACATTAGAAAAGAGGAATTTTAACATAGAGATTTTTGAGCTACCTTATGAAGTCAAATTTAGGCTCAATTGTGTGGTGTTAAAGGCTAAGACATTCTAAAAATGGTGGGATTGCTTCATCAGTGACTGTATTTACTAGTTTGGAAATTTCTTATGGTGGTGAAGGTGGGTTATTATGATCTTCTAGAGTTTCCTAAGCTAACCCATTATTATTAGTGGGACTAGGGTGGTATAACTCTTAATAAATGTATGTAAACTTCATTGATAATCACTGTATATATTGGATACTGAATAGGTTCAGTATTAAATGTCAATTACACTGACTTGTTTGAAGGATTTTATATGGGTTAGGTAGGCAGCTGATTAGGATGGGGTATAGTTTGTGTATTGGGTATAAGAGTAGGAGTTTAATATTTTTATTGTGGATGGAGTCCTCCCTGATATTTTCCCTAGGGTTGATCAAGTCTCTAGAGTTGCTGCCATTGGTTTTTGGGGGGTGGGCCTTGGGGTGGCTACCAAGCTTATATCCAAGGTAGGGATACATTTTATGGAGGCTACCAGGAGGTGGAGGGGTGGCTTGTCTGATTTGGCTACCAGATGGGATTAGGAGGTTGGACATTCATCCATGGACTACTCTAATTGGGAAAGGCATTTGTAAATTGTGAATTAAAAAAGGTAGATTTTACAAAAGGTGGATTTTGTCCCATACCTAGATAAGATGTTCATTAAACCCATGGATTTCTTTATGCAACATAGAAAAATTGGTACCTATCTCCTCCTATAGTGTGTATCTCTATTTTTTCTAGTTTTTTAGCTATGATGTTATCTATTTTAGCTCAAATCTTGTGACACCTACAGTATGTCTTCTTCTTCTTACAATCTAGATAATAAATGTTCAAAGCTTGATCCAAGGCTAATTTCATTTGCCTTATGTATAATATATCCAATTGGGTCACCAAGTGACTAATTATATCTTATTTCATGTCTTTTAATAGGTTACTAACTTTAAATTTTGATAGGCTACTTACGGTTGCTAGTGGAAGCTTTTTGCCCCAGACTTTGTTTACGGCATATCTAGAATAATTTTTGCTCAGCTCTTTGATGTTTGAAAATTTTATTTGGGAGATATCCCCCTCACTCATTAGGTCTAAGGCTTCCAAAAAATATTCTCTGACTCTTTTTAGGAAGATGAGTTTTAGAGGTTCTTATCCTCGTGCACTATGCTTGAATTTATGTACACTAAACATGAATCATTTAATGTAGTCTTCCAAGGATTCATCTCCTTCTTGAGTCATTGTAAATATATCATTTCTTCTATAATTTTTTACTCATCCATACTCCTGATACTTAGCCAAAAACTTATTTTTCATGTCTTCCCAATTGTGGACTAAATTACTACCCAGTCCCATGAACCATCAAAGTATTGAGTCTTTGAGGGTGACAGGAAAAAGTTTTTACTTATATGCATCCTACCTATAGTCATAGCTTATACAAAGGATATCAAATTTTAATAAAAATGTGTTTGGGTCTTTTGATAATGTACCTCTAAAATTGGGCAAGGCTGAGGGTGGGATATTTGTCATTTATGTTACACTTGTTGCATCTAAAATAGGAAATTCAAAAGTAACTGTGTCTAGAGCACTATTATCATCTACAAATTCTCCTTCTCCATTCATGATGGATTTTATTATGATATAGATACCAAAGGTACATAGGATCACATCCTCAAATTTTATATCAGTCCCTTAGTCAGCATAATAGTAAACATTTATCTACTAATTTGTAGTCTTTTTACCAGATGAAAAATCTAAAGACTCTCTGAGATTTCTTTGATTTATTCAAGAAAGTCTTATTGGAATGTTATTCTAATGTTAATTTTTAAAGTGTTTGGTTCATGTAGTTCTTCCCTTTTATTTCTTCTTACTAACTCAGCTAATGCTTCTTCCACTTATGTTTCCTGTTTCAAATCCATTGTAATTTTTCTGCAAGCTGCCTCCTTTAGTTTGTAGTGTTACCTTGTTCAAGATCCCTCCAACTTATGGTATATCTTTCAGTAGGATTTTTAGTTATTGTAGGTACTTGTGGTTATTTCTCAATATCAACTTGTGGCTTGTTTGATAGGAATCTCCCTCAAGAATCTCTTTCTCTCTAAATAAACATTGAGCCACTCCTTCAGCTATCATATCCCTTCCTGCATAGGATTAGTTTTTTTTAGGTGTTTTAAGGGTTTTTTAAAAATTATTAGAAATAAAATGCATAAAATGAAAAAATGTAGGAATGTGGAAATCAAAATAATAGAAATTGAAATTTTATCTCTAGAAAGCAGTAAAGTTATCTAATTAAAGTAGGAAAGTTACTCTAAAAAGCAAGAAAGTTACTCTAGAAAGTAGGAAAGTTACTCTATAAAATAAGAAATGAAATCATTAAAATTAATCTAGGAAGCAAGAAATGAAAGCATTAAAATTGATCTAGAAACCAATAAATGACAACCTCCTCGGTAATGATACCAAAATTTTGGACAAGCTTATTACCTAGTCAATACCAAATTCTTAAATTTGCTTAACATTAATTATCAACATTTCAAGGATGTCATCACTATATATGCATTATTGATTCATAGGTTAACTTAATTATTGGTCATATTACATTGAACTTATATTAATTTCACCATATAGATATACAAGGAAATTATTATAATAGAATGTAGAAATTATTCACACTTATAAGTCACACATGCATCACACTTCATATAATCAAACTAGTAATGAAATCAACTCACACAACACACTTTAATCTAAGAAGGGTCAATATCTTCATTGCAACTTTTTCTGAGAGGGCCCTCCTCATTCAGAACTAAGTTCCAATCCTTCGAGAGAGACTTACAAAAGCTTCATATAGAATCAACCTTTTCATTACTCAAATCTATAGCAATTAAATATCACTACAATAGATTACAATATTCCAAAAATTAGAATGAAATTACTTTCTATAATTTACTTCCCCCCTAATATAATCTAGGTTTTGTCATTAGATACATAAGGTAGTTTATTAGCTCTAACCAAAAACACTAAAATAGGAAAGGTAAAAATACTTTACAACTAACTAAATCAACCTTTAGGTCATTATTAACTTAAAGTTACTTGTTTTTATGCTTGATTGGGTAAAGGACAATATATGTTACTTTGTTTTTTTGCTTCTTTTTCTCCTTTCCATTGTCCTTGTATTGTTCATCCTTTGGTAGCACATCCAAGTTGTTTTGCATGTGAAGGGTCCATACATCTATTATGGAAGATCATCTTTAATCATTTACTTTATTTTTAAGATATTGGATGTGTCCTTAAAATCTAATTACTTATTATCATATCAATGGTTTGTTTTGTGTAGTGGTTTCAAACTCTTGTAGGTGTAAACCTACAGTTGTTACAGGCAACCTATAGGTGAAAGCCTATAGTTACTATGGGTAACCTATAGGTGGAAATCCTATATCTTGGTATTTAATACAAATTAGAAGCCCCTTTTGCTATGATTTTTTCTATAAGTGTTGTGACCAAGCAAGATTAATACAGTATTATTCTACCCTTTAAATATTTATTAAATAGGGTTTCACAAGTATAGTCTGATCAAAGAAAAAACATCATTAATCCATAATAAAACATGTATATCTCAATGCACACATATAATCATTAATTCATTCATTTATGTAAGTCATGGATAGTTCTAAGGATTCATATAGGAAAAATATATATAATTGGGTATGGATGAGGCTATAAATAGAACAGTTAATGGCCTCACCAATGCCTCAGCCAATAGGATAATATATTAATAGAAATAATTAAGGATTAACATAAATAATTGGATATCATCATAACTCTCACCATCTGCCTTATTAAATAAGGCTCAATGCTTTTCCACATAGATCATTGATGCAAGTCAATGTGTTAATAGCATCAAGATTTTAAACTATGTTTAAATTGAACCATGACTATATAGTTGTTTAAAAAAATTTCCATAATCCTTAAATAATAATTCTAGGTCAAATAGGGGGTTAGGGTGCCATGGAGATAACAATGGTTCCTAAAGGTTAGGTCTAGGTAGATTAGATAGGTTTAATTAATGAATCAGTAGGGACTAAAAAAGAATAGACATGATTTAAAAACCATATAAAATAAGGAATTAAATTATGAGTATGGGGAAAAGTGGTGGTTGACAATATATAACCAAAAATAATGAACAATAATGATAAGTAATAACTCATAACGAAATTGGTAAAGTACAGCAGTCAAAATAAACATGATGACCATAGCTGACAACACAATAGATTATAATGACCAAATTGAATTATCTAAAGGAAAATCAAACAATAGTATACCTATCATTCCTATAGATGTGCTCAAAAACATTATTTTAGGATTACAGCCTCTACCTCCTACCTAGATCATAGACAACCTACAGTCATCACAATGGCATAAATACATTATGTCATAAATCAAAAATTAATATAGATTATAAAATCATGATTGGAAAAATAATAATAGGCCCTTAACATAATTAATCATAAAATAAATATGCATCCAACACTACTATAGCAAGTACCATATAATCCAACTAAAAAACATCTAAACTAGTTTAGCAATAAAATCATAAAGTAATAACAGTAATATATATATGAAAATACAAGATCATGACCTCCTCCCCCCATGGAAAGAAGGCATCCTAGTGACTTAATTAAAAATCCATGCATAATATTATTTAAAAACATGAACATCCTCCCAAGTGGAACTTCTTTTGCTGATAGGATCCCATTGTACCAAAACCTACTATATGTCCTTATTTCATATCTTAACATCACAATGGTCTAAGATTATCATTGGTTTCAACTGGATCTTTTCCTCTTTTGTGACCTGTAAATGAGTCCAATATAAAACATGATATGGATCAGGTATATACTTTCTTAGTAATGCAACATGAAAAACATCATAAATCCTTAAAAGAGAAGGAGGAAGTGCCAACTAGTAAGTATCAGGACTGATCTTTTCTACTATGTTTAAAGGCTTGATGAATCATGGTGCCAACTTAGAATCCTTTCCAAATTTAATATAACTTTTTTGTAGTCTAATGCACAAAAAAACTATCCCTTATGCTGAACTATCATAGAGTTCTCTTAAGATTTGCATAGCTTTTCCATTTTTCAGAGGTTGCCTTTAAATTTTACCTTATTATTTCCATCTATCTATCATATTCTAGAAATAAATCAAGTCCATTAACTACCCTATTTTCTAATTTGTCCAAACCAATAGGTGTTATGTACTTACATCCATATAAGGCTTCAAAAGGAGAGATATTAATAGTTGAATGGTAGGAATTATTATATACAAACTCAAATAGATGAAGATAATCCTCTCATTTTGTTTATTGATCTATTGCATACATGTTTAGCATATCTTCAACCACTTTGTTTGTCCATTTTGTTTGCCCATCAATTTCCAAATGAAATGAAGAGCTAAAATTTAGCTTTGTTTCAAAGGTTGTAGTTAAAGTATGCCAAAACCTTGAAGTAAATAATCTATCTTGATTTGATATGATTACCTTAGGTATGCCATAAAATATTATAACTTCAATTACAAAACATTCTACAAATATATATGCATCATCTGTCAAATTTATAATAATAAATTGGCCAGTTTTAGTTGCTTTATCAATAACTACCAAGATTGTGTCATGCTTGTTGCATGCTTTTGGCAGCCCCAAAATAAAATCTAGTGAGACTATAGCCCACTTATCTTTAAGAATATCATGAGGGTACAATAGCCTTCTTGGATGGAAATACTTGGATTTAACTTGCTAGCATACCAAGAATTTCACTAAAAATTTAGTGATATTATGCTTCATCTCAGGCCAAAAATAGAGATTATTTAGCTCATGCATCATTTTTGTAACACCTAGATGAGTAAATAATTTCTCAAGTTCACCCATCCTAGGGACATAAATTTTGCTTTTATGCCTAATTAGGCCATACGTTGTAATAGAAAATTTAGCAAATATTTTTGCTACTAGATCATCAGCTAAACCTGCACTTACTTCATGGTAGAAAACATCATCAAGTTGTTCCAAAATAGCACTTCTAAAACTTCCTTGTAATATCAATAAGTTAATAAGGTATGTGTGTCTATTAAGTGTATTAAGCATATGGTTCTCCTTGCCTTTGACATATGAAATATTCATGTCAAAATTGCTCAAAAATTCCTTCCACTTATGCTATCATGCATTTAAATCTTCTGGAGAAAATAAATACTCAAGAATTTTATGATCAAATTTTACTTGGAAAGGTTTTCCCAACAAAAAGTGTTTCCATTAATTAAGTGTATGAATAATGGTAGTAAGTTCCATGTGATGCATAAGATAATTATTTTGATGCTTTTTCAACTTTCATGATTTATAGACCACAACCTTTCCATCTTGAGTCAAGATACCTCCATAGCCTTCTTTGGAAGCATCAGCCCAAAATTCAAAGTTACCATTTGGATCTGGTATGATCAAAATAGGAACTATAGTAAGCAACACCTTCAACTTAACAAAAAATTCCTCACACTAAGGACCCTATATGAATTTCTTTCCTTTATGTTGTAAGGAAATGATAGGATATGCCACACTAGAGAAATTTTCAAAAAAACACTGGTAATAATTAGCTAACCCCATGAAGCTTCATATTTTATGCACATTAGAAGGATCAAGCCAATATTAAATAGCTTTGATATTAGTGGGTTCAATAGAAATACCATCTTTGTAAATAATGTGTCCTAAATAATGAATTTTAGATTCATAAAATGCACATTTGGATAATTTTCCATAAATCCTATGTTGTCTTAGTATTTATAATACTATATGAAGGTGATGGTCATGCTTAGCTTCATATTTAGAATAAATCATAATATCATCAAGAAAAACCAACACAAACTTATCCAAGTAATCTCTAAATATGTTATTCATAAGGTTCATAAAGGTTGTCAGTGCATTGGTCAAGCTGAAAGGTAGAACTGTAAATTCATAGTGTCCATAATGGGTCCTAAAGGTAGTTGTATGAATGTCCTCTTCCTTGATGCATATTTTATGGTAACTAGGCCTTAAGTCTATCTTGGAAAATATTTTATCACCCTTCATTTGGTAAATAAAATCATCAATTCTTTGCAAGGGATAGAGGTTTTTGATTGTGACATTGTAAAACATGTGGTAATCAATACAAAGCCTTAGAGTACCACCCTTTTTTTTTATAAATACTACTATAGCACCTCAAATAAACACACTTATTCATATGCTTCCACTATGTAAAAGTTCTTGTAGCTAAACTTTTAAATCTTTTAGATTAGCCACATTCATGCGGTAAGGTACCTTAGATGTAGGAAAAATCTAGGTATGATATTAATAGAAAAATCAAATTCCCACTTGGGTGGTAACCCAATCAGATTTTTAAGAAATACATCCATAAACTCCCTTAGTATAGGAAATTCTACATGTTCTAGCTCTTTCTCTGTAGAAATTTCTTACAATTAGACTACCTAGAGCTAGTAGCCTTTCCTAACAACTCTTTTTAGTTTTAAGGATGAAAGTGTTTTATGTCTTATGGACCCTTGTATGCCTTGCAACTCTATAATTCGGTAAAGTTCATTGGTGCATCACACTCTTTTACCCACACAATCAAGTGTGCCTTGATGTTCATGCATCCAATTCATCTCAAGGATGAGATCATATAACCCCAAAGGCATGAGAAATAGAATTACCTTGGTCTTAAAAACATCAAGATCTAACTATGCTTATTCTAAGCATTCAAGAATTAGCACTTTTTTCTAGTACTAAATTCTACTTCCCAACCTTATCTTATAAGATGGGTTTAATGTCACATTTTTTAGTAGCAAAAGGAGAAATAAAATAGTTCATTTCACTAGAATCAATCAAAATAGTTAAAGGAAAACCATTAATTGGGTCTCAATAGGAGTGGCCTACAAGTCAGTATTATGGTTATCAATAGTAGCATACACTCTATGGTTTATTATTTGCCTTGATTTTAGCTTAGGATAGTCCTTTTTATAATTATTTTTGCCACATTCCTAGCATATAATAGGCCTAGAATATGATATAGGAGTAGTGTTAGCACCTATGGTAGGCCCACATGAGTTGTTTTGGTGTTATTCCTTCTTATAAGAACTAAATTTGGAAGGTCCATGTGACTTGAAATTTATGTTTTAATTTGAAACCTTGATGTAATTATTATTACCTCCTAAAAATCTATGGTTAAAATCAAATTTTCTATAATTCTTGTTTATGGGAGAAAGATTCTTGGCCTTAGACTACTACATGTTAGACTTGAATTTTTGTCTTACCCTTTGGTGAGACTTCTCTTTCTCTTTAGCCTTATATGCTGATTTTATGGCTACAGCCAACATTTTTAGATTGGTCATGTTAACATCATGCATCAAAATCTCCTTAAGTCCTAGCTTGAACTTTGTGATTTTAATTTTCTCATCATGCATATTTTAATTTCCTCATCATGCATATAGTTCACATAACATAATAAGTTCAATAATTTATTTTTATATTTTATAATAGACATGTTATCTTGTTTTAAGAGCTAAAAATTAGTGATTTTCTACTCTTGATAATCTGAATTTAGGTACCTCCTACGGAATTGAGTCTCAAAAATAATCCAAGATAGATTTAAAGGTCAGTACCCTCAATGATGCAAAGGTGGTTCCATCATAATGTTGTGGGTCATAATAGATAATAGGTTGCTACTCTAGTTTTCACATTAGAAGGCATATTGTGCAAATTCAAGTACTTTTACAAGTGTACCAATCAAGCATCAACTATGTCACCTAATTCTTCACCTAAAAAGGTACGTAGGGGAAGATTTTTCCTCTCCTTGATGATTGGGTCAATGATGGTCAAATGCAATTCTTGAATTATAGGTCCTTCTACTTGACCCATTTTTATCCTAGGTACTTCCTCTTGGGATAATCCTTCAAGATTATTAAATATTTGTCCCTAATTATAAATCTTCCCTTATAAGGTGTTAAGTATTTTTAAGATCCCATTGAAGACTTTTTCATGCTTATCGGTTGGAATCCCATTGACTGCTTCTGCATGGGGTACCTTCATATTACTATTTGCATTATTCACTCATAGTTCATCTAGATTAGAAATGTGAATGTGACCTTGATGACCTCTTCCACATCCTTTAACCCTACCCCTAGTATCATTTAAATTCAAAGTAATTATATGGATGTCTCCTCTACTTGATCATGTTTTAACCATGTTGAGAAATCATAAGTGATAACTTAGAAGATTGCATTTAATTAAAGGAAAAATACTTGTTCTTGGAGTTTTCTAAAGCAAAACACTACTCTGATACTAGATGAACAACCCCAAAATATGTTTTTGAATAATATATCAGAGTAAACTTTAGATATGTGTTAGACCCACTTTCTAACACAATAAAATGTTTGATGAACTATGTCCTAAAATGACTGGAACCAAAGGAGGGGAAACTGAGGCAATTTGCTAGAGGTAAACACATAAAAAAGGCACTATGGGGAAGATGGTTGTTCTTTAGAGGATTATGGGATTAGATGCATATCAGTATACATATGCAATGATAAGTTATGGGCATCATAAGTGGCACTCATTATAACCTCATAGGACTATTTCTAAGTTTTTAATTGTAGGCAAATGCCTCACTTTCCTCAGTGTTTTCAATCCCACTCAGGGATGGTAAGTTAAAGGAAGGGTTTAACTAATAAGGGTAGCCTTAATTTATCAGTTAGGTCACTCATGTATTCAAGTCGAGATACAAGCTATATAATTAGACAATTACTCAAAAATTAGCAAACAAAATTAATTCTATACTTTTAGATTTTTAATCATTCAAGCAACAATTATAAAGGCATAAGAGTAAACAGATTTAGTACAACATTATTGAGTGCCATCAACTAGGTTACAACACCTTGCATCCTTTAATGTCCTTTCACTTATTTGTACATCATTTATATGAAACATGGATGTTTATGCAATCAACAATGCCATTCTACAATCCATTCAAATATTTTAAATTGGTATAGTCAATGCTATATAAAAGAGTTCAAGGCCTATAAGTAATTAAAAATTGAGCCATTTATATATAAAATAATAACTTATGCAATAAATAATCCAATTAGATACCTATTCAATAAATAACACTTTTCTTTCATATATATTGTTTCATAAAAGAATACTTTATAACATTAAGATGTTAAGAATTCACTTCCATTCAATCGGAAACATCAAGCAAAATTCAAGAAACATAAGCAATGGAGTTCATTAAAATGTCAAGATGAGTGTAACCCAAATAAAAGGTTCCTCACAAGGAAATTTTATGAGTTTCACTCTTGGTAGCCAAGGCAACCCATCAATTAAGTTTAGCTCAAGGGGGAGAATCATAGATATAACTTTTGTACAATTTAAGATGATATGATAACTAATTATTGTTTTTGGGATTCATCATAGTTTCATATAATGTATTCTTTTAATGAAGTAAATAAGAAATTCATTGTGCATGATCATTCATTACATTTAAATAGTTTTAGTTCCTTTACCATTTGCCATATTTGTTTATGAATTACTATCAAATTTCATAATCATGCATAAATTGGATAATGATATTTAATAATTGGAACATAACTTGCATGCAACCAATAGGTTTGAAGTGAATGATATAAGGAATTATTCATTTCATTTTTCTCATAGTCCATCTTATCAAACTTATGCATTGTTGTAAGGTTTAGATGTTCCAACGTATCTATGTAATTATAAATGAGAGTAACCATCTATCTCATTAATAATCTAGCTAAGATAAATATTATGCCACTTTATTTATTTTAAATCCAAGTAACTATGTAAAGTATAAATGCATATGAAATTCAATAACAATCATTAACTTTTATCTCATTCTATCCATCTTCATTCATTTTGAAATATACAATTTTGAAATAGCTATATGTAACCATCTACTTGTTTATATTTTCATAAACCAATAATCTGAAATAAACATTAATCTTCATAATAACATAATGCATATCTATTTAACTTCTAAATGGGACCTTTTTTCTAGAAAAATAGATTTTTCATAAAACATCTAAGTTATTCTCCTCAAGATTTAGAAAGAAATATAATTGAATATGTCTATATGTAACATAAGTTAAAATAGAACCAAACCATTTTTATACTAGAATATTAGAACTATGAGAACTAGTATATCAATGAACAAATATTATTTATACCCACTTTTAGATCATGTAAGATAATATCAAAATCAAGAAATTCCTATTTATTATGACCATAAGGAATAAGGTTAAACAACATAATTTATATTACCTATATAAAATCTTCAACCCCAAATTTATTTTATCCTCTCAATAATTTATTTCTAACATCTATCGATAATGTTTGTTAGTAGCCAACAATATTATTATGATAACCAAAATTATCATTTATAATCTATACTAATATATAACCAAATAAATAAATAGATTTATTATTATTTTTCATATGAATTCATCAAAATAAGAGTTGAACATGAACCAACTGATCAGGATAAGCCCACCCCACTAGCCCTATGAACCCCCCATTGGTGGCCCTTACCACCCCAACCATCAGTAGTTTGGTGGTTGTAGTAATTGAGAATAGGTAATGTATTATGGGAACATCAAACTCTGGAATAGGACATGACCACAAAGGACACATGCAACAACATCCATTAATTCCAAGGTGAGATGAGAATAATCAAACCATCAAAGTATAGATTAAAGGTGATGATGGTTAAATTAGACTATCAAATGATATAAAATGGATTTGAATCTTAATATATTATATATCTTTTGAGTTTAACCTACTTGTACCTCATTCAATATCTTGATCAGTCTTTAAACATCTAAACCCTCAATGTATATATGTAACTATTTTGGTCTAGTCCAAGAGTGAATTTATACACATTTCAATAAGAGACAAAAATGAATTAAAAATAACATAACCATAAATACACGTTAATTTAATAATAATAGAAATAATAAACTATCATGATCAAATTTGACTCAACCAACTCAAAATGTCCAAGTCAAGTATTAAAAATCACATATAATTATAACATGGTGAAACCTTTAAGTTCACCATAGTTAATTAAACCCATAAAGACTGGATTAAGAAATAAAACATCAACAAGCCAATTTTACAATGAATAAAACATACTTAAGTGAAATTTGATCAAGTCTTGACCGATAAAGACCCTAAGACAATGAAATCAAAATTTTAAGTGAGCAGTTTAGTCACACTAAACACACAACCATGTGTGTGTGTGTGTGTGTGTGTGTGTGTGTGTGTGTGTGTGTGTGTGTGTGTGTGTGTGTGTGTGTGTGTGTGTGTGTGTGTAGATATATATATACATATATACATATATATATATATATATATCCAGAATAGTTGGATAAAATAACTTAAGCACAGTTGACCAAATCACCATCACCTAAAAATATAGGGAATATAAACATTTTTCTCATATATATACAAGTGTATGTGTCTGTGTGTATGTGCATGCATGCGCACGCGTGCACACACACACACACAAATATATATATATATATATATATATATATATATATATATATATATATATATATATATATATATATATATATATATATATATATATATATATATATATATCCTTAAAAACCCTAATAATATAATTACCATCAAATTAATTCTAATAATGATTTGAATGGCCTAAAGTCATAAAAGAGACCTCATCGGAACATTGTAGTTCAAAAAGAATAACCCTAAATCCATAAAGAAGCACAGTCAATTATAATATAGGGTCTATGAAACTATATAAGTATAGATATATGTGTATACTTTTATATGTATATATATATATATATATCTTAAACTGATTGAAAATGAAAACCCATGAATCAAACATTTTAGATTTTGAAATCTATAAAAGAAAATAAGGCTTCAAATGATAACACTTCACAATCGAAACAAGATAACCCAAAGATCAAATAAAACAAGGTTAAGATTTTATTCTATAGACTAAACTATATATATATATATATATATATATATATATATCTTAAACTGATTGAAAATGAAAACCCATGAATCAGACATTTTAGATTTTTGAAATCTATAAAAGAAAATAAGGCTTCAAATGATAACACTTCACAGTCGAAACAAGATAACCCAAAGATCAAATAAAACAAGGTTAAGATTTTATTCTATAGACTAAACAAAATACCATAGTCCCTTAATAATAAAATATCCACCACCTAGATAAATATGCTCCAAAGAAACCAATATATCCATAGTTGAATGATAAGGATGTAAGAATGATTTAGCAACATAGTCAAGGTCTATGGATACTAAGTTTGATTTATCAAATTCACTAAACAAGTAAATATGACCATTATCCAAAAATAATGTAGTTGGTTTCAAGAAATGAAATCATCCAGAACACACAATCGATTCCTTCAATCCTAAGTTTCATCTTATCCATATATAAACCCAAACACTCATGCATAAATGTACCTAAGAACCCATTATACTATTTCTTATATAAACACAATCTTTAAAGGAAAAGAATACATAGTTGAAATTGTTATAAACATAGGATCTACCAGTCTTTACATCATACCCTGATATAAGAAAGCATAGTCATGCATGAGAACTAAGTCCAAAATGGTAAAGCATCGGTCATGAGAAAAATATTCAAACCAAATAACATACATTAAATTATCCTAGTCTATAACTCATAATTACATAATTGTATAATGATAAGAAATAGATTTCAATGATATATATATATATATATATATACATAAATATTATTTATTACAAGTTTATATGTGATAAACATATCATTATACTGGGATTGTATATACACCTAGAAGTCCAAGGAATTCTAGTTACATGTGTATCTTTTAGGTTTTATCAATATATAAACCTAGTAAGATAGCCCAACCAGAAAAATTCAAATATATACTTACTTCGAAAATACATAGGCAAATCCAAAACAAATGAAAACTCAAACACTAGCCCAAGATTACCATGTGTTTCTCAACTGACCATCTTGCCATTAAAACTAGGAAAAACAATTCACTATTTACATCCAAAAATCCCCATATTCCTAACATTTTGCCTACCATCCACCTTCCCCATTTCTTTCCATTCCTTTCCCTATACCCCATCAACTTGCATTCAATTCCCCAGAGGTGAAAGCAATTCAACGTATCCCAAGGAAATCTTGCCAATTTTCTCATTAATGACAAGTATGGAAGGCTCACTAAGTAATAATACCTCAGCCAATAAGAGAATAGATTAGCAAAATTAATCAAGTATTAACATAAATAAATGGATATCATCTTAACCCTCACCACCTACCTTATTAAATAAGGCTTAATGTTTTTCCATGTAGACCATTGACCCAAGTCGATGTGTTAATAGCATCAATATTTTAAAATATGTTTAATTTAAACCACAACTATATAGTTATTTAAATAAATTGACATAAGCCTTAGAAAATAATTCTAGGTTAAAGGTGGTAGTTAGGGTAGCATGGGAATAACAATGGTTCCCAAGGGTTAGGTCTAGGTAAATTAGATAGGTTTAATTAATGAGTCAGTGAGGAATAAAATAGAATAAACATGATTTGGAAACCTGATAGAATAAAGAATGAAATTGTGAGTATAGGTAAAGGTGGAGGTCAACAACATATTATCAAAAATAATGAAAAATAACTAAAAATAACAACTCAAGGAAATTGGTAAAGTACAGTAGTCAAAACAAACAAGGACCATAATCAATAATATATAACAGACTATAACAACCAAATCAAATTGTTTGAAGGATAATCAAATAATAATATACCTATCAGTCCTATATATGTACTCAAAAATATTGTTCCAAAATTATGATCTCTACCCCCTACCTAACTCATAGACAACCTGCAGCCATAAAAATGGCATAAAATCATTATGTCATAAATTCATTATGTCATAAATAAAAAATCAATATAGATTATAAAATCATCAATAACAAAATAATAATAGGCCCTTAACATAAGTAATCATAGAATAAGTACGTATCCAACACTGCTCTAGAAAGTACCATATAATCTAACTAAACAACATCTAAACTAGTTTAGCATTAATGTGACAAAGTAATAATAACAAAATATATATGAAAAGACAAGTTCGTGACAGTTAAGACTCATCATCAGTTCCATTATTTGATGGATAATAAATATTAATATGCATAGCATTACCATATATCATAGAATAATTATCATCATGAGGAATCCTACCATACAATGGAGGAGAAACAAGCTATTAAATATATATAAAATAAACATATGATATTTTACTCACCAATTCATGAATCTAAAATAGTTTTTTATCTAAAGGTATAAATGACTGTGGACTAAAAATTTATAATCAATTTGATAAGGCCAAAACAAATTTAAAAAATTCATGAAAAACATAATGAATTTTAAGAAATAAAAGGTGGTGTTTTATCAATATCAATAGATGAATGAAACCTAAAATCAAAACTAAAATTAAATATATCATTTACTCATTAGACATATTTTAGTGAAACTAAATAAATCCAAATTTAATAAAAATATATGATGAATTTTAGGAACAAAAAGCATTTTTTGATCAAATTAATGTAGTTAATAAAAAATCTAAGAATTATTAAAATAAAGTCATTTTTTATCAGTTATCATCTGAAAAGTATGAATATAAGAAATAAACCTAATAGTAGAAATATTATAATAGAAATGAAGTAAATTCGGTCATGTTATTAAGGGGAAATTAGAAATTATACTTGAAATTCAAGTCCTAATAGGGGATCGATAAGAAACCCTAAATTAAAAAAATAGAAACTCTATTGTAGAAGTAAACATATGTTTTTCACACTTAAATCAATGGTTGTGTTCACCAAAATATTTATATTATTTTATACCCTAATTCAAATTATTTAAAATATGGAAATAAACACAACAATCTAAATCAAAGGGGGCTAATTGATATTACAACCACTTGGTTTAGAAATAATAAGACAATATAAGGATGATGTACTTAATTGATTCAGGGTATCTATAGCTCACAAGAGTTGCCATAGGATCTTGACATTGCTCTGGATGTACTTCATCAACTGCTTAAACCATAAACATGGGTTGAAAACCTATCTATCCACTACCAAAAAAATTAAATGCCTATGACATATCACATTATTAGGGATTATTAGTAATGTTTATACACATATTTAGATTCTAAAAATTATAGAATTTTTATTCTTGCACCTGTAACTTATTTATATGTAGATGCATTTATTTTATATTTTGAAATAATACATGTTTGTTGTCTCTTTCATCCAAACCCCTAATTATTCTTGATTGACCACAATATGCCCTTAAATTGTGTTAATACTTTGGGTTGGACTAACCCCAACCACTCCTTATTAAATGAATGATTTTTATCTATGTTCTAATACTTTGAAGAGGGCCCAAACCACACATAGTTATCCCACTTATTGGTGTGTGTGTGAAAAATCATGAACAATCTAGAATGTAGTTCCATCTTTCAATTTTTAATACTTGGAAACATGCATATTTAACCTTTTGTATTCAAATTTAGATATATGGACTTCTCAAGGGTTGATCATTGAATATTTGAGATGTGTATAAACCTTTTAAATAATTTTCAAAGAGATTAATATGTTTTTCCAAGTTATTCTCAATTGAATAATAACCTTAGGGGTGTGTTTTAGTATTTTTTTGCCTTTTTTAATGTGATATAATTATCTACTAAAAACAAAGTAAATGCAAGGTTTTTAATATTACTTGGAGATGGATATTGGTTATGCACCATTGATCAAGCTTGTGATAACCTTCAAATCACACTAACTCATAAAAAATTGATTAATAGAAAGATGAATGGGTTGCTTGGTAATAAACTAGTCCCAAGAAGTGATCAGCTTCCTTAGGTGGATGTCAACCCATATTTAACACTCAAGTTTATAAATAGACATGAAATTACAAAGATATATAAGGATATGATTCAAATAGATAACAACAAAGATGTCTAATCTACAACAAGATTAAGGTGATCAAAGTTATCATCCCAAAATTCAGTAGCTATATCATGTCCTCTTAAATTAAAACCAATTATTCATTAATGTTTTCCTCATTAGGTGTGAAAACCATAGTAAAAATACCTAATTTTAATGAAAGGTCACTTTGATCAATAAATAAAAGTTGTCGAACAATTGGGAGATCAAATATGCTAACAATATCATGCGCTAATCCAAGTAGAGTCATCTACATGTGAAAGACATATTTTTAGAAAATAACATGCAAAATTTAATAAGTTTTTAGGACTATGAATGTTATAAAAATAGACTTCAAGTCTATTTTAATATTTTATCAAGGATCGATGATGATCTTATAAGATCAATTATGATCCTACAGGATCGACATCGATTCAGATGGATCAACATCGATTCTAATTAAAATGTTGAACTATGAAAATAGGTGATAATAATGACTTTTAAAATTGATAAAATTATGAAAACTAAATGGAAATGTTGACATAGAGGTGTATAAGATAGTAAGATTTAAATATGAATGAATTAATGTAAAATACTAACCTTAAATGGTTTAAAAACATGAAAATAAAGTGGACTATAAAAGTATGTTCAAAAACCTTCAAAATCCCTTGATAATTGCATGAATAGAGGTTCCACAAGGTATCAAAGTGTTGACAATGTCCACATATAGGTTCCAATAAAAATCTAGTAGAGGTTTAAATTCAAAAATCATAATGCATGTCTCTTAGGGGTCAAAATCCTAAATTCTAAAGGGTAATATGATATCAAAATGGGATAGTTATGGCAAAGGCAACAAGATGAGGCTTGGGAGCTAGACTAGGAGCATGTGAAAGGGTCTATAAGTGCAAAAATTTTAAACAATCCAAGACAATCAACATCAATCCACAAAGGATCAATGTCAATTTAGGGATTGACATCGATTAGAGTAATCGATGTCGATCATGAGAAAGGCTTTAAATAGGCATCTGATATAGTATAAGGCTCATTTAGCTATCGATGTGAAAAAGTTTTTGAGAGAAAAATTTGATGTTTTTACACCTTTCAAGCTTACATGAGAGATGATGGAGGTAGTTGGGAGTGGATGATGATGACAATGACTTCACTATGAGGTAGGCAAAATGCACGTGTGGTAAAATTTATGATTTTAGTTATTAGGTTATTTTTTGCTTAAAAAATATGTGTTTGTTTATTTTTGTTATGTAGGGTATTTTTATGGTTTGAAAACATTTTGGGTGGGGAGGGAGGTTGTGAAAAAAAATTTAAGAATGTACGACCTAGGGGAAATATTTTTAGGGGGAGGGAATTGATGTTGATCTGTATGGATCAATGTTCCCCATGCAGATCAACCATAATCCAAAAGGATCAGCATCAATTGTGTAAATCAACATCAATCCTTATAGGATCAATAAAAATTAAGAAATTTATGCTCTTGATTAACCAAAAATATGTTTTTGATAGGCATGAGAGCTATTGACCATGATAGATAAGATCTTACCACTATTGGCACAATTATGAGAGTTCATGGGAAATGAGGACTAGGCCTATCTAGATGCTATTGGATTTAGAGGAATCTACCATTATCATCATATCAATAAATATATTGGCATGATGGTGGCTTTACTAGAGTAGTGGGATTATACCACCAACATGTTTTGGCTACCAACTGGTGATATGACCATCACCATAGAGGATATCCATTAGATTTTATGAGTGTCAATCTAGAGAGCCCCTATTTATATTATTGATGAGGTTGGGTGAACAATGGTTTTGGCATGATTATATGGCAAGGATGCATTGAACATGATATTCATTAGTGGGGGGATTCTCATTCTAGCCTTTGTATGACCAGGACCCTATACAGAGACTAGTATCGACTATGATGATGTTGGCACTAACCTATTATGTTTTGTCTAACTCTTTGGGAAGATGACTACCATAGAGATTCACTAATTTCATAATATACATGGTGGAGTTTAAGACTATTTTTTCTTAGGCACCCACACTATTAGGGTAGATCTACAGGGAGTTATGGGGATAGCACACTGAGAGTAGATCAAGACTCAACATCACTTTTGTATTACATCACTGGGAATATAAGTACATTCATGTGATTCACCCCATAAGGATCCCATGGATGAGTTTTAGAGATATGGTTTATATTATAGGCTTACTTTGATGGAAGGAAGACCTATTGGTTATATACACAGATAGGGTAGTACATGATCTAGCATATTATAGATAGATTTTTAGTGACTTACAGATAAGAGATGTTACCTAGAGGCCATATGTACACTTCTTAACATGGCCTAGTTTAAATGTGGAATTACGGGATGTTGTCTAGGAGATATGGGTACATGGACGATGACTGGAGCACATTGAGCTATTTCATTTTGATAGGGTCCATCGTCAGTTTAGGTTATTACAGGATATACCATTAACCCCATGCATGTATAGGTAGGATGATATAGATCATGACTGGCCTTCCCCATATATTATAGTGGTCTTGATGGGGCCACAAGAGGAGCTTATAGATACTAACCTAGATGGTATTGGTTATACAAACTATTATGTAGTGTGGTTTATAGTAGAGATGGGGATGAGGTAGGATAGAGCAATGAGACCTCAATAAGAGGTGGTTATCAAGGAGATGAGGAAGGCTAAGTAGGATTCCCTAGATGCACACATGGAGGAGTAGGATTCCCCTAATGTGCACATGGAGGATGTACCACTACAAGATGCTCCAACCCATGAGCATATAGATATAGTTATAGTTATTGCAAAGAGGGATACACTGAGGGTTGGGCTATAAGAGGCATGAGTAGCCCATGATACTTTACAGGATTAGATTTCCATATTACAAGGTGATATAGATAGCATGAGAGGTCAGCATAACTAGGCCATACAAGAGTAGGATAGGTGCCAAGTAGAGCTAGAGAAAATGAGGTCTACTTTGGTAGAGATACCAGATTTAGATATTGTAAGATCTAGTGTTATTCCTAAAAATATGGTGCCACTCTAGAGGCATAAGGATTTTCTTGTAGATATGTCATATTACAAGAGGATAATATAGATATAGCTACCATATGTTTCTTGGTTTTCTTCATACATGGTTAGTCACAACAGATCATAGAAGACTCCTGGGGGGTCTACTAGTAGAGGGAGTGTAGCAAGTCAAGGAGGAGATGATGAGGGAGGTGATAGCATTCACCTTAGCAAGATTGATTTCACTAAGTAGATTACATTGTATGGGCTGAGAGCCCCATTTTATTTGTGTTATGAAATTTATACAGACATTTGATATATATATAGACATTGCTTATGTTTATGGATGGATCATGTGTGTTTGTTTATGGATTTATTGATGGATATGGATATGTTATGTTCTTATTGATAATGTGATGTGATGGATTATAGATTAGATGTTATGTATTTTAATTTTGATCATTGTTATTATATATGTTGTGGATGTTTATGGACTATTGGTTATGGATTTTACATGTTATGGATTATGGATGTTATATCATGAGATATGTTTTTAATAAATGGATTATGAAGATAGATTTTAATGTTTAATGGCTGTGATTTTATAGGTTTTAGTGATTATATATAATGGATTTTCTCAACATTGACTTGGACCATAATGAAAAAGAGAATCTCTCATACACATGGCCTATGCATCCTTAGCTAGATGATAATATATTTTGACACAACCTAGGTTAGCTAGAGATTTGACCTTGGTCATTTATTAGAATTATATGCTTCTAGTGGGATGGGGGATGGATTTATTTAGAGATAACCTTGTTCACATCATATTTTAAAATCAAGATTTATCTTTTAGGGATCATTTTTATGTCAATGGGTAGACTGATCAATATGGGAAGTCTACAATTAGAAAGTTGATCGATATGGGAAGATTTAATGGGATATTGCTTTTGATAATTTATTTTATTTATTTGTTTATTTATAAGTCTTTTAAACAACATATTTTAAAATTTTATCAATGCAAGAATTTTTCTACTTGGTAACCATGCTTCAAGGGAATGGTCTACATTCTAATGTTTTTGTATAGTTGTCCTTCAAGGGATCAGTCTATTATTTGTGTTTATATTTGATTAAAGCTATCCTTCAAGGGATTAATCTATTTATTTAGCCCAATTTTATACTTTTGATTTTCACTACTTACTTAATTTTCGATCCCAAAGATAGTAATGCAAGTTGGCATAAAAAGATACCTTAGGATAGTTTCCATGAGTTCATTACATGAGGTGATTATGTTATCTTGAAAAATTAATGGAAATAATGATCTAAATTTTCTCTTAGTATAGGTGAAATGTATCCATGAGATAATTTTATGAATAGATCCAGGGTATTCATATTCAAGGTTGAAGTTATAGTGACTACCAAATAACCACATAACTCTCATATCATTATTTAGTATTTTATGATAGGAGGATATGATAATATTTAATATAAGCTAACCAAGATGATCCAATATATATTAATTATAGAAAAGACATAGATGTAATACATTAATAGGTTCTCATACTAGTTTACCATCAAGAGAGGCCAAATAATATGCTTCGGATCTATATTTATGGGTTATGATGTATGGTCCAACCAATTAGGAGAAAATTTACCCCTTTTACTTCACTTCATATTAGTGAAATGTTGATTTTATTTAAGTACAAGGTCTCCAATGTTAAATTATCATTCTCTTACATGATTATATGCTCATTTTAGTCATTCTTGATATATACGAAGGTGATCAAGGGCTATTATATGATACTCATCTAAGAATTCAAGCTAGGATAACTAATCTTGACAAAAATCCTCATAAAAAATTATATCTTTAAGGGAGGCATGAAGAGAGGGAATTTGGGCTTCCAAAGGAAGTATAACTTATATACCATAGACTAGGGGAAAAGGAGTAGCACATGTAGGGGTTCAACTACTAGTTTGATATGCCCATAAGGTGAAAGGGATACAAAGATGCCAATCCTTTCCATCTTCATTGATGAATTTGGTTTGGATTTTGACTAGGGTTTTATTAGATGCTTCTTATTGACCATTGGCCTGAGGATAGTAAGGTGAGGAAAAACTTAATTTGATTTTAAATGAGTCACATAGTGCCTAGACTTTCTTATTCTTGAAAGATTTTACATTATCTATTATTATTTTATATGGAACTCCAAAATGATAAATAATGTGATGGTGGATGAACTTCACAATATTTTCTACCTTGGTCGAGATAAGTGGCATATCTTCCACCCACTTGGTGAAGTATTTTGTAATGGTAATGATGAAGCCATGATGTTGAGAGGACTTTGGGTTGATTTGCCCTATAAGATCAAGCCCCCATTAAGAGAATGGCCAGAAGTATCTTGTTGCCTACAGGGATTTACTAGGGACATGGGATAATTTTTCATGCTACTAACACTTTACACACCTCTTAATTTATGCACAACAATCTTAATTTAGAGTAAGCCAATAATAGCCTAAACATAAGATGTTTTTATCAATTGCATAGCCATTAAAGTGTCCATTACATGACTCATTATGTACTTCTTGGATAACTAAGGTAGCTTCATGTTTTTGGAGACAACAATAATAATTCCATCAAAATCATGATTATAGATAACACCCCTTAATATAGTATAGTGGGCAGCTTTTTGTTGAAAGACATGCCTAGCACTTTTGGATAAATGGGGAGAAAATAGTCTTATAGATAAATAAGTAAATATTTGAGCATACCATGGCTCCTCCAGGTTTTCCTCAATATTATTGATAGATAAAACATTAGTTCTTATGTAAGAAGGCTAGTTAACTCGATGGATAAGGACAAATATCTTGGACTCCTGATATGAAGATGGGATAAAAGAGGCAAGAGATGTCATAGTATTAGAAAAATTATTAGTTGATCTAGGAGTAGTTTGGATGGTGTAACATTAAAAAGTGGATAAGAGTTGATTGGCTAAGGTCTTATATCTTTGGAGGATATCATTCTTGCATTGATATATACTAATAATTTGATTGACCATTAGTTGAGAATTACCATAGATATTAAGGGATCTGAATCCTAGTACAAGGGTAGTTTGGAGACCTATATTCAATGCTTCATATTTAGCCATGTTATTGGTGCAATCAAAGTCTAATTTAAAAGATAAAGGCATGGGAATACCTTGAGAAGGGATTAATATAATTTTTATGCAACCTCCATGCTCACATTTGGACCCATCAAAGAATAGAGTCATTTGATATTCTGAGACTAATTAGTAAGTGGATGCGATAGATTCATCAATAAATTCAAAATTGATTGGTCAGTTTTCATTAAGAGGTGCTTAGGCTAACTAATCAACAATACTTTTTCCTTTAATAGACTTTTGATGGATAAATTCTAGATCAAACTCAACTAGAAGCATGATCCATCTAGCCATTCATTTATTTTTATAAGGCTTATAATGCATGAACTTAAGGGGTTCGATAGTCATAATGATGTACATCTTGTGGTTAAGTAGGTAATGATGAAGCTTAGAGGCTATAAGGGACAATGCTAGGCATAGTTTTTTGGTATGCAAATAATGTATTTCATATTCTATAAGGGTACAACTTATATAATAAATATCCTATTCCTTATGATGCTCATCATGGTGGCAAAGCATAGCACCTAGAGCATGGTCACTAGTTGAGATATAAAGGAATAAAGGTTGCCCCTCCTTAGGTGGAGTGAATATTGGACATGATAAAAGATAGTCTTTGAGTGCGTTAAAGGCTTCTTGACAATTAGAATCCCATAAAAAGTGACTATCTTTCTTTAATAAATGGTGGAAATTTTGACACCACTCGAAGAGATAGGATATAAAATGACAAATAAACTAAATCTTGCCTTGTAAACTATGTAACTTATTAAGGTTTGATAAAGGAGGCATTTTTATAATGGACTTAATTTTAGTGAGATTCACTTCTATTCCTCATAGAAATAATGAAGCATAGAAGTTTACCCATCAAGACACCAAAAATTCACTTTTTTGGGATTTAGATGCACATGATACTAGAACAAATGATTGAATATTACCTTAAGTATGGATAAGTGAACCTTGTAGAATTTTAACTTCCCAAGGAGAACATCTACATAGTCTTCAATAATTTTATGTATTATGTCATGAAATATATAAGTAATGGCCCATTTATATTTGGCTCTTACATTGTTTAGGCCAAAGGGCATAACACGGTAGCAAAAGGTCCCCCAAGGAGTAATAAATGTAGTTTTATGTTGATCTTTTGGTGTAATAAGTATTTGATTGTAACCATAAAAACCATCCATAAGGGACAACATTTCATGGCTAGCTATCAGGTCCACTAATTGGTTGATGTTAGGGAGAGGGAAATCATCTTTTGGACAAATAAGATTTAAATCACCAAAGTTAGTATAGATATGAAGTCCCCCTATAGGCTTAGTGACTAGAATGATGTTGGACATCCATTAAGGATAATCAATGGGTTGAATTAAATTAGTAGATAAGAGGTGTTGTATTTCCTCGTTTACTAGGAGTGCAATGTGGGGATGCATTTTACAAAGTTTTTTATTTTACTAGCTTAGCATCAGGAAAAGTGACGATATTATGGATAACTATTTTGAGGTCAATACCTGGCATATTGCTATAAGACCATGCAAATGCCTCACTATGGTCTGATAAAAAAGTGGTGAAATTTTGGTTTTATTGGGGATTTAAGGATTTGATAATTTTAAAAATCCTTGGGGTTTTCTAAGACCTGATATTAATATCAGTAGTGGATTTATTTAATAATCTATATGTTTTGGATGGAAGAAAATTGCATAGATAAGAGTTTTCATTACCCAGATGAGTCAAGATTTACTCATCATCTTGACACTAAAGAATAGGGATGGTTAACATATCATGTCCTATTAACTTAGGATATACTAAAGGGATAATTTAGGTCTTACCACCATGGTGAAATATGAGGGGTTCTATGGAGATTGAATTGACTAAAAAAAACTAGAAGGGATAGATACAATGTCACTGGTCAAGGAAGAGGTATAAAATGATGAAGATTGTTTTTATTCTTCCAAAAATGGTATAAATTGGGTTCAAGAGAGGAATTATAATCTTTCTTAAAGCCTAAGCCATGATTTTTATGTGGTTTTATGAAATCTCCTAATGTGATATTGTGAGGACCCTGCTCATATCTACCCATGTCAAAGCCCTTTTAGGCACAATGATAAAGGTAGGTTTGCATGAACTGGGGTTTATTGAGAAATAAGAAATTAGATGTAAAGGGTTTAGCATGGGTGTTATCATCAGGCCCTAGGATAGTTTGATTGATTCCACCATATATCAAGTGGGTGCATGAGAATGATGGCCCAAATGGGATGAGCTCACTTAGGTTAGGTAGATACATGGGTTGTTTATCTACATGGTCATATTCCCTAGGAGTGGGTAATGTGTTAAGGGTCAATAGTTGGTATTCCCCTATTGAAATATGTTGCATCATGGAATTAATGGACTCATGAGCTAGTAATTTTGAAGTAGGAATAGTCATGTTATTCAAATCTTGATTAGAGGATGAAGATGAGATTGTGTTAGGTGAGGGTATTATGACATCACTTGGTCAAAAAGTATAGTTGCATGACTTGAAGGGATGAGGATCAATGGGGATGTTGTGGACCTAGTCTTCATGTTCAAATTTAATGCATTGATGGATAGTGAAGGGGATACATCACATCACATGAATACATAAATGTCCTAATAAAATTTTATATTGAAATGTCCCTTCTATGATAAAAAAGAGTTTGTGGAGGGTGTGAGGATCTACACAAATGAGAAGGAAAATTGTTCCTACTATGGGTGTTATCATGTCATTAAATGCATGTAGAATTACTAGGGATTGGGAAATAATGGTTTTTGGTAGTTGTAACTATTAGAAAGTGCGTGAAGAAATAATATTTTTATTGGCCCTATTATCTATCATAACTCTTTTAATCCAAATTTGATTTATTTGAGTTGTGATGAAAAGTGTAGGATCTTGGTCTTTAGGTGATAAAGGAATGACCTCAAAATAAGTGAAACTAACAACCAATACCATTTGGAGGGCCCCTATAAATGCTAACAATGGTTGAGGATCATTTGGCCAGACCCCAATAACCTAGAGCACTTCTATATTTACTTGACGATAGTGTGGAGAGTTTTTTATAAGTTCATAAAATGACATTTTTACAGGCATTTGGTAATATTGTTTTAATATGGATATTTGTACTAACTCCTTGGCTTCAATTTAGGTAGTTCCTATAATAGAGACTTTTAGATTTTGTCTAGATGGTTTAGGCATATTATGGGTAGAGGCACCTATAATTAAAACTTTGGATTTATTAGGATTCTAATTTTAAGAGTGGGTGGCTACATGGATAACAACAATGTGTAATAATGGAGGTTCCAAAGAAGCCATTGACTCTTTATCACTTATAGGATTAGCAAGATTATGGATGGGTAGAATATTTGGGATGGTGAATTTTTGCTTAGTAGTTTTATTATTTATATCATTAATCAATAGATCACCATCCTAGAATAGTTATTAGATTATGGCCTTAAGGGTATTACAATTTTTTGTATCATGTCTAGGTACTCTATGGTATGTGCATATCTCTCGACTCCTATAACAAAAAGGTCTTGGGGGTGAAGGTTAATGAGTTGTATAGGTGGTAGCATTATGAGGGATGTATCTAAAAATTATTTTAATATTATAGTGTAAGATCCCTTTAAAGGGTCACTTTGTGGTCTTATAATAGGTTGTGCAAATTCTTTTAGCAAAGTATTGATCATTTGGTTTTGATGTTTATATTTTATGGTAGGGATGACCTTAGGCACTTTTTATTTAAATTTCTCTAATGGTCCTTTAGCAGAAGATGGTGGATATTAGGATGGAGGTGTGTTTAATAATGGATAGAGACTTTGTATTTTCCCATGTGTTTGAATGAAATAACCTATGATAGGGATAGTCAATTTAGGACATAGATGAGGACCTTAAATAGATCATAGAGATGATATAAAAGGGGTTGGCCATTTACTCTTTCATGTATCGAGAATAGAAGGGGTATTTAGACTAAGGTTTTTATCTTTTGATGTCTAAAAAAGATCGACCTTGACTTGAGGATGGGTTAAGGCTTTCTTTGATGGAATACCAAGACAGTTATCCTAACTATCAATAATAGGAGATTTACCCTTTCCCTTAGTAGTTTTAGGGTAAGGAGGTGTTGTGATAGAGAATGATTTCAAAGGGTCTTGGTATTGAGCAAATTGATAGGATCTTACTATATTATGATCTTGGTGTATATTAAAAATAGGTTCACCAAAGACCAAAGGGGTGGAATGTTTGACTCTAGAAGTATCAAGATGTTTATCTATGACATCCTAAAGAGGGTTTTCATTTTCCTTTTTAGGAGATTTAGTTTGGGAAGATGAAGGGGATGGCTCATGCAAATGATCCCATGTAATGAAATATAGGAGCTCTATAGAGGTTTTAGGAGTTATCTCAATAATTTTAGGTTGACTTACATTGAAATCATCTCCCATGACGAGATCCAAGATTGGCAATTACTCTAGAGTTTCTTTAGGCAATAATTGGTTATAGATTATATCAATCATATGTGTAGCCCAATTTTGTGTTTCTTTAGGGTTAGCTTGGACTATTTTTGGTGTGGATGGATGGTTTGGAAATGGTTGCATGAAAATATCTAAATATTGGTTGGGAGGAGCATTTGGATTGTCCAAATGAAGGTCCTCCTTGTCGATAAGGCCTTGTACTAATCATTTAAAGGATTGACATCATTCTATGTCATGTCCTCTTACCCTGTGATAGGCACAAAATTCATCCTCTTTATACCAAGTGGGTTTAGGACATGTATCATTGATTGGTATATTTAGAGGGAGCTCAATAACATTTACTTTTAGGAATTTATCCAACACATTAGCGTAAGGTTCTCCTAAAGGGGTATATTTCTTAGGGGGGAAATGAATAAGGCCCTTAGGTGGTTGTGTTTGAGAAGTAGATGGTCCTAATTGATTAGGTGTTAGAGGGGAAGAAGTTTTTAGAATAATAGCATTTGTTACCCATTTTGGTTTAGGATTATTGTTATTTATTTTTGTTAGGTTAGGTTTGAAATTTTTATTATGTAACTTAATATTTCCCTCTTCAATGCCCCAAATTTTGAGTTTAGGTGCCATGGTAAAGGATTCATCAAAAGTTTTAAAGGTTTGAATTTGTAACATGGATGAGATATGTTTTGCATAAGAGCATAAAAACAATTCAATTAATTCAAGCTGTGTCAAGGAAAAGGTTAACTAGTTGATCAGGGTATGCCAATGAGCTACAAAGTCTGATATGGATTCATGTTCAAATTATCAAATGGCATATAAATCTATGATACTAAATTTTTGAGAAATGTTGATCAAGAAGTGTTCTAAGAAAATTTAGTCCAATTACCCAAAGGAAAAGAATGAATGCTGAGGAATGGAGTTGTACCAATCTAATGCATCTCCTACTAGAGAAATGGGAAATGTCCTAAGTAGTAATGCATCATCATGTGCTATAAGGTTACACATGTGTCAAAAGGCTCTGAGATGTTGTTGGGGATCTTCTTTATTATGAAACTTATTAAACTTGGGAAGTTCCCATTGTGAGGGATACAGTCAGATAGGAATATATGGGTGGATAGGCTCCTTAAAAAATTGTTCATATGTGGGCATAATATTATGTCCAGAGGTGGAGGCTTATAAATTAGCCATCCTATTCATAAGGATGTTTATGAGGTTTACTTAGGGGTTATTCTAGGGTGCATTCCCTAAGACACCTTGCTAAAGAGTACATAGGGGTTGTGAGGAAGGATATCCAACTGTAGTGGATAGGTGGGAGACTTATAGAGATTGATACTACTAATGTTTTGGGAGGAATAGTGGATATAGGCTAAGTGGTATAAACACTTTGAACCTAAATAATGGGGTTTGGAGAATTGGTAGATACTATCGGTGGTTGGCTTTCTAAAGGTTGTGTCATCTGAGTATTATAGCTAGATGGAAGAGAGTTGGTAGAAAAGGATACCATGTCCATGGTAAATCCTTAAATTTTCTTAGTTCCCTTGAAAGGCATCCCATATAAATATCAATAATCTTAGGTATGGGGGGAAGGATGAATGTGTATTGCCTGATTAATAAGGTAGTAATTGAGAGAACTAGGATTATTGTCCAATATTTCCATAAAGGAATGATCTCCTTGAGAATAAAAGTGAAGGAACATAATATTTTCAAAGGACTCAAGGGTAGAGGTAGATCTAGGTGTATGTTCCATAGGAGAGGATGTGACACCCACTTCAGATTCTTTCTTTGATTGTTGCCTAGTCAAAACCATGAGATGGAAAAGAAAAATAAAACAACAATTTATTTTTGACTTATCTCACCTTTAATTGTGGATGAAAGATGCACAAACTAAATTCGCCCAAAAAAAATTATCTCTTTTTAATTTTAAGATGTGAAAAGAAATAAAGAAAAAAGGATGATGATGGTCCTAAGAAATGGTAATTTAAGAATAGTTTTGAGTGTTTTATTTTTGGCACTCAAAGGAAATATATATTGGTATTAGTACATGGCTTGATACTTGGGGATTTCTCCCCTCATGTCATAATCCCATAGCCAGTTCAGGTGTTTAGCTAAGATATACTGATAGTCTAGAGATTATAGCCAAAGAACTAAGTCGGTCTTCCCCTTGGTGGTGAAATCTAAGTGGGATCATCAGGAAGAAGGTTGTCATGATGTGATGAAATCCCTATTAGTTTCCTTATGTCAAGTGTTTAGATGAGTTTGTCTGACTGTTATTTGGCTTGTGTGTAAAAGAGTGATGACTACGATGAATTCACCTCTTACATTATTCTATGTGAATTACTTCAGTAATAAAAAATGAGTGTAATTTATTTTAACCTTAAAAAGGAAATAAAATTCAAACTTAATTTTATTTGGATGAATTCACATAAAGAAAGGGAAAGAGATAAAATTCAAAAAATTAAATTTTAAAATAAAAGATGAGACCTATGTCCCACTAGACATGCCAAAATGTTTTAGTATTTTTTTTATTTTTTCAATGTGATCTAATTAGCTACTAAAAACAAAGTAAATGTAGGGTTTTTAAGCTTACCTAGAGATGGAGATCGGTTATGCACCATTGATCAATCTTGTGGGGACTCCTCTTTGGCTTGGGAGAAATGACCTGTAAATCACACTAACTCACAAAAAATTGATTAATAGAAAGATGAATGGGCTACTTTGTAAGAAACTAGTCTCAAGAAGTGATCTACTTCCTTAGGTGGATGTCAACCCATGTTTAACACTCAAGTTTATAAATAAAAATGAAATTACAAAGATATATAAGGATAGGATGCAAACATATAACAAAAAATATGTCTAATCTATAATAAGATTAAGGTGATCAAAGTAATTGTCCCAAAATTTAGTAGCTCTATCAACATCCTCTTGAATTATAGCTAATTATTCATTAATGTTTTCTTGATTAGGTGTGAAAAGCATAGTATAAAGACCTAATTTAAATTCAAAATTTCTTTAATCAGTGAATAAAGGTTGTGAGACAATGGGGAGATCAAATATGCTAACAATTTCATTCACTAATACAAGCAGAGTCATCTACATGTGAAAGAAATATTTTCAAAAAACAACATGTAGGATTTAACAGGATTTTAGGACTATGAATGTTATGAAAATAGATTTCAAGGCTATTTTAATAGTTTAATAGAGATTAATGATGATCCTATAGGATTGGCATTGATTCAGATGGATCAACATCAATTCTGAGTAAAATGCTAAACTATGAAAATAGGTGATAATAATGACTTGTAAAATTGATAAAATTATGAAAACTAAATGGAAATGTTGACACAGAGGCGTAGAAGATAGAAAGCTTTAAATATTAATGAATTAACATAAAATATTAACCTTGAATGGCTTGAAAACATGCAAATAAAAAAGACTATAAAAGTATACCTAAAAACCTTTGAAATCCCTTAATAGTTGAATGAACAGAGGTTTCACAAGGTGGAAAAGTGTTGACAATGTCTGTACATAGGTTCCAAGAAAAATCTAACAGAGGTTTGAAGTCAAAAAGTGTTGTGTGTGTCTCTCTAGATGAGGAGGCTCATTTTATATTTATGGATCGATGTCATTCTAAGTTGATCAGTGTCGATCATGGAGAATCGATGTTGATTTGCCCAAAATGGGTGGGGTGATCTTTAGGTAATTCAAAAGGGTTGTTTATAGGGTAAAGATGGTTTAACTGATGTCTAAGTTGTTAGGTTGTTTAAACCATGGGATGGGTTTGTTAGGAGGTTGGGAGGGTTTTTTTTTTTTATGATTTTATGGTTTAGGATAGTAAAATAGGGTTAATTACCATTTGACTATAGTAATTAACTCTATTAACTCATGTGGTAAAGGTAAATGGGTGAGGTTAATGTAATTGTTTCAAATAATTATGATTGGGGAAATTATGTTAGAGATGAAGGATAAATGTGATGATGCACCATGTTAATACACAAAGGTATATAAAACTAGCATCTATAGGGTGATTTGTATATATAGGTGACTCTTTGTTAATTTCCTGCTAAGATTTACCCATGCAACATGTCTAGTTTGACCTAATGGGGACTTAAATTTTTCAAAATATCCATTGAGGGCCCTAGACACTTCCAAGAGTCATCTTAATAGATTTATTAAATATTTCTAGAGTATATAGGTTTATTAAATAATAGATGGGTATTTTGATAGAGGGAAAGTGTTCTCAAGAGTCATCTATATGTGCATTATCCAAGTATGTCAAATTTGGTGTTTCTAAAGTGAAAAATACCAAATTTATGTGTTTATGATAATTTTTATTTGTGGTACACTATTAAGGTTAATTTCCTTTAACATTGTTATGATATTCAAAAACTTTCTTATAATTTCATGTGAAGTGAACACCTCATTCATGAATTTATCACTCAAGAATTTTTTCAAAAATATCTCAAAACCTCTAAATCTCACTCTAAACCCTCAAAATTAAGAGGATATTTAAACACATCTTTAATTTCTCCTTTTCTATTCTCATAAAAAATACTTCTTCCTTGTCATTCTTTTAATCTTCATACCACACCTATAAAAAAACTTTATAGGTTTCATTGATAGAAATTATGGTGAATACTACATCAATCCCCCATATGATAGTGCAACCAAGGATGACTCCTCAAATCATGAAGAGTGGTTATTTCACATGCCTCACATAAAATGTATTATATGTCATATTGTTTCTTACACTGACACTCAAATTCAACCTAAAAAACTACCATAACTTACAAAACTATTCAAACCTATCCTATAGGTCCAATTTCAATCTCAATCCAAATTAAATCAATAGAATTTATAAAATTAGAAACATATGATGAAATTTTCCATGTTGATATAGTTCAAAAAATATGATTTTAACTAAATCACCCATGTTGATACATTTTTTTATCAATCCAAATATATTAGTTAGGATCCAAAAATTCTCAACACAATTCATTTTACCAAAAAAATCTATCAACTATGTGCCATAATGTGTAAATTTAATTCAAAATAATATTTGTATTAAAACCAATGATACTACTCAAACATTAAAATGTGTCAATATGATTATAAACCTTACTCTAAAGATAACCAACTATATCAACCAAACTTATGAATTTGTCTATATATCTCTAAACCCTAATCTAGAGATAAACAACTATATCATTAATGACATAGAATGTGATTATATAGTTAAAATTAGAATATATCATGATAACTACCTTGGCATGGTCTATACCATAAAAAATAATTCTAAACAACATCCCAAATCTATTAATTACCCTAATTTCCAAAATTACTACTATAAAACACATTTACATAGAATATGACATAAAAGATAGTTACTATGCTGATCTTAAGGTTGATATCAAGCATAATATTAAATCCTTAACTTTCCATAATTCACATTTTGATGAATATAAAAATTCTCATATTTTTCTCACTTCATAACCTAAAGCATCTTATAATTCCTAACCTTATTTTATTTCAAACTTTGGTACACCTTTCAATTCCCATACTTACCTTGATACACACTTTGTGGCATCTTATGACTCCCATACTCACCCTTCCTCAACATTGATGAAATATCATGACCATTTCCTTTCCACATCTCATGATCACAACAAGTTAATCATAAAATAATATAGCACAAATCAAATACAAACAACTTAAAATCTAAGAAATATTTTGAGATAAACACTCAAATTTTATGAATGTACTTTATTAAAGGTACATTATCTTTCTTACACTTATTAAAAAATTTAATTAATATTATATGTTATCACTATTTTCATGTTTCTTCTAAGTCTCCTTTCTTACAACATATCTTTCTTTGTCTACACCTATAGTTTTATATTACACCTCTTGAATCCTATCTACACAACCTTTAATTTTTATAGTCTCTTCCCTCTTAGTTTATTTATATATTTCATACTTTTTGGATTATTTGTTAGTTATTTTACTAATTTTTTGATTAATGTGATCTAAATATGATGAAACTTTGTATATTCATGTTCTGTAAAATATAAATAATCATACAAATATGAATGTAAAGGGGTGGATTAATATTTCACTTACTATATTCATAATTGAAAAAATAAAGGAAGAGATATAAACTTAGATTTTTTATAAAACAATTCTCATTTTATTCATCTCAATCCTTTAAAATGATTTGTATCTACTTTAAAATTTCTCATATTAGGAAACATGAGCTCAAATTATGTACAGACATTTTCAATGAAGCTTAGACCCTTATAATGACTTGTACTATATAGGAGTTCCTATTACTATTCTAATAGAATGTGCATTTCTATGTCACATCAAACCATTTTTATTGCACCTTTAGATACCACATATGTGTATGTTTACCCTTGGTCATGTACATTGATCCCTATTTTTTTTCTCTTTCCTTTGAAAATATGATTGCACTTTCAACACAAGATGACCTTTGAAAAAGGGTATAAAATTTTTATTGGAAAAACCATACCACTCCCTAATAATTAATTAAGCATTATCTATGTTTTGATACTAAAAATAGGGCCTAAACCACACCTACTTATCCCACATGTGCTTTGTGTACATAATCATGATCATGATATAAATCAATGCAATGTTTCACTTTCAAAACTTGACACCTTGGAACTTTGTCTTTCATTTTTATTCTTAATTGACTCTAGGGATACTACTTTGAGATATTTTTAAATGTGTAAGCCTTTTTTATAATGTTTCAAGAGATTTCCAATTGGTTTCTTAATGTGGTTTGTAAGTAGTGACCAAATTACCAAGTGACTATGACCTTAAAATTGATTTACATTTATAGATGACTCTTTTATATTTCTCACTAAGACTGGACCATGAAACATATCTATTAAAATCTAATGGTGACTTCCAAATTTTAAAAATATCCATTGAGTATTCCTAAATTATACCGATAGACGTAAACGCTTGTAGTTGACCACAACTATCTAACTATTTATAGTACTATCTTAGGAATGATAATTAGTGATCTAATATATGGAGATAGTATGTTTGGGATTATGGAGTGTTTTTTCATAGATGAGGGTGATTTTAAATATGTGTATCTAATAAATTTGTTTAGCCAAGAAAATAGGTTGGTAGATAGATAGTTAAAAGTGGGCACAAAAGTAAAATGTGTACACAAAGTCTAAGTATGTCAAAGTATGTCAAATTAGATGTTGTCAATAATATTAAACCAAATTTAAGTGCCTATAAGTGTCCCCCATTTTATTCTAGTATTTAAAATTATATATTGAAAGGATAAAAGAATAAATTTGGTACATGTTATTAATTTCACTTAGTGTTGACAAGCTACCCCAAATATCCCACTTTATCCATGTAAATCTTACAAGGAAACATGTGTTGTAAACATAATGACTGAGAGGTTTGGGGTGAATTAGTCACTTAAAACTTTTTTTCATATGTAATTTAACATTTTTTGAACCATTAAATCAATATAAAGATATAGCAGTGCATAAAGAGTCATTCACATGAACATAACACAATAAAACACACTTATGAGTAAAAAAACCCTCAAGGGAAAGAAAACCCATTGATCCCTAAAAATTAACTATAGTCATATAATATATAATATCACAATTTTTTGAAGAACCAACTCCATATAGAGAACCAACCCCAACTAGTTAAGCACTAACCTAGCTAAGCTTTAGCAAGCACCAACTTTCAAGGAGGTTCCAACCCCCTAAATGACTTAGCACCAACTCATCAACATGATTTATTTCATCACCTTAATTATACCTTTTTTATAATACAATAAATTATGATCACCTTATTCATATCTTCTCTCTCTTCTATCCCTCTCAAACTACCTTCTAGGCTCCTTCACTTAACTAAGACTCTTCAAGACAAATTAGGTCAAATGAATTTGATCTTCATATAGAGTACCCATATTAGATATTAATTATAGTTTATAATCACCCTTAATATGGTATAAAATACCTCCTTTATCTATTAAAATTTTTATATCCTTCACTTCAACTCATTCATTCTCTAACAAGTTAATTAGGCCTATTAGGCCTTGTTCTTATATTAGGCTCTTGATCCTACACCTCTTGGTTGGCCATACACAATTTCCCACTTATATTTTCCAAAAAATATGAATTATTACATGTAAAAAACATTAATAAATAATTAAATTAGGATTCCCATTGTTAAAATGGACCAAAACCTTCTTTAGGCCTTAAGGAGACCTAATTCAATTAGGACTTCAATAATACATGTTACCCTTTGATCTCCTTGAGAGGATTTAAAACTCTAAAAATGGAAATAACACTTAATATTCCACTAAAATATACCTCCACTATCATCATCTTATTTCCATGACACTTTCTATCTCAAACCAATACTTGAAGTCTACCATCAGTATTGTTCACATTAGGCCTTCATACACACAAAAAGGTCTATCTAGAAAAACTGAAGATCACATGTTATTTAGCCACACAAAAATGATAATAAAAGATATAAATATAACCTATAATATCTCACAAAATTCATTAATATATTTATACTTCATTACACATGTAAAAAGGACTCAAAAACACTCTTACAACTTGCTCACTCAGAACTGCCATTTTTCCTCAAAGACTAGTCATGGTGACTTAGACCTCCAACACTTATATATATATATATATAAATAATTATAATTAATATATATTATCCTATTATATTATTATACCATTATTATATATAAATATAATATGGTCAAATGGAAATATTGGTCTTACAGACCAATCTCATAACCTTATATCTCATTGTCTCATCTGAACCTGACAGGTCAATAATTATTGAGATATTAAACTTATATAAAACATTATTATGTATTAAAATTACTAAAAAAACCTCCATGAACTTAGTTTCATCAATATTTTATGATAACACATTCCTAATCATCTTCTCACTGTTACCTTGGTTTTTCACTATTTCCACCGTTAAGCCTGTTAGCAACTGCCTATTTTGGATGACCATTTTAGCATACCTAAGGGGTATAACATATTTATAAACCATTATGGACATAAAATATAAGTATTATCCTTATCCATGCAATTATTTTCATATTTTGACTTGGTTAACTGTTACTACTATGGTAAATTTCTAAGAAACTAGCACTTTCATGTAGGGTCTACTCATACACCTGACAAATCAATCACATTTGGAGGTGCTTGGGAGAGTTGAATACAATATCCAATATTTTTATAGTCATTTTATACCATTATAATCTATTTTTAACAACATATTCAATATCAGGTCTGTATTAGGGTTCTAAGAGGGTTTAAATCTATTTCCATTCTTAACAATCATTCATAAAGTATAACCCCTCAATCCAAAATCAAATTCCTATAATTTTGATTTGGGACCCTTACCCATATACCATTAATATATTAGGTTACCATTCATAGGTTTGATGAGATAATGAGAAAAATAAAATCCTTTTAGGGTTTGCATGCCTTCATTCTATGTACTCAAGAGACCTTAAAACCACTTTTCATGCCTTTTATTGTAAACCATGACCTCAAACTTATTTAACATGCTTGAAACAACATATCATAACTATGTCCATTCTCACATATAAAAAATTGTCTTTGAAACTTAACCTCATGCCTCATTAATCCATGCTCTCACCACCTAAGTCTGCACACCTCATTTGGCCTTAAACTAACCTTCAAACCTATTTTCAAGATCTCAATAATTCCCTCACATAATAAATAAAACTATATAATGATAAAATAATGGAATACATCCTTAATATGTCTTGAAAATATATCATTATGCCTCATTAGGCTAGGTAGGGTCTAGAAATGGTCTAGTTATAGACTTGATTTGTAGGTCTTACCCTTATAAGATCACCCTGATACACTTATGAGTTATTCAATGATTCATATGCATGCTCAATAACCCTCATATAACCACTCATTCCTATGTTCACTCATATCATCAATCCATCATGATCCTTCATGCACAATACTAGGCATCCTATGCACATACCTTCTCAAGACACTACTTAGCTCAAACATTTTATAACTTTGACAACAATGACCTTCTATATTGACCTTCACATCACTCTTTTAGTCATAAGAACATATAACAATCATATCTTACACTCTTAGAATCACTGCAACATCAATCAATATTATCTCTCATATCTACAATCTTTAATGACCTCATGAAGACCTTCTCAAGAGCCTTTGTCATCAATGATAACATTAACATCAAACCTCAATAATAGGAACAATGCTCAACAATATGTATAGATCAATGTCCTCTCATGATATAAAAATATTAAATAATATAGATCATTAAATTATGTAAAATTTAAATTTTAAGGAATAAATACACTAGAGCATATGTGAACCAAGCTTCCACTTTGTGAATTTGTTTGGAGAATGTCATTGGTTGATTATGCCCCAATGAGATGTAACCAAAAAAACCATGTGTTAACAGTGTTGATTCCTCAACCACCATTTTAACATTGTATAAACCTCAACTACACTACTCTAAAAGTTATATTTCTTTGTGTAAACTTGAAACAATTTCATATGAAAAGGTGGAAACCTAAAAATACATTTGTATGTCAAGGTGAAACCTCAAAACAAGTTTGTGTGTCAAATTGGAACCTTGAGATAGGTTTTTATAAAAAATTAAAATTTCAATCAACTGATGTAAATGTATTTAAGATCCAAATTGCTTATCTAGTACCATCATTCACCATCAATCCTCAATATAGAAATTTTTTATCTTTTTAGGATCATTGTGACATAATAGCATAAAACCAATTGAAATATCATATCTAAAAATAGAGTATAAATGTGAATTTGGAAATTATTATACTTCCATAAAGGTTATGTTGTTATATTACTATATAGTGAGTGTTTACATGTATTATGTCATTGTGTAAAATCCATAATAACTATGACTATTTCACCTAGACCTATTACATTTTCATATCCATAAAAAATGTCTTCAATTTTCATGAATACCTATGTTTTCCTTATCCTTAATCAAAACCATAGGTATTCACTATAGTATAAAATCTACAAGGGGGGACAACATAAGAAATGATGGGTTGGACTGACCTCAACCAATCCCCAATAACTGACTTAGTGTTTCCTACATTGCCAATACTCCAAAGAGGGCTCAAATTGCATGTATTTCTCAAGCTAATGTGTGTGTGTACCAAATAATGTTAGTTTAAGTCTAATTGTAATTTTTCCTATCCTTCCTTTATTATAAGCATTTGTGTGTGTGTGTGTGTGTGTGTGTGTGTGTGTGTGTGTGTGTGTGTGTGTGTGTGTGTGTGTGTGTGTCTGTGTCTGTGTGTGTGTGTGTGTGTGTGTGTGTGTGTGTGTGTGTGTGTGTGTGTGTGTGTGTGTGTGTGTGTGTGTGTGTGTGTGTGTGTGTGTGTGTTTGTGTGTGTGTGTGTGTGTGTGTGTGTGTGTGTGTGTGTGTGTCTGTGTGTGTGTGTGTTAGAAACTATATAACTATAATAACCATAAGCTAGATTTTTGGTATGTGATATGAGTGTGCCTTTATTAAACAATGATTTCATCTCCTTGAATGCCTCTAAGGACTTTGAATATATGTATGTATGTATGTATGTATGTATGTATGTATGTATTTATGTATGTATGTATGTATGGATGTATGTATGTATGTATGTGTATGTGTATGTGTATATGTATATGTATATACACTTAAAATTGTGTAATTATTGGCATACAAGATCTAAATCAACAAGATTCAAATGAGCAAAATAAAATGACCCAAATGAAAAATGGCCCAAAATAAACCTACAAGATATGCCTAGATATCAACATGGTTTGAGGATAGTCTAATTTACATGGATTTTATCATGATGTAAAGATTTGTATAGAATCATAAAAAATATAAAATATCAACAAGGTATGAATAGGTATCCATTTGATGATGTTTATAAGATGAATAAAGTAAAACCTAGGATTGTATAATTGTGTAAAGTACGTAGAAGATACCCAAGATTGAAAAAATTGTGTTGATAAGTGTCTTATCTACTATTAATGGTCTATATATGTAAAGTCACATAATTTTTAAACTAAACTTATACTAAATTTATGTGTCTACAAATCCCGCCACCTTTAATCTATTATTTATATGCAATAACATATACTAGTTTAATTGGATAAAATTAATGTGAACTTATGTTGGAGATATTGAACTTAGACTTATTATTGCCTTTTGTGTTTCATATGATAAATAAGAACAAATACATGTTAAATTTTATGGATTATTATATCAAAATAGAATTGTCATAAATGAAAATTACAATAATCAAGGGTTGACCACACCTGAAAGGATGCAATATTTTTATGCTCATAGACTATGCCTGTGTCACAAGAGTGGATATGTTATGAGTATAAAATACCCAACCCATATGGGGAAAGTGTCACTAGTCTTGTGTTCTTCTTGTACAAATAATTTAAAAATATTTTGAGAATTTTTTATGAATATAAACCCTGTATCAGGATTATTATTTAGAATCTAAGTAGAGGTTGAGTAGTAATTGTATAATACCATAGGTTGAGATGAATATGCCCCAACCCTCATCTAAAACAAAGAAGTGCCTAGAATTTAATTTAAATATAAATTATTCCCCACACAAATATTTAAATCTAAGTGATAGAGTCCAGTAAGGTTTTCAATAAATCTAAGAAATGTCTGAAAGTCTGTGTAAATTTGTTAAATCATCTACTACAGATGGATTATATGATTCAATCTGAGTAATGTCAATATATTTTATTACTTTAATTAAAACTAATAAAAACTAATTATAAAATGACATGATTTTCCATTCCATATAGTAATCTAGGTAATATGAGTAATCTGAGTCATGTAACATGTGCCAATACATCATGATATGTGTGAAACTATGAACATATACCACACATATGACCTTGTTTTAATATTTTATATAATCTAAGTCATATAAATCTATGTAGTGACCTCATAAAATATGTATTGTATACATATGTTTCACATATTCCTCCAACCTATGTCAAACTTTTCATAATATGAGTAAACCTATCACATAATCTACATAAATTTTTTAATAGTATGTGTAAAATCTATAATAATATGATATGATCTAATCTATTTTTACCCATTGTAATATATATAATTTGTCATTCTAATAATTTATAGAATTTTAATATGAGATTATAAAATATTCCCCATGTAATCCCCCTTTTGATAAGAGGGGTGAAGTTGTGTGAATCATTCATAGAAAAAGAGATATATGTAGTATAAATATTATCATGTGAATTATTCACATTTAAAACTATGACATTGTAAAATACATTGGTTATCTAAAAATCATATATGATTATGTATAATCCCTCATGAATGATCAAGTCATAATGTTATATGTAATTAGATTACTATGGATGTTCCAATAAATCAAAGTAGAAAATGTGCATTATCAAATATTACGACCAATAAATTGCTTTGAAAAATGTTATTTTGACAATTGAATTGAATACTCATTGTAAAAAATTATCCTTTTTAAATAAATTATATCTATTACCCCCTATTCAGCAAAGTTCCATGGTGAGAGGTGAAATATCATAGTGTTCTTATATCTAAGTTATGTAAGGATTTACAAAGGCAATGTTCATTATTATTATTATTATTATTATAGTTTATTAACTTATTTGCCCTAATCAATAGATTAAAGGCCATAGTTGAATATATTGTATATACACATAAAAATATTTGTCTCGTTTGATTTCAGCAAATTAGAGTGAAGTGTTACCATGTGGATAATCATCATGTGGGTTTCTTAATGCAAATAAAGGTGAAATATAATGATATATGGGGATTTAATTATGATGTGCATTCTATAATAGTATATTAACATTTGAATTTATGCTATATATCATAAAAAATGATTAGGTATAAATAGGTTTCATATTTAAAGTTAAAACTACATTAGAAATTCATTTGTGTTTTATTTTTGAGCTTTGATTGACACAATGCCTATAAGACAATATGTCACCCAAACATTATTCTAGTATATATATGATACACTACCAAAAAGTGTATATCCCCCACTAGTATGTCACAAAAATTCTATTTTTTGACTTATTTCATGCATTTTCAAAAAATAATTGTTTTGGTATTTGTGTTTTATTTTAAACATTTTAGGATAGCTTTTATTTTTTCTTGTGATCCATCTATCTGATGACATAAGTGTCCAAACTTATATATAAATATCTTATGTAACCTATACCTATCATGTGATAATGCCTTTCTATGGTGATATTATATGTTATGTTATAGGCTTTCTTGTGTTTAAATGTGTGTATAGTACTATAATACTTCTATATAAATATTGTTAATTTTTTTCTAAGTACTCATATAATAATTGAGTCTACATTTTACTTTGTGGCTTATAGGGAAATATTTGAGTCCAAGAGTTTAGTATTGGCCAAGTGATAATACAAGTGTTACCATTGATCAATGTTGATAAAGTTATTATAAATCAAGTCAGGTTAGGCCATGTTGGTAAATTAGACCTAATGCCATATGATATGCATATGATTACAACACTTGTAGAGCCATAAGACTTAGACATGTGTAATTTTTGTCTTTTGAGAAGGGAGATGATAATGACACATGAGGATGTATGGAATATTATGAGATTATCAATGGTTACTACCTGAGCCACCATACATGTTGTAGAGGGAACATGACCAAAAGGGAAAGCTCATATGTATATGAATGGTCATGTTAGGGGACCACATTATACTACAATGGATTATACCATATTGATTTTTAATATTTTTTATCCAACATTTCATGTATGAGGAAATCATTATGTGTGTTATTGGCATATTTCATTACTATAGAAGAGAGTGGGATTCCCATCTCTTAAAGGAGGCATAGGATTATTCAAGATATTAAGGATCATTGTATAATGTATTCATGGATGTGCACCATGTCAGTGTATGTACATAGATATTTATAATAATTTACAAGATATTGGTATATTTTATGATAATGATCAGCCACACTAATGCATCATTGGTCATATGAGCACATTTACATGATTTGACTGATAGGTATGGCACATGGTGATTGGGCACACCCACAAATAATTTCACAGAGGTGGGTCATCATTTCCCATGTTTTTAGGAGTGATAAAATGGAGTTTCATAAGGTGATTTAATGCATTAAATCATATTATATTAATTGGAGACTTGATTGAAGACTTATCATATGAGATGGGAATAAATTACAATTACACAAGATTTGTGTGAGTTGCTAGTTCTATGACTGATTTCATGGGGTATATGAATTTTTTAAGTATGAGAAAGTGACATGTCATTTAACATCAAACAATATGTTCCCATAATACCATAGGTGTGGACATGATTTTATAGATATAATAGGCATGTGAATGATCAACGGTGACCTAGTGTGGCATATATAGTACCCATTCATGTGAATGAGGTAGATCTAGTTATTGAAATAGCCAATGAGGATGATTTTGTATGTACATTAGGATATACACATTGGTGTATGTAGTGTTGGTGGTCTATTTTTTTTCATTTTAGTACATTATTTTTTAGGAGCATATGGTGATGGAGGTAGTGGGGTTGGATAACTAGTTGCTTAGTAAAAAATCCCCCATGGTCATAGGTATTATAAGTATATGTATAATTTTGTTACATTCCTCTATTTATTTAATATTTTTTTATAATAATGAATTATATAACCTATATTATAGTATATAAATAGTATTAGAATACAATTATTAATGTTAAACCTTGAGTATTAACTAGCCATATTCCAGGTGAGCTAGTCCTCGAAGGTCTTTTATAGAATGCTAAGTACATAACAAGTGTGCAAGCTCCACTCTTTGATAAATATATTATAGCTACTACCAAATATGTGACAAAAACATCTAAATGTGATGATTTTATAGTTGAACATGATGATTTGAGAGTTGATAATGATGAGTTTATAGCTAAGGTAGTAAGACATCAGATGCCCCTTTTATTTCCAACTCTAGATTTGGGATAGATTTTATTGTCTAAGTATATTTTATTGCACCATGAGCATGTGGTAATTTATTCAATATTAGTATTCTATAAAGATAAATATAGGGGGATTTTATTTAGTATATATTGATATATGATGATAAAGGGGCCTCTTCATCCCAAGCCCCTATGTTGAAAGATGTTGATATAAATTTATAGGGTCATGATGACCATGGACTAGTAATTGATTGGCTTGATATATTTATACTTTTATTATCATGTTTTTTTAGATACTAAAATCTAAATTTATATGTAAAATTAGTATTATACCCTTATAAAATATTAGGCATGGCTCTATCCTTTAGTTTTTGACCTATATTATAGATGAAAGGCTCAGTTTCACCATTTCACTCTACCTAAATGCTTATCTTATTATTTGACCATGTTATTTTTAATATCCATATCACCTATGGCCAAAAATATGATAAAAACCTAATATATATCCTTCATTTTTAGTTACATAGCTTTATTAATTTTTTTATTTTCCTAGACACTTACATTTAAAATTAGATGATGGCATCGACACTAGTGTCCCTACTCCAACACATGTATCTACACATCACAAAGCTACAAATTTTAAAATATTTCGATGTGTATAATTTAACCTATTTGATTTAATCAACCCTTCTATGATAAAATTTTCAAAATAGGTAGTATAAATACAATTTAAATCCCACTCATTATTCATCTAGCGAGCACCTCTCAAACCTATATTACACTACTTGAAATCAATTGGACAACTAATCTATTATGTCATATTATTTCCTATTTCTAAATAAATCATAGGATAAGTCATATTATAAGTTTTAAGCATAAAAATAATATCCCATGAGAATCATTTTCAAATTTATAATATATATCACTACATTCACTTGCATATATTGTATTATACATTTGTTCACACACAAGCACACATAAGGGGGAAAAAATCAATCTAAGTCCCTCTTCAAAGTATATGTCTATGTAGGTAAAATTCACTAATATAGTGTTATTTAAGGTCATCTCAACTTCACTTGATCCAACTAACCCTCATTTTAAAGGTGGCATGCCTTAAATGGATGATCTAGGGTTTTAATCAAAATATTGATATCAAGAACCTGTGCACATAATCTAGATAGTTAATATGCAAGGTGATAGTGACATATAATAGGTGTAGGTGGATTTTATATAAAATGGTCTATACCAAAATTCATATATAATCATTGAAATTAGATGGTAGAATTGATGCTAGTGTCCATAGGGTGATGCACGTGTTTAAGCTAATAAAAAGAAAATATTTAGAATATGACAACGGGATTTAGATCTTCATACAATCCATTCTTTCACATAAATTATTAAAATCTATCTACACATCATTATATAATCTAATTAAAATTTATCCTTCATATTATTATTATTATTATTATAATGAATGTTATAATTTATATATTTGGCATATGCTTAGATTTTGTATGTCTCATCAAAATATCAGTATATTGTAAATTCATTAATTAACCTATTTGTTATAGTAGTTTACTCTTTAATTTATTAAGCTAATATCTTTCCTATTAATACTTATTTTAAAAAATGGTTAAACATTTTATTTATTCATATATATATATGAATTTTTTATTATATTCACTTATGGTGTGCCATGTTTAATGATATCTCATGTGAGTTAGTCATTTTTTTAATTTGCAATCACAATTGTGTAATCACATATTTATTAGTATGTAGATATTTTTTGAATATGTAAAATGATGAAATGTAATAATTTATTGATAATATAAGGTTAAAAAGTGGGATTATGGTCATGTACCTTTACAAAAACCAATAGATGTTCAACTAAAAGAGAGAAAAATAGACATTAAGAAGAAGGCCTGAGGGCCAAGAATTACGAGGTTATTTTAGCCAAGAGTATAGCAATACCATTAAAAAAAGACACCAAGTATCAACAAAAAATAAATACATATAAAAATATCAAAACATAGTGGTGTGATTCCTTGGATTTAGAATAGACAACCAGTTTCCTACTTTATTTCTTGTTTTTCTCTTTTTATTGGTGTGTCCTCTAGTTCTCTTACTTTTCCCTTGGGATGAATCTTCAATTGTGTTTTTATTCTAAGTTTTTAGTTCCTTTCCTTGGTTTTCCTAGATTTTTTTTCCCCTATTCCTTATTCTCATCCATTTTATGCTCCAAATTCTTTTTTTATTGGGGTGGTCGCTCTAGTTTCCCCCACCTCCTCTATGGCCTTCACCTTTCCTTCATCTATACCTGCATGGAGGTTAACTTCTTATGGGATAAGTATCATCTTCAATTTTTTTATTTACTCAACCATTTCAATGAAGTATAATTATTTCATGGATAACTTAATTTTAATCCTTTCTATGCTACATTCCATGTCTTCAATCTTGATACTCCCACGGTTTTATAGGATTAAACATTCAATTACCTTGGCCTCCTTAATATTTCCCTAAAAACTACTTATAGGGGTAGTTTTTTTGAGCTCTTCCTCCCCCGTAGAGTTAGATGAGTCCTTATCCTTTCTACTATCACACCCACTTTCACCCTCTTTCTCTATCTCTTCCTTGTCACTTTGCACATCGATGGCTTATATTACATCTTTCCCCCACATGGGATCCCATCTCTTAATGATTATCAGAAAGAGGCCTTGGTTTATGATGTTAGAATAAGGGTTTACCTTGAAAATTATGATATAAAATTCCATACATTTAAGCCTAAAAATAAAAATAATAATTATATTCCCTTTAAAGTGGTTCATAATTATAAAATTTTGTGAAAAATGATAGTGTCCTTACCTTCTAGGGTGATATATCTCATTATCTAAAGATATATCTTAGGTTGGTTCCTTGATAAATATACTCTAAGAAACACTTTTTTTAGGTAATTAGTTTATCTATATTAAAAAATATTTTCATCAACTCATCCTTCCTTTTTTTGTCTTTAAATTCCTTCAGTCCTTCATAACTCATGATAGTTATTTCCCCAAATACCTCTTTGTAATAGTGACTCTAAGACCTCTCATCTTGACTACTTTCTCCTCCCAACCTTTAGTAAAGTCTTTAGAGATGGAAAAATCATAACCCACAATCATTTACATAAAATTCATGAGTCCTCCTTTGGATATTTTTCTCCAAACATCTTTATCTTCATTTACCTCTACATATGAAATTATCTCAACCCTATCATGGTCACCACCCATGCTCAGCTTGTTCTTTATTCTCAAGAACTCAATGTAATTGAGTATTTTTTCTTAATTTGAGTGGTCCATTTTTGGCATAATAATACATTTAATTTTGGGGTTGGTTTACTTCTTCCCACACTTAAAACTGATTGCCCTTATCTAGTAATTATTTTTCTTCTCTTTCCTTACAGATTAATCTTTAATGACATAAATCATTTTGAACTTGATCATGATTTCCATGCATGGAGAAGGGATTCATCTCCTTTGTAATTATTATTATAACTTAATTTGGGAGTTCATCTACCTTTGACCAATTTTGGAAGGAATAAATGTGTATCCCAATTTTCACCATGTTATTCGCTCCTTCATTGCTTTGTTTGTAGGTGTGGGTAATTAAAACACCCTTGAATTATTGGAGGAGTCTTTTTGTGTATATAATTTTATTCATAATGGTCTAAGAGTGTTTTTAATTTCCTTTTATATAATTTATTATGTTAAGAGAATCTCCTTAAACCTAGAGATAGTCAATGATCAAACTGACTACCATATTTATGCCCCAAAGAACCATTGATGCTTCAAAAATAAGGTTTGTTTGGACTCCCAATGGTACTACATAGGCATTCATAAGATTTCATTCAGCATCCCTTTGGTTAGGCCTAGGTTTCCTTTTTTAGCACCATTAAAATTTATCTTAATCCAATGACTAGTCTGTATGATCCATTTAAATATAGATCTATTTTCCATCTAGATCTAAAATCACTCTAGAGTTAAGAGTTTACAAGAGGTGAAAAGGGGGGATATAGGTAAAGGGGGGTCTTTGAAGCTAGAATAAAATGTAACCCAATTCTATTTATTGGTAATCAAAATCTTTTTAGTAAGATAGGGAACACAAGGGACCTTGTCAAAAATGCATGAGTTTTTACACTTCCAGATTCCCTAAAAGATATGTGATAGGGTTAGGTCCCAACAGAAGGATAGGGGGGAAGTCTAGGCTATTTCCATTAATATAGAATATCATGGATGGATTTGGGTCTAACCCATGAAATTTTGAACTTCAAAAAAAATAATTATAGAATAGCACAAGCAAATGAGCACTCTAAGAATAAGTGGGAAATTGATTCTTCATTACACTTACATAAAATGCACCTATTAGGGATAATGAGGCCCATCTTAACCAATTTATCCACTATGATAATTATATTCTAGGTTACCAACTAGAAGATGAAGTTATCTTTGGGAGTAATATTCTTAATCCATAAATTCTACCATTCCTCAATAAACTCCACTTGATCCAGGTTAGCTAAATAGCCTAATTTGATAGAGAAAACTCCACTTGGATCAGTTGACTAGATGAGTTCATCTTCTTTGGGGATTAGGCTAATATTAGTATGTTAAAGTTTAAGGTTTAGGTGTAGGAATAATTGGGAGACCTAGGCACTAACTCCATCCTTATGAAGATGTTTCCACTTTCTCAAACCATTAGACTCTTCCTAGTACTAACTCACTTTAGAACCCACATCCTCCTTAAAGTCATGACTGAGATCATCCCAAGGGGATATGGAGTCAATAGGGTAATAAAGAAACAATTGGTCCTCCCAAAATTTTACTTTGATACCATTTCCCAAATTTTAATTGCTACCTTTATTAATATTATGTTTGTAGTTGAGGAGGGCTTTCCAAAAGAATGAGCCATTATTAGAGCATTCTTTAGACAGTAAATAACCTCCTTCCCCAAACTTAAGGTACTTGGATTTTATGATCCTATTCCATTGATTATCATATGTTACAACTTTAAAAACTTATTTTGATAAGAGATATTGATTCATCTACTTCATCCTCATCAATTCTAAGCCTCCTCTTCCTTTAGGGAGACAAGCCTTGTCCTAAGAGATAAGTGGAAATCTGAATTTTTCTTTTGCACCCTTCTAGAGAAAACTTTTTTAGATTTGTTACAACTAATTATAAATTATACCTAGGATATAAAAGAGAAACATGATTTATATCATGATATCTAAAGTGAAATTTTGAGAATCTGAAGCTTACCTACTTGAAAAAAAAAATCTTTCCATCCTACTAGTTTTTTTTTCATATTTTTTCAATATATAGGTTCAAATACTCAATTTTCATTTTTCCATTGAATAGAGGTATCCCCAGGTATGAATATGGAAGGTTTTATATTAAAAAACCTAGAATCTTGGACATATTTTTTCAAAGATTTCAAGGGTGTTAATAAAAAATAGGGTATTCTTTTGGAAGTTAGCACATTGTTTGGAAATATCTTCATAGCTTTTGAGGATTTTTATGAATATATCTACTTCCACCATTGATGCTTCCCCCATCATTAAGGTATCATCATAAAACTTTTGATGTGTATCATAGGTAGTGTTAGGGTATACTTTGATTCCCTTTATGATACATATGGTCTTGGCTTTTCTTATGATTTTTCTCAAAGTTTCTACCATCATTATGAAGAGATATGTACACATGGGGTATCCTTGGAATAATCATTTTCTTACTAAAAATAATCCTTTTGTAACATCATTGATTATGATAGAGAACATAGGTGTTTAAATAAAGTTTAAAATTAGACCTCTAACCACCTAACTAAAAATAAACTTGTGAAAAACCTTGTCAAGGAATTCCCAAGAGACCTTATCGTAAGCTTTTTTCATGTCAATCTTGAGGAACATTCTTTATCTGGTTGAATTAACCACTAATTGGATGGCCTCATGGGATGAAATGATTCTATCAATGAGTTTTATTCTAAAAACAAACATGCCCTATTGATCATCTATAATTTTATCCAAGATCAATTGTAATTTCAAGGATAGATATTAGTGCATATCTTGTATAATTTAGACCAAAGACTAATTGGTCTAAAATCATTCTATTGGTTTACTCCCTTTTGGGGGGATTAAAAAAAAGGTATTGTTAAATTCCCTTAGAATAATGCCTGATTGGAATAATTTAAAAATAGTTGTGTGTACTTCCTATTAGATAATGTCCTAATATTGTTGGAAATAGAGGGGGAATCCATCTGGTCCTAGGGATTTATCCCCCTCCATATCAAAGATAATATTTTAGATCTCCTCAAGGGAAGGAGGTTTTAGAATGTTGGTGTTATAGACCTAATTAATGACACTCAAGAGGAGGTTCAATACCTAGTCTTATAGATTTGGATCCTAGGGGAGAGTAGGATAAGAGGTTCTTGAAGTATTTGATAATATATATCTCCATTTATTTTTATTTTATACAAACTAAACCATCCTTATTTAAGGTTTTATGGGTTTTATTTGTGTTATGGTTCTTGGAGGCCAACTGGTGAAAATACTTATTATTCAAGTATTATTTCTTTAGTCAAAGACATCTCAATTTTTGTCAATATAAATTTTCCACTTTAGCTTCCATATTTTGAAAAGGATCAATTCCTTTTCTTTTGATTGAATATATATATATATATATATATATATATATATATATATATATATATATATATATATATATATATATATATATATATATGAGCCTAAAATGTTGATATCTTCCTCTATCTTTCTCAATTATTCCTCAATTTTATTCTTTTGAATTAAAATGTTCCCAAACACCTCTTTATTCCAAACCTTCAATTTATGTTTAACATGTTTTAAATTTATGTCCAAGATATACATGTCTGATCTTATGATTGGTTCTTGCCACCATTTTTTAATTGAATCTACCAAGATAGGGTGTAAAGTCCACATTTTTTTGGATTGAAAGGGAATGTTCTTAATTTTCATCATTTTATCCTCTAAGAATAGTAATAGGCTATAATCAGAATCAATCCTAGGAAGGTAAGTAAGAGTGTTGTTGTATTGAATGTCCTAGTTCATTGAGACCGAGAATCTATCCAATTTGAATTGGATCAAATTTCATCCTAATCTTTTATTTGACTAAGTGTATGGGTTTCTTTTTATCTCCACATCCATTAACCAAAGTTCTATGAATTAATGTAGGTTTGTCATATTGTTATTGAGTAGTTGTAATCCCCCTTTCTTTTCCATGGGAGAAATATGAGAATTAAAATCTCTCACAATTATCCCTTTCCAATCCTCACTATTTTTTGAAACTCTTCTAGTTCACTCCATAGCTTTTTCCTTTCATATCTATAATTGGGAGCATAGATATTGGAGAGTATCCACTCCATTTTATTATTGGCATCCTTAAATTGAATAACTATGTAATTTTCAATTAGTTAAAACCATTCCCTTAATGAATTAAGGGT